>WOVY01009998.1:772500-1082500 GCA_013436015.1 Rhipicephalus annulatus | reverse complement strand
GTTCACGTGGCTTGTATATCCTGTAGTTTCCAAACAGCAACTTACGGATCACGTCTTCGTTCAGCTGAACCGTTCGAAATCCAATACGGGCGGTCTTCTCGAACAAATCATCACCCACGGAAGCTGATATCTGGAGCGTGTACAAAGTCTGCTGACCATAACCGACTGGCCACCATGGATGAACGGTGATGCCCTACGTTTGATAAAAAAGGCACCAAGATCTTCCAGTTGAAGTACGAATAAAGCAAAGGGAAAGTACATCTTTAACGCCTTCTGTGATATGGACATGCCATTGTCCATTAGCATAAAACAAAACCCAGATGAGCCAAAGTACGGAGCTTTACAGAAATATTTGTGATATATTTTTGATTTAGTAAGCTTCTGGAGGTCTTTGTTGCTTTATATACAAAATGTTATAAATATACGAGAAATCTAGAATACTGGCTCATTAGAAAATGGCTACAGAGCAAAAAACAAACAAACAAACAAATGTAGTCTCTCTTGGACACGTTAGAAAACACGACCAACTCGCTATGAAAATGAGCACTGCTTCTTACGATCTAACTAAAATGCAAAATACAAGATGTTAAAGAGCTTACATCTGACAATGGGACAAGAAGCTTGAGCTTGCTATTTTGTTGCACCGATGACTCAAAGGTAACAGATTCCATTCCCAGAAAAGCATCCTCTAATGTGATCCAGACTGTTCCATTACGTGGTTTAGTACTAGAAGACCTGTAGCAAAGAGTAACGCTGAGAATCCAACTGTCGGTGCCATTCTCTTTCTCTGAAAGGAGCCCAGAAGTTGCATGTTGCTGGCTTTCCACTGGTATGCGATGCGCATTTTACGTCAATCGAAGAGCGTGCATTGCATTTGAGTAGACCTGCTGCATTATAAGCTGGTCGCGCGTACTATCCTTCTTTGCCGTGTAGTACTTCGCTTATTTGCTTCTTTTCTGTAAACGTGAGGCCACCGTTCTCTACGAAGAACAAATATCAATCACTGTTTTAAATGTTCACTGGTGTGATAAAAGCCCGTAAATCAACGAGGGGCTAACAGCATAAAAGATATGTTCGCCGCGTTTATACTTTATCCATCGCATACCATGTCGTTTCCAATGTTAACCAAATCTCATGTGGAGTAACATTAAGACTATACTTACTCTGAGGAATTGTTGCCACCAAGACATCACGGATGATGATGCCATTGCTCCCTTCGAGCCGAATAGGCTTCCTGACAAGAGAAAGAAGGAATATTCATATTACACTATAAGCATCGAAATAGTTGGACGGATGGACGGACAGGTGGATGAACGGACATACATACAGACAGACGAATAGACGTACTGACACACAGACGAGATGGACGAACGGATAGACACAGACAGACAAATGGACGAATGGACAAAGACAGACGGATGGACAGACGGACAGACAGACAGGCGAATGGACGCAAGCATAAAGATTCAGAAGGACGGGCACAGGGACGGACGGACGCGCAGGTAGATGAATGGAAGCATGTCTAAACGTATGGAAGCACGGATGGATGCATGGTCGGAAGGACGGACGCATGGACAGACAGATGGATGGAAGCATGCGCGAACGTACGGAAGCACGTATGGACACATGGGCGGATGGAAGCATGGACGGACGAATGGATGGAAGCACGAATGGATGGACCGATGGAAACACAAACAGATGGATGAACGAAAGCATGGACGGACGGACGCAAACACGACGGACAGACGGACGCAAGCACGGACGTAAGCACGGATAGATGGACGGAAGCACGAATGGACAGAGAGACGGAAGAACGGATTTACGGATGGATGCTTCGCCCCACTCATTATTCACTCCGTGGATATGCTGTGACCTTTTTAACGATTCGTTATAAGCATTCCTCGTTACTTTAAGAAATATTTTCTGGAGCTGGCTCAAAATATTGCCACGTTCCATTTCCCAAGTTTTTGTTATCGTCCCAAAACACCACACGATTGTCAGCGCAAACCGCGCCTGCAGTTTTCGAGAAGGTTCCGGACTGTAGTAGATCATTTCGATAAGATCACGCCCACTGTGCGAACGGTACAGATTGTTCTGGAACCTACGCCACCGCCAGCGATAACGCTAGAACATTCGACGGCAAGAGTATAAATGCCGACGCGCTTCGCTGCTTGTCAGTTGTTGATCGAAGGCCGACGCTCCGTTCGCCGCTATCAGTCCGAGACTGCTGCTGTAATTGGACTTTTCGTTTACCGCGCACAGGTTCGCCCGAATAAACAGTTAAATCCCAACACGAAGTCTCCTGTCTTCGGCAACGTCACGACCCCGTGGCATCTGGTGGAGGAGCTGCTTCGTTCATGTACCGGACGCCCCCGTCAAGCCGTGAACTCAGCCCACGTCGCGGAGAAGACACCGACGCCAACCAGGAGCAGCGAACAAGCCGCCGACAGCAAGGGCTACCACCGGAGTACGGGCTTCTACAAGACAAGGTGCGGAAAACCAAGGCCATGACCGCGACTGCAGCGACAATGACAACCGCAGCGTCCCAGCCCACGATGGTCATGCATCAACCCAGGGAACCACCAATTTTCCATGGGTCATCGTTCGAAGACCCGGAGTCCTGGCTAGAAACATACGACCGTGTGGCCGCCCTCAACCACTGGGATCATGACGAAAAGCCGCGTCGTGTGTTCTTGTATTTGGAAGACACCGCAAGGACCTGGCTCGAAAATCGAGAGTCCACGCTCCGAACGTGGGATGTTTTCTGCGGCGCATTCCTGCAAACGTTCGCGAGCGTGGCTCGCAAAGAGAGGGCCGCTGCTCTATTAGAGACCCGGGTTCAGCTACCAAATGAAAATGTCGCCATTTTCACAGAAGAAATGACCTGACTATTCCGTCACGCTGACCCAGACATGCCTGAGGAGAAAAAAGTTCGTTTCCTCATGCGAGGAGTCAAGCAGGAGCTCTTCGTGGGACTGATGAGAAACCCACCGAAAACCGTCCAAGAATTTGTAGCCGAAGCGACCACTATCAAAAAGACCCTGGACATGCGCACCAGACAGTATAATCGTCGCCTGACTGCAGACTGCGCTGCTGCTCAAGCCAGTAACTCCGGAGATCTGCGTGAAACGATCCGAGCGATCGTGCGGGAAGAGCTGCGCAAGCTGTTGCATTCGGCACAGCCTCAAGTGGATTCAATCGCCGACATTGTGCGAGAAGAAGTTCGGCAATCGCTTCAATTCCCCACGCACCGCTGCCCGAGCCGGAAGCTATGAGCTACGCCGCTGCACTGCGCCACAACACTCCTCCCCGTCCACGCCAAAACGCCGCTCCATCGCACTTCCGTCGACAGACGCCACCGCCGCCACCACCCCCACCGACGTCATACCGTTCGCCAGCGGCCCAGCGCAGTGCACCGAGGAAGACTGACGTCCGGCGCACCCCTGACCATCGCCCGCTCTGCTACCACTGCGGCGAGACCGGACACACATACCGCCGTTGCCAGTACCAACAGATGGGACTGCGTGGCTTCGCCGTCAATGCACCGCGTCCACAGCCAGGAGAACGACCACGTGACATCGCCGACTACCTGACAGGAACTCGGTGGACACCACGAAGCCCTTCGCGTTCGCCGTCGCCCAGCCGCCGCACGTCACCGCACCACCGGCAGTACTCTGGCCCAACGCGGGGCCGGTCTCCTAGCCCGTATCCGGGAAACTAAGGGCAGCAACCGGTGGAGGTGCGGTTGCTGTGCGACGAACTACCGAAGATCCTCCGACGACGACGACGCCGCGACGGAGCTTTCCGAACACAACGCCAAACGGGCAAAGCCCTGACGGCGAAAGCTCACTTACCGAAGGTGGCCTGACGACGCAACATGGAAGCAGCGGAACAAGCCGACGCAGCCGTGACCCGACGCCACGCCCTAACTGTAATGCGAGACGGCGAACTAGCGACCTCGACGTTCTTATCGACGGCCACAGTGTGACCGCTCTCGTCGATACTGGAGCCGACTATTCTGTCATCAGTGGTTCGTTCGCCGCGAAGTTAAAGAAAGTTAGGACAGCTTGGAAAGGCCCCGAAATCCGCACAGCCGGAGGTCATCTCGTAACGCCTGCAGGAATCTGCACAGCGAGAGTCACCATTAACGGCCGTATTTATCCTACAGACTTCGTAGTCCTACAGCATTGCTCGAGAGATGTCATCCTTGGCATGGACTTCTTATGCCTTTATGGTGCTGTCATCAACCTAAAAACAAAGTCGATAACGTTATCCACAGAAGAAGCACTACCGCCGCGCACGCCGTCAGGACACCATGCCTTGAATGTGCTGGAAGAACAAGTCACCATTCCGCCTCGCTCAAGCGTCATTATTTCAGTCGGCGCTCCTAAATCACCTGAATTGGAAGGCGTCGTTGAAGGCAGTCAGCATCTGTTGGTCACCCGCAATATTTGCGTCGCAAGAGGAATTGCAGAGCTGCGGGGAGGCAAAGCAACGGTTATGCTCACGAATTTCAGCAATGAGTACAAACATGTGAACAAAGGAACAACGGTCGCATACATCGAAGAAATTGTCGAAGCCACCAGTGCTTTCACCCTCGCCGATTCTGCGGAACCTGCTCAGAGGAACCAAGCCCCTCCCATAGCTTTCGACGTCAATTCAAGACTTCCGAACGATAAGCAAGAACAGCTCAAGGCCCTGCTCCTGCAATACGAAGATTGCTTTTCGTCGTCATCGAAAATTCGGCAGATCTCAATCACGAAACATCGCATCATAACCGAAGAAAATGCCAGACCAATCCGTCAGAGTCCGTACAGGGTTTCGACGCGAGAACGTGAGGCCATGAAGATACAAGTTGACGAAATGCTGCGGGATGACATTATCCAGCCGTCCAAGAGTCCATGGGCATCCCCCGTGGTGTTAGTGAAGAAAAAGGATGGGACCCTACGTTTCTGCGTCGATTATCGCCGCCTGAACAAAATCGCCAGAAAGGACGTGTATGCTCTCCCACGAATAGACGACGCACTTGATCGGCTCCATAACGCCAAGTACTTTTCATCAATGGACCTAAAGACTGGCTATTGGCAAATCGAAGTCGACGAAAGAGACCGAGAGAAGACGGCGTTTATAACACCGGACGGCCTCTTCGAGTTTAAGGTGATGCCCTTCGGCCTTTGCTCAGCACCTGCAACTTTTCAACGCGTTATGGATACAGTACTGGCAGGATTGAAGTGGCAGACTTGCCTTGTGTACTTGGACGACGTCGTCGTGTTTTCCTCGAGTTTCGACGAGCATCTTCGGCGCCTTGAAGCTGTACTTCAAGCCATCAAGACTTCCGGACTCACACTGAAGCCAGAAAAGTGCAGATTTGCGTATGAGGAGCTCTTGTTTCTGGGGCACGTTATCAGCAAATCTGGAGTTCGTCCCGATCCACGGAAAACAGCCGCCATCGCCGACTTCCCGCCGGCCACCGACAAGAAAGCCGTGCGCCGATTTCTGGGCCTGTGTGCCTATTATAGGCGGTTCGTGAAAAACTTCGCCCGCATTGCCGATCCTCTCACTAACTTTACCAAGGCCGACGTGGAGTTTAAGTGGGAAACGCCGCAGGAACACGCTTTCCAGGAGCTTAAGCATCGCCTCCAGACGCCTCCGTTACTTGCCCATTTCGACGAATTCGCCGAGACAGAAATACATACTGACGCAAGCAGCGTAGGTCTTGGCGCCGTTCTTGTGCAGAGGGCTGACGGACTTGAAAGGGTTATTAGTTACGCCAGCCGATCGCTATCCAAAGCAGAAGCAAATTATTCCACAACAGAAAAGGAGTGCCTCGCCATCATCTGGGCTACGTCGAAATTTCGCCCCTACCTCTACGGCAGGCCCTTCAAAGTTGTGAGCGACCACCAAGCATTGTGTTGGCTAGCCACCTTGAAGGACCCTTCAGGTCGCCTCGCACGATGGAGCCTGAGACTTCAAGAATATGACATTACTGTCATTTACAAGTCCGGCAAAAAACACTCCGACGCCGACTGTCTCTCTCGTGCGCCTGTCGACCAACCGCTACCCGACGACCCGGATGACGACTACTTCTTAGGAACGATAACTACCGACGACTTCGCTGAACGACAGAGGGCCGACACGGAACTTAAGGCCCTAATAGAATACCTCGAAGGCAGGACTGTGGAAGTCCCGAAGGTATTCAAGCGCGCACTTGCGTCGTTCTTTCTACGAAACGGTCTTCTACAAAAGAAAAACTTTTCACCGCTTCGAGCTAAGTACCTCCTTGTGGTGCCTTCAGCTCTGCGACCAGAACTCCTGCAGGCCCTGCACGACGATCCGACGGCAGGGCACCTCGGTGTTTCTCGCACGCTCGCGAGGATACAAGAAAGGTACTACTGGCCACGTCTTACCACCGACGTCCCTCGTTATGTGAGAACATGCCGGGACTGTCAGCGACGCAAGACACCGCCGACAACGCCAGCGGGACTTCTGCAGCCAATTGATTCACCTTGCCGACCTTTCCAGCAGATTGGTATGGACCTACTGGGGCCGTTCCCGACGTCGGCTTTCGGAAACAAGTGGATCGTGGTAGCTACCGACTACCTCACCCGCTACACCGAGACAAAAACCCTGCCAAAAGGCAGTGCATCCGAGGTAGCTAAGTTCTTCGTCGAAAATATCGTCCTACGTCATGGCGCCCCGGAGGTCCTTATCACCGACAGAGGAACGGCATTCACTGCAGACTTAACTCAAGCGATCTTGGCATACAGCCTAACAAACCACCACCGGACGACAGCGTACCACCCACAGACCAACGGCCTCACCGAGCGGCTTTACAAGACGATCGCCGACATGCTGTCAATGTACGTCGATGTCGAACACAAGACGTGGGACGCCATTCTTCCGTATGTGACCTTCGCATACAACACGGCGGTGCAGGAGACGACGCAGATATCTCCATACAAATTGGTCTACGGAAGGAGCCCGGCAACGACGCTCGATGCCATGTTACCCAACGTCACCGACAAAGAAAACCTCGATGTGAGCGAGTACCTTCAACGCGCCAAAGAAGCCCGACAACTTGCGCGTATCCGTATCAAGAATCAACAGACGACCGATAGCCACCGTTACAACCTTCGACGACGCTTCGTGGAATACCAGCCCGGTGAACGTGTTTGGATGTGGACGCCGATACGCCGACGTGGACTAAGTGAAAAGCTTCTGCGACGGTGCTTCGGACCATACAGGGTGGTTCGACGTCTCGGCCCACTTGATTACGAGGTTGCCCCGACGGCATCACGAACTCTTAACGACGCCCATCGCGACCTGAAGTCGTCCATGTCGCGCGCCTCAAGCCGTTTCATGCGCGTTAACAAACTGAACCAGTGTTTTTTTGTAGTATTGTTGTATCGTAATTTATTCATTGTGCTTTCTTGCATTATTATTGTACTTTCATCTTTAGTTAAAGCATCGGGACGATGCCTTTTTTCAGAGGGGGGCAATGCCATGTTCCATTTCCCAAGTTTTTGTTATCGTCCCAAAACACCACACGATTCTCAGCGCAAACCGCGCCTGCAGTTTTTCGAGAAGGTTCCGGACTGTAGTAGATCATTTCGATAAGATCACGCCCACTGTGCGAACGGTACAGATTGTTCTGGAACCTACGCCACCACCAGCGATAACGCTAGAACATTCGACGGCAAGAGTATAAATGCCGACGCGCTTCGCCGCCTGTCAGTTGTTGATCGAAGGCCGACGCTCCGTTCACCGCTATCAGTCCGAGACTGCTGCTGTAATTGGACTTTTCGTTTACCGCGCACAGGTTCGCCCGAATAAACAGTTAAATCCCAACACGAAGTCTCCTGTCTTCGGCCACGTCACGACCCTGTGACAATATCTTGTTATAGGAAGCTGCTTTTATGCGTTTGATTGTGGTAGCCCGGTAACGCGCTACTGCACTGCACTAAAACTGTTTGGAAAGCCTAACATGGTGTTCAGGTGCAAGATTACAGGGGCGTAGCCAGAATTATTTCACGTTTTCTCGATCTGAAAGGAGACCGTGGAGCAAATGTTCATTTCCCGCTCTGTATACCATGGGAAAAAATTGCGGGGGGGGGGGGGATCACGGGCATGGTGTGTATCCCCCTGGCTATGCCACTACAAGGTTAACAACTTTTGAATCTTCAATAATCTTCAGAATGGGTCGACCAGGACGTTGCGGACGTGTCGCGTATTCACAGGTATGACAAGACGCAAACAATGTGCACAAGCTTATGAGACGTTACATTCACAGAAGACGGTTTTGTCGACAGTGGTAGCTCGTTTCTTTTAATTTTGCATCCACTAAAAAAACAAAAAAACATCAGGAGGTGAGCTGCGCTTCGTTACACGAAACAATGATTCTACAACCTGTCGCCCTAGCACAATGTTGAGTGGTTCTAGCGTGCATTGAAGTGAAGGGCTTTATAATTACTGAAGCCGTGACCTTGCCGTTGAGTTTAAGAAAGTTTTTTTTCCTAACGAACATTGTCCGGGAATATTCGACAACGCAAAATTATGAACGTTATCACATCGAAATGAACAAGGAAAGAACAAGGACAGTGACACAACAGGAAAGACTGTTGAGTTACAGAATATGTGCACCATGCCCTGACCCTTGTCCTATGTGATAGCATCGCTGGAACGCTTAGTCTGGTGTATAAAAGAAGAAAAATTGGGCGCAAGCAAGGAGGAATAAAGAAAAATTCCTCCTTGGGCGGAAGTGATCAATACAACTATGGCATGGAATTTCTCTAAAAAGGCAACAGTGCCCGCAAAGTGAAAGTGCCCGAGTCCGCACGAATGAACGAAAGAGGGTTTTTTTTTGTGAGAAACTCATTCATATATGCTAGACACGACTAATGAGTGGAAGAGACAATTAGGCCAGGGAAAGCTTTTTCTTTTTTTTTCTTGGCTTAATTGCCTGTTTGATTAAACTGTGCAACGGCTGCATTTGATAAAAATGAACCCTGAAGCATGTTTTCTTTTGCATCATTATTGCGAAACGCCCATTCTTTGCTATCTCTATCGGCTAATGTTGGCGAAACTGGGCGGATATAAGTCAGGGAGTCTCTTGGCAACTGCATGGCGCTTACACCCATTCACGTAAACAAAAAAAATATTTTTTTACTGTGGAATTTCGACGTCATTTGAAACAGCAAGTGCACTAAAAAGTCCATTGGCTATTCTTTTGAGAATTCCGCCTAGCCACATACAAGACTTCCTTTAAAGAAGCACGTTAGCTCTACTTGGGGTTCATTATACCCTCTAGTCGCGCGAACGACAATAGAGAAAACGCGCCTCCCTGAAGAGAGTCGTACGCAGAACTTCATGATATGGAGTAGCCGAGGCAATATGAACCTCAACCTCTCCACAGCATAACAGGTAAAACAGAACAGAACATAACAGAGTCGTACATGTGGCAAGGCATAAGTCTCAGAAAAGAGCTAATTTACTCTTTTGTTTTTCAGAGTGTGCAGTGCGCTGCTCTTCACACACTATGACCGCACCATGATATCGCAGCGTGGGGCTGAGAATGTGGTTACCAAATGCCCGTGGATGGAAAGGAAGGCGCCCAGTCCCAGCTGAAGGAGCACGGCATCTTGCGGATCCTGTTGATGTGGCAGTGTCCCTTCTGCACCGCCGGTGGGCAAAGAGGATACACCGGGTGGGCGTCCCGCCGGGAATCGTGCATGCGTTTCGCATACTTTACGGGCGACTCGCAACGCACAGAAATGGTGTTCTTCCTCTGGAAAGCACAAGGGACCGCGTAAGTGCCTTCGCGTTTCGCCGCGTTTTTCACCAGCAGGCAAGCACCTCTGCTTCCGCGTTCTGCTTCTCATAGAAAACTACATGTTCCGTTATTCACAGCACCAGATGAAGGTCAAAATAACTGCTGTTCAGTTACTTTTCTTCCCCACTCAATATGCGAACGCCTTAAAGTTTAGTTGAGTTGAATGAACTTTATTTGTCCAACGGTTGTTGCTGTGTCCGGGGCGAGGCTGCCAGAGACACATCGTTCGAGGAACATCTTCCTAGTTCCTCAGCAACGGCCCTGGCCCACTGGACGGCCCACACTTCGTCTTCGAAGGCCTCGCTGGGAAGGGCAGCTTGCCATCGCTCAGCAAGGCACCTCATTTCGGAGGGTTTTTCAGTTAACGTTATCCTTTCTCGTGGCCCATCTTCATCTCTTGCGCATTGCCAAAGTATATGTACCATATCGGCCCGTTCGTGCGCGCACCACGGGCAGCCGGGCGACGGGTGCAGCGCTGGCCATAGGCGGTGCAGATAGTAGGCCTTAACTAAGCTGCTTATACTAAGCCGACGCCGAGTCTGTGCTTTTCTACACTCTGCTTTGGTTTTCTATGCTGCTTTTCCTTTGAAGCTGAATGTCGTCATCTGTCTGAGCCGTCAGTAATGTCACGAAATGCAGAGAAAGAAAAAAAGCACTTATAATCTTCTCTGGGAGTTGTTTAAGTGACGTGTGAGCGCAGGTATTGTCCTAAACTGTGTTGGTACGGGTTTAGCCGGAAGCTTGTTTTCGGACGGAATCAGCACAGCGCTATTCATGTTCTCACTAACGTTAATCAGCAGCTCGAAAGGCCGAAATTGAAGACGTATCGTGCAACCACCGAAACGATTAGATTTAGATTTGTGGGGTTTAACGTCCCAAAACCTCCATATGATTATGACTGATAATGAGAGATGCCGTAGTGGAGGGCTCCGGAAATTTCGACCACCTGGGGTTCTTTACAACCAGCGAAACGAGTGTTTGGGATTACGTTTGTGCAAAGTAGAAATTTTTCACGGGAGCGCTCCATGTCAGTTTTACATGCAGTCCTATATTTGTATATAGAGGGCATTTATTTATTCTACCATAAAGAAATGGTTCAACAGTGCCCTTAGGGAAATTTTTCTCGTTATATAAATTTTGTACCACTTATAAGAAGCATTCATGTGCACTGATGAGTTAAAATGTATACTCCCCCACCCTTTAAGAGAGTGGTTGTGCAGCCATGTTGGTATGATATCTGCTTTCGGAGCACGAGACTGTATTGCTTTTTCTAAAGTTGGGTTAAAAAACCTAGCACCACAAAGAAAGCCAATTATGTTTTATACCTTTATTTTTTATAGTGATTCATCCTAGGTGACAGAGGAACTGGTAAACGGATGAGAAAACTTTTTCGTTGAGTTGGCATACACATCCTATCGCCTTTCGAATAGCATTCATTTCACTTTCGTTTTTTTTTCTTGCTTTCTAGCCTCAGCTGTCAAAGTCATGGATGAGGGTCGCCACAAGGGTGAAGCTGACTGATATTCGGAGGCCATTGTTGGCGACGAATCTTCCATAGCACTTGAGAGTGCTATCATAATAAGGCATACGCAATTGGGCAGAGAAATAAGAAGGTCAAATAAAAAATATGGAATCAGTGCTAACTGTTTGTGAAATGACCTAACATAAGGTGTGAGCGTTAACTTGCAGCCCTAGCAATAGTGAAAACTGAGTAGAGTGGCCTCATTAGGGTAAAGAAAAACTTAGACGGATGATTTATTCATGATAGCGCCGAAAATCAGCAAACTACATTCATTCGTAGCACCCGCATTGGAGGCGATATAGAGCAGTCATAAATAATGTCTAACTTTTTGATAGCCAGCTGCTTTGATTTGGCGTGTCACTACCGATGTATTTGGTACATACAGTTGGACTTAACTTAGAGGGCTATCATATCAGTGTTTTTTTTTTCTTGCAGTTATGTTATCTTCGCAGGTGATAAACTCAAAACGAGGGTCATCAGCACTGTGGGCCTTTGCATTTACAAAGAAGTTACAGTTCCCACCGGGAACGTTGGCCTTTTCGGGTGACATGACTTGGACTTAATGTGAAGGCGTAGTGGATAGTATAGACAACGTCAAGGTGCCTAAACGCTAAGCTTTTCTGATTTGTCCAATTGATTAAGATAGCCATTGAGTTTCTCATTGTTCTGATAATATTGTATTCGGTACTTCTGAATATATATTTTACATAAAATGAAGTCTGTAAACTACAAATATGCAGCACACGCTGAATCGATGTTCGTAGAGTATATTGTACTGCTGCCTCACTTTTTGTCAAGTAGTTTCGAACTATTGTCACAGTGAAGAAAGTAGAATTAACACCGCCACTTCACCGTGATAAACAGCACAGGAAGCGAACCGTTTCGGCAATTTTCGTCTTATAGATAGTGTAATGCTTAATGTATATCGTTGTTGAAAATTGCAGCCACTAACTTAAGCATTCACGTTAAGCCACAAGTGCGAACTAAAAAGTACCGGCAAAGTGTATGGAAGCAGGCAAACTACCTTCATGCACAGTTTACCTTCAGGAGGGACTTCACGCCGATTTCGTACCTGACGAACATGTTGCTAGCGCTGAGCAAGCGAATGCCATTTACTACAATCTCACACGCAGTGTCGATCCCGTGAGCAACGAGAATTATCTCTCGCTGTCCTAGCAGGTCTTTCGGAGCTGCGTGCAAAAAGATCGTGCAGAAAATATATTCGTTGCGTATTTTCTAAATCAGTTCCAATGCGTTCAATTTGAGCAAGAACTGCGTGAGCCATACCTACAAATGGCCTGTAAAACGTCCAATCTTCCAGGGCGACCCACTCGTAGTTCACGTCGTTGAAACCGTAGTACGGTTCACTAATTATTCCACTACTCATTAGGTCCGTGTATATGCCACCAGGAACAGTGGCTCGAACTTGAATCGCTAAAAAGAGCACGCACAAGACGCACTATAGATTTTGAGTCACAAAAATTATTTCACCAATATAAATCGGCTAATTAAGCGTAACTGTAATAACACACGAAATTCGTATACTGATATTTCTTGAAAGCAAATAAAGGCCCAGCTGGTTTATTTTCTTGCGAAATCAGAAAAGCCCCGTAAGCTGTTGGGAAAATTAAGGCGCCGAAATTAAAGCGTTACATGTCAATGTCCATTTTTTTCGCGTTGATGTTCCCAATATATATATATATATATATATATGCCATCTCACCACATACCAAGTTTTGTTAAACCGTGGTATAGGCTTTATTCAGAAATTCGGTGGTTGTGGAAAGTCTAAAATCGGTGCTCACTTTTTCATAATCGTCCTTTATATGATATGTGGGGTTTAACGTCCCAATACCACCATATATGACTATAAGGAACGCCGTAGTGGAGGGCTCCGGAAATTTAGATCACCTGGGGTTCTTCAACGTGCACGGTTAAGTTTGGCCTGGAAATTCGTCTGGACAGACGCCATTGTGCGTAAGCCGGTCTACTGGGGAGGCTCTCAATCCCTTCGGCGCCCAGTCTGCCAGACGCTGTCGGAGATTTGAGCAATTACCCAGACAATGTGGCAAGCACAGGCGAGTTCCCGACTTTCAAATGCGGACCCTTTCATCGTCCCTTCAAGCAGCAGTGGTGCCTGATGACATCGGCGACTGATCGGGAGACGGTGAAGCTGTTGTGACAGGCGCCAGAGCTGACAGGGGAGCGGCGCTCGTTTAATTCTCAATCAAGTAACCGACCGGCCGGCTGCCTATGCCCGCCAGGCATTGTCCGGAGGATGAGACGTCGTGTCGCCCCGACATCGTAAACCGTTCCAGAGAGGACAACAAAGACAGCATCTTCCTTGGAAGAGACCGTGGCGGCTGCCGCAAATCACCCCGCTAATTAGGCGAGCTGTGCGGCAGACCCTTTGATGTATGCTGTCAGGATCGTGGGACCTCTCGACTAGCGGCACACACACGATGAAGAAGAGCTCCACTGGCGCCACCTTGCAGTACAGCGATCACGACTCAATATTGGACGTTCACGTGGACCGTGCATGCTCATCCCCCTCACCTGTTGTGTGTGTGTGATTGGTGTTCCACTCGGAGATGAGGAGCCTGACAGGGCTTAAAACAACGCCGCAGAGTGCTGGACGTCGCTCTGAACCAGTGTAACGGTTCAACCACCCCGCTCGTGGTTTTTTGAAACCACTAACCCTTCTTTGCTGTAAATATGTGTAAATAGTGCCATAAACCTGTTTGTTTTCGTATCCTTCAGCGACCTTCCTTCCGAACCTTAACAACTGGTGGCAGCGGTGGGATGCCATCAGCAGGGACCTTCCTTCCGAACCTTAACAGCATATAAAGCTGAACATACGGGCCTTCACCATTTTCGTCTCCATCGAAAATGCAGCCGCCGCAGCTGGGATTCGATCCCGCGACCTGTGGGTCAGCAGCCGGGTACCTTAGCCACTATATCACCGCGGCGGGACATTAAGCGTTCTTATTCTGGGTACATTGCTATACTCGATCTTTTCGGGAAGACAAGTGACTGGTGCATCCTGACAAAAAAATTAATTTTGTTGCTAAGTCTCGCGTAAAGCTTCACAATCAGTTAACTTTGTCTCAGTGTACAGAATATATCAAACCGAGAACTTTTTATCCTATATCTACAACTGACGACAAAAACAGTCGGCTAATAAACCAGAATGGTAACGCAAAAACGTACTGCAAAATTCGTCGTGATAGTTTTTGTTTCCGGCAGGAACATAAAAAAATTTTCTGGAGTTACGTTCATGTGTTTAGAAAAAGTGGGTAACAATTTTTAGTACTAGTTACTCTAGTTACTTTAAAAGAGAGCTTAAGGCCATCCCAGGATGTTTTAACATTCTACATGTGGGTTTAGAAGATGTGGTTAACGATTTAAAGTACTGAGTACTCTACTGTGGGAGATCTTAACGCCGTCCCGCGTACCTCTTTACTGACACTGGCCTGAACAGAAACGATACCATTGTAACGCCGTTTGACTGCATTAATGTCCTTTAATGTCCTTTAATTTGACTGCTTTAACGACCTAGTGTGAATTGTATCATGAGTGGTGGCCTTCTGTTTTGTTCTGGTTAATAGCCGTTTATCCTATCCTCGTTAACTTTCCGTTGTGTAATATTCTTTGATTGATGGGTAGTTGAATGTCGCTGTTTGTACGCTCTTATGGCCCTTTATTTGGTTTAGGTTGATTAGCAGCCTTTTGATATACAATTTGTTGTTTACAGATGTTTGGTTCATTTACCTTTCGTTGACGTAGTCGATTTGATGCTTCACGTCAATACCTTCTATTATGTTTAGGAACCTTCTATTTTGATCTTGAACTTTTTGCTTTGTCAGATGCTTTGAGTGATGGGGTGGTTAAATGTTGGTGTTTTCGCGGTGCTGTGTCCTTTTAGATGCGGAGCATCTAATACTCGAGGCTTGTAGTGCGGCGCCGTCTGCAAGCTTCCTCCTCCTTCTTCCACCATCTGTGCATCCCTTCCTCCTCTACACACCGCGCGCGCTTCACTCCTCCACCATCTGTGCAGCCTTCCTCCTCTACACACCGCGTGCGCTTCTCCTCTTCACGAACATTCGCTAGCTGTATAATGTAGTGCGCATGCGCCGTCACGCTTCGAGAACATCGGCAGCTGACGCGCGCGCATGCGCCGTTGCGCTTCTCCCCCTTCTCGAACATTCGACAGCTGACAGTGCATGCGCCGTCGCGCTGTATATATACTCAAGGTCGGCGCTCGCTCGCTCAGTTGCCGCTCGTCGGTTGGTTTGTACGGCGCGTCGACGTCCAAGGTCGCGGTGAAATGAATTCCAACGAATCCACAAACACAATGATCGACGTCCCTTCGACCAGCGCCGCCCTTTCGCATACGTGTGTACGTGTTCACTCATTTAACGCCCCCTCCTACAACCACGTTAACCAATTTAGCCATCGACCCAAGTAAGTCGCAATTTAACACCCCATTTCACAACCACGTTAACCAATTTAGCCATCGACCTAAGTAAGTCGCACTTTAACACCCCGTTAACCAATTATATGCTCCGCATCCTCCTCAGTGTTCCCCCGAGGGAAGCTGCGGGCAATTTTTTTTTGTTTAAAACCATGTGCGCGCTATGTACTCTCTGTAAACGGTATTGCGCACAGATGTTTTGCACCTGCCCTTCGACTAGGGATCATGGTGAGGTGAGCCTCGACAACACCGGTGTGACATTGTGCGAGCCTAGGGTGCTTCACCCTTGATACCGCGAGAAAGGAGACTTACATCTATTCCGGTTGTACGCTCTCCACAGGCCGTCGAGTGGGAATTCAGCGTACGTCTTGACAGGAAGTACGCAGCAATACAAAAAAGCGATACTGATGAGGAGAAATATCATACCTTCGTTGACAGCGGTCACACATTTTTAGACCTCGAGCGAAATGGCACAACCCACTATGGTAGGTTGTAAATGAATAGAGCAGCAGAAGGCGACAAAAAGAAATGAAAAGGTTAAAAAAAGAATACACTATAGCCGTGTAAAGCTTAAGAAACAGCGAAACCGGTAGATCTTAGGGTATTGTCAAGGCCTTCTTTGATGATGCTACTGGTCTTTCTTTGTCGTAGGCAGTGCAGTTAATTGTCGGGGTTTACCGTCCCGAAACCACCATATAATTATGAGAGACGCTGTAGTGGAGGGATCTGAAAATTTCGACCACCTAGAGTTCTTCATGCACTTAAATCTCAAAACACGGGCCTCAAGCATTTTCGCCCCCATCAAAGATGCAGCCGCCACAGCCGGGAATCAATCCTGCGAACTGCATGTCTGCAGCCGAGTGCCTTAGCCAGTAGACCACCATGGGTGGGTGTCGGAAGCAGAGTAGAAGGGAACCACAGCCCGTCACAGATCATGCGAGAATGTCACAACACCAACGCCAGAAACTAGCGTTCGAATCTGACCGTGCCCCCCCCCCCCCCCGGTAGATGTGACGGCTTCTCCTCTGCGCATGCACGGTTGGGTGAGGTTAAACAAAGACGGTGCCTAACTGTATCTTGGTTATCAATAAGCAACGAAGCGCAGGGGCCTTGCGGGCAACCGACGTTTCCCCTCGAGCTCTCAGAGCTTTACTCTACGAATGGTTTCCGAATACGTTTTACTGCTACTGTTATATTCACATAACGAAGCAACATGAAGACATGACACTGGTTCCTTTGGCTTGGTGTTTCGGAATTCACAATAACATGTGCTAATGACTGAAGTGACGCAACCTAGTGGCAACATGAACTGAACAGTTTATTCCTTGATGCATGATCTTTTTATAGTCTGAAACCACGTGAGACACGAGTGACAGCCGAGTACATCGGGGCTGGCTTGCTAACTAGTGATAAGGGGACGGGCGGGTGATAGTGGTTTATTGCCAACGCTGCATTTACTCCCCCTTTAAAAGCCCAGTCGTTCCGGAGGGTGTCGTGTTCGCGTTGAACGACGGAGTAGATTTGGG
The DNA here is from genome assembly GCA_013436015.1 of Rhipicephalus annulatus. NCBI lineage: Eukaryota > Metazoa > Arthropoda > Arachnida > Ixodida > Ixodidae > Rhipicephalus > Rhipicephalus annulatus. The sequence goes on along the minus strand of WOVY01009998.1, from coordinate 1,065,149 downwards.
ACTGCTTCCGGCGCCCTGGTTGCTTGCATCGAGACGGGCGACTGAGGGGTCGCTGGACTGGCTTCTCGAGCATCTGGGGCCGGCTGAGTTTCCGCTGGACTTGTGCCGGTTGCCGATGGGTTCTTTTCCGGCGTGCTTGACGTCAGCCGTGCCCTCAGCTGGTCGACATGCCGGCGCTGGGTGCCCAGCGGGGTCTCCACTTTCACCATCCGTTTGCCATTCGTTGCTATTACTGTCCCTGGAAGCCATTTCTGCCCTTGTTGAAATTGGCGGGACCAGATGGGCTTTCCGGGTGGGAAAAGGGGTGGCTTTGTGACCGACAAAGGTCGTTCTCGGGTAGCCTCGGCCTCTACAGGCACTGGCCCTGCTGGAAAGTGGGCGGACAACCTTGTCCGGGGCTCGAATCCCAGCAGCAGCTGAGCTGGTGATTTGCCACTCTCGAGAGGCGTAGATCTGTAACGGAACAGAAGACGAGACAGTTTTTCTTGCAATGTGCCGTGCTTGTTTTTCTTGAGGCCCTCTTTTATTGTTCGCACCGCTTGCTCTGCTAGTCCATTTGATTGAGGGTGGTACGGCGCCATCCGGACATGGCATATCCTATTTTCACGCATGAACTCTGCCATCGTCGCACTCGAAAACTGGGGGCCGCTGTCAGAAACCACACACTGTGGAATACCAAAACGAGCAAACATTTCCCTGAGCAAGTGAATAGTTGTGTCTGTGGTAGCTGTTTTTAGCGGCATTGCTTTTATCCACTTTGTTTCCGCGTCAACTAGGACAAAAATTAGGTACCCATCAACAGGACCTGAAAAATCCATGTGAACCTGGAATCACCGCTTCCCTGTCTTATGCCAAGGTGATGACACTTGCGCTGCCGGCATGAACCACCCTGGCACACACTGAGGACAGTTTTGCACCAACCTTTCAATATCTTTGTCAAATCCTGGGTACCAGAACAGCGTGCGAGCGAGCCTCTTCATGGCCCCAACACCTGGGTGCGTGTCGTGTAGCTCGTTGAGTAGGCACTGACGGGCTGCCTCTGGCGCGACCACACGACAACCCCAGTAAACGAGGCTATGGCTCACGACAAGTTCATGTTGGCGCGTGAAGTACGGTTGCAGATGCTGCTGCTTCTGCTCTGTAAGACGTGATGGCCAGCCCTGCTCGATCCACTCCCGGATTCGCCGAAGTGTGCTGTCCTCCTGGGTCAAAGTAATGATTTGGTGAGACGGAAGTGCACTTGCGTCCAGACCCTGCGTATACAGTACGTATTCTGTCACTTCTTGACTTCTACGTTCATGGTGTCCTGGCAAAGGCAAGCGACTGAGGGCATCTGCGTTACCGTTTTGGGTTTCCTTGCGGTATTGTAGATTGTACTTGTAAGCTGATAGAAGAAGCGCCTAACGCTGAATTCGAGCTGCCGCCATCTGCGGGATGGGCTTGTTGGGGTGGAAAAGCGCGGTGAGTGGCTTATGATCTGTCACCAGTGTGAAACGGTTCCCCAGCAAGAAATCGCGGAATTTGCAAATTCCTAACACTAAGGTCAGCGCTTCTTTCTCTATTTGAGAATAATTACGTTCTGCGGACGTCAGCGTTCTTGAACGAAAAGCTATCGGGTGATCCACGCCATCAATGCGATGTGATAATACTGCCTCTAAGCCATCTGGTGAAGCATCACACTCAAGTCGCAACTCTTTCTGCGGATCGTAGTGAACCAGAAAATTCCCCTTTAACAAGGCGCGCTTCTTTCCTTCGAACGCTCTTTGATGCGCTTTTTCCCAATGCCAGCATTGTCCCTTGTCCAGTAAGCGATAGAGCGGAGCCAAGGTCGTGGCCAAATTCGGCAAAAATTTCGAGTAATAGGTTATGAGCCCCAGCAATGACTTGAGTTGGCTTACCGATGCTGGCCTTGGAGCAGATGTTACGGCTTAGAGGTTGTCCCGCAGTGGGTGAAAGCCGGTTGCATCAATCTTGAGCCCCAGAAACTGCACTTCTTTTTCACGGAACTGATATTTGACTTTGTTCAGTTGGAGGCCATTGTCACGAAGTCTCTGGAAAACTTGTCGAAGCGTGGCAGTGTCTCGTTCTTTCTCGGCGATTATGATGTCGTCTAGGTATACACGTACTCTTGGCAAGTCCCGGAATAATGACTCAATGCGCCGCTGGAACAATGCGGGAGCTTACGAGATGCCGAATGCTAGTCGGTTGTACGAGTACAAGCCCTAGTGTGAATTAATGACAGTCATCGTCTTCGCTTCTTCATCAAGGGGGAGCTGGTTATAGGCATTGCTCAAATCCAGTGTAGTGAAGACTTCTCCCCCGTAAAGCGCGGCAAAAATATCATCCACCGTAGGCAAAGGGTATTGTTCCAGGTGAGTGGCCGGATTCACGGCGAGCTTAAAATCACCGCACAATCTGATGTCTCCATTTTTCTTCACCACTGGTACGACGGGAGCAGCCCATTCGGAAACGCTCACCGGAGTTAGGACACCTTGCTGCACGAGGCGGTCGATTTCTGCTGAGACTGCTTTGCGGAGCGCGAAGGGCACCGGGCGGGCCTTCAAAAACCGAGGCACGGCCCCTTCTTTCTTCTACAGCTTGACAGGCGGACCTTTGTAACAGCCGAGCCGATCTTGAAATAAGTCTGAGAACTCTTTCAGCAGCCCTTTTAAGTCAACTTCCGCCTGCAGCGCGTAGACACTCGGAAGAGCCCTTTCTTCTAAAAGTGACACGCCCGCTTCACGGAAAGCCTGAATGGTGTTTCGGCCGCACAGTAGTGGACCGTCACAATCTACTACCACAAGTGAACTATTCACTCGAGTCTTGTCGCATTCGACGCCATGACGACTCTGCCGACCACTGGAAGAGGACCGAGAAAGCAGGATGCGTTTTTTTCTAGTCTTGGCCACCACTTACGGTTTTTCCTGAAGATATTTTCTGGAATCCCGCTAACTGATGAACCCGTGTCGATCAGCATCCGCAGTGTCCTGCTGCCCCACACAAGGCTCCGTTCGATGAGCCGTGTATCTGGCTGGTCAAAGTTCTTCTGGGCAGATAGGGCGAAAAGCATTTCCTCCTTAATGTCCTCTCCATCCGAAAGCTCGGATCGCGTATGATCCTTGCCGACCACTGCACCTGCGCTGGCACATCCTATCCAAGTGCCCTTTAGTGCCGCACTTGTTGCACACCTTCCCGACATGATGACATTCGTGTTCCGAGTGGTTGGAGCCACACCGCCAGCACGACTGACGCGGTGCGCCTGTATTGTACCCGCTGCCTCTTTTTTTGTCCGCTGCTACGACGCCTTTGAACCAGGTACACGTTACCCGCGTCGTTCTCGCCGTTTACATATTTCATGGACCGGACGTTATGGTCAGCTGTTTCTGACGACATGGCAAATTTTCAGCTTCCTGCACAGTCAGCTTCCTTTGGGTCAGCAGAAACCGCCTCGCCTCATCATCCCGTATGCCGCACGCTAGCTATCCTATCACGTAACATTCTGTCCAAAAAGCTGTCGAAGTTGCAGTCTTTTGCAAGACGTCGCAAGTCTGCGACAAAATCTTTGACCGCCTCGTTGTCTCCTTGCCTCCGCACAAAAAAAAAAATGCGTGACTTGCCGCAGTCTCGTTCACGTGCGGCTTGTAGTGTTCTTCGAACACCTTTGAGACGTCTTCGTACGTTAGGCTGTTCGCGGGCGTCGACGGGCATCGTCCTGAATGACTCGAACCACGCTGTCACTGAGTGAGGCTACCAAGAGTGCCCGACGCTTTGAGGAGTCCGTGATATCATTGCCTTCAAAGTAGGCCTCGAGACGCACCCGGTAGGCATCCCAGCTGTACGCTGCCTCGTCAAACACCGCCGGCTTCGGGTCCCAACCTCGTCGCCACTGAAGTGACGCAACGTAGTGGCAACACGAACTGAACAATTTATTCTTTGATACATGGCCGTTTTATAGTCTGAAACCACGTCAGACACGAGTGACAGCCGAGTACATTGGGGCTGGTTTGCTAACTAGTGATAAGGGGATGGGCGGGTGATAGTGGTTTATTGCCAACGCTGCTATGACCACGAGTCATTTGAACATGAAAACAGCTTGTACCATCATTGACGTAGAGCTTCTTGAAGGACCCTTTTGGAAACGAGCAAAAATGACAGTACGGGGAATAAGAACGGAAGAAGTAAGAGGTTATCATCAGCACAGTCTTCTCTAAATGAGGTTGTTAAAACCGTCTGAGCAATCTGTTCCTACACACGCGCTCAAAGCCTACACGTAAAACAACCTCTCACACACTCCTTTAAGCAAAGCACTTATTCTCGGCTCCAAGAATAATGGTTGTGGTGTTTTCGTGCAACACTATGAATGCAGGACCAGAGAAGATGTGTCGGCTTTACGATATAGCTCTTATACTTCAAGGGCTTTGCTGTACCGCGTCGTCCTAATCTTGAATGGCTTGAAACATGGTGTCGACATGGTTGTTAGACGAGCTTCCCTTTTTTTCTCGGAGTTCTTTGAAAACGCAAGTGACCTCGTTAAACCGCTGAACGAGAGCATCTATGGTGATTCACATTAAATCAACACTCCATAGCGGTGTGAGATACACACAGAACCTTCTTGCGGACTACTAATCCAAAGGGCTACTTGTTTTGCCTTATATATTATGTACAAAATATCTTGATGTTGATAGTAAAAAAATACAATCGCAATCTCAGTTTCAAACGAACGCAAAGCCAAGGTTTAATTAAGGAATGAGGCAAACGGTATCGCACTCTCATGCACAATTCTCTGCGGCCGAACTGGCAGGGCGTCTGACTGGCTAGATCGCCAGTCTGAGAGAACATCATCGCATGGCATACGTGACCCACGCAATCCCTGGATTACGCTGACTTCGGTATTCGTCATGTTTTCATTACATCATCTCCGGGATGAGCCAACTTCATTACTTCAAGAGCTACAAGGTCATCGCACTCTTCTTAGCAAGAAATCGATCCGGCAGAAGTGTCAGAGCCCTCGAAAAAAAAAGACGTAGTAGTTTATCCTTAAATAAAAAAAAAGCTTGACACTTCATTGCGTATAACCTCTTTACTCGTCCTATAGCAATTTTTTTTCACACAACATTGTTCACCACCGATACATCATTCGGTCAGCATGATTTCAGTCTTGAAAAAAATTGAGATACAAAAAAAAGAAGACGCTTCACGTGCAAATTCACAAGCCCTTTATTATTTGGAAAACGGCATTTGAACCCTCGCAGCGCAATTTTTCCACGAAAAAATTTGTATAGATTTGCCTAACGGTCGGTACTTTTCATAGTACAGATGCTTATGTAGGCAGATTAATTTCACCAGTTCTGGTTAGCAAAGCAAGGTTTTCTTTTATCTCTGTGGAGTCACTCAGCAGAAGTGGGTGGCGTGTTCATTTGCCCTCTTCCTCACTTAGCTTTCATAGACCTTCATGGTTTAAAAACTATAGCATGAACGTATTGATTTGCTAATGGGCATTGGGTGCCAACATAATATTTAGGTAAATGAATTGAAGATACCCCTATTTTCTAACCCTATAGAATACTGTTGCTATCGCGCGTTGGTCGCATTGGAATGTCGCTGGAAACGCATACCACCATTAGCTAGACTGCCTTCTGTATGTGGCGCTTATTTGCCTATATCAAATTGCTATTACTAAAGTGCGAAATTAGTCATTTCTCGCTCATTTTCAGTGGCAGATTGTCGAGAACGTATGTACCAATTCAGACTTGGGGGACACTGTATAGAGCTAAATAATGAAAAGAGGTGGCACGCCCTTCTTATTTATGTCCGATTGTCCAGTACATTGCGTTTCAGTAAGCGTTAACTGCATGCTTTTAGAAATAACTGTTCAACTAAACTGACTTTCGTTCGTCTCAACAATTCTTTATCAATCGTAGCTTCGTAGCTTTGTTATCTCCCGTCGGCGTACACAGTCGTGCTTCGAGCTGCAATAGATGGATAGCAATATCGTGGCCTACGCAAAGGATTGTGGGCTACGCCACCCGTCTGCATCGACTTCTGGTTCAACGCCCCACCGCGGTGGTCTAGTGGCTAAGGTACTCGGCTGCTGACCCGCAGGGCGCGGGTTTGAATCCCGGCTGCGGCGACTGCATTTCCGATGGAGGCGGAAATGTTGTAGGTCCGTGTGCTCAGATTTGGGTGCATGTTAAAGAACCCCAGGTGGTCGAAATTTCCGGAGCCCTCCACTACGGCGTCTCTCATAATCATATAGTGGTTTTGGGACGTTAAACCCCACATATCAATCAATCAACTTCTGGTTCAAGATGCCGTGCTGCCCTATGGGCATTCTTGCCATTTCCGTCGCTTTCTGCGTGTTTCCATTAGCGCTCGCAGATGCCTTTCCTCAAAAATTGCTGCTTTATACGTTGAAGTGCCATGTAGCTTAGATGAATAACAATAGCAGTCACTACGAGATAGACAAAATGGTACTAGCGGTCATTTCTTATTCAAATGCATGTACCTCTGGACACGTACATGTTGCTGCTTTGAAGTAAAGGGTGCTCTCGCACATGTTTCCTCGCATATTGTTGTTATTTTTCAAAATTACCGTCCGATATCTTTAACGTCTCAATGCTGCAAGATCATTGAACATATTATTTCCAAACATATTTTTGAATTTCTAGACGAAAATGCCGTACTAACAAATTTTCAACATGGTTTTAGAAAAGGTTCTTCCACGGCAACCCGATTGGTGACAATAATTCATTCGTTCGCAGCGTGTCTTGATAATAACGGCGAAATTGATGCTATATTTTTAGATTTCAAAAAAGCTTTCGACAAGGTACCACACGACAAACTAATAGCAAAACTTAAAAACATTCACATTCCGGATATTTTTGTTTCCTGGATTGCAGCCTACCTATCCAACCGCCAACAGCTTGTAAAAATTAACGAAGAAGAATCTCGGCGTCTTCCTGTCACCTCTGGGGTTCCACAAGGTAGTGTTTTGGGACCATTGCTTTTTTTGTTGTATATTAACGATTTAGTAACTGCGATTGACCCTACTGTTCAAATTCGATTGTTCGCTGACGACTGTGTTTTGTTTCGGGAAGTCACATGTACTAATGATCAGAACGAACTCGAGAAAAATATTGAAAACGTGCGGGAGTGGTGTGTAGAATGGGGAATGGAATTAAATTTGGAAAAAAGTGTATATCTCTGTGTAACGAGAAAGAAAAACCCTAGTGAACACGTGTATAAATTAGGATCGTCTTCTCTCACACAGGTTGACAGTTATAAGTACCTCGGCGTTACGCTAACAAACAACTTATCATGGAACATGCACATAGATAATATTTGCTCGTCTGCCTTTCGGAAATTATGCTTCCTAAGATATAAGCTCAGAAATTCCCCTCCAAACGTAAAGCTTCTTAGTTATTTCACTTTCGTTAGGCCGAAGCTGGAGTATGCGAATATCGTGTGGGACCCCCATACTAAACAAAACGTTAAAAAACTTGAAAGGATTCAGCGGAAGGCCATTCGGTTTGTTTATTCTAGGTTTTTGCGAACGGACTCCCCCACAGACCTAATGCTAGCTAATAATATTCCTTCCCTTCAGGATCGTAGAAAGAAGTCCCGCCTTGATTTTCTGTCTCTTTTATATAATCGCAAACTTTACCTTGATCCAACCCCTTTTCTTTCTCCATTAAACACAAGACCGACAAGACATCACCAACCAAATGCACTAACTCCGTACTTCGCGAGAACGAACACGTTCAAATTTTAATTTTTTCCACGCACCATTTCAGACTGGAACCAGACAATCGAATCTAGTACTTGCGATACTGAGTAACTGTGCACTGTTTTTTTGTTTTTGTTTTGCGTGTATTGTATTTCTCTTTGTATTACGCCATGCCCTCCTGCTTGGACTGAAGTGTGGTCCGCAGTATGTATTAAATAAAATAAAAATATAAATATTTTTCTGCCCATCAGAGCATAATGAAACATCCGCCCCTTTATTTTCTTGTTGCTCACTCGTAGGATTACTTAAGTATCATATTGAGTTCGATATGATGGATGGACACAGTAAACAGTCTCTTATTCTAAAAATCAAATGCTCTCACAGTTTAGTGGCCCTTTTTTTCAATCTCCCTTTACATGACGTGTCGTTCCCTCACACACACGAACATTGTGTTTCAATGCATGTTCAGCATATAGTTGTCGGAGCAAAACACAGCCTATCGGCACTTCACGCTTCAAATATGACCTAATAGAGACGTCATACTATGCAACTTTTTGTTTCTAAAGAGACTTCAATTGTTTTACGTCCTGCGATGCCTTTAACTAAGCGGTTGTTTTGTGCCATGGGCCTCTTACACGCTCAGCTGTTTCCATAAATTTAACAGGCAGTAGGTGATGCAGATTAGGCTATGCAAATATATTCTATCGGCATACTTGATCACTCAGAATACGCGTGTTTATGTTGTGAACCTACGTTGACGTTTGGCAGCACGTGTTCATATGTGTGAGTGACGTTGAGGTGACCACTATTTATGGTCGAAAATACCGAATCGAGGTGAATCTGCAAAAGATTACTGCGTGCTTCAAGGCATAAACGCGCTCAAAACCAGCCTCTCTCCATTCCTCGTGTTCACCCATTCTCACTTCTCGCTTTGTTCTCTGAAATGCGCGAAGTATAATGTATTCCTTCGCAAAAGAACTCTAGAACATAATCACTAAACAAGTGGCAACAAACGCACCGCAGAATTGCACGTGTCTTCACTTCTGTTACACTGTACAGCTGGCACCTTGAAGCAACGAGGGAATATGCCTCGAACCGGAAGTACCGTAGCAGACGACGCTTCGTTTTGCTATCAACCTATTCGTGCTATTCGCAACTTCCAGGTAGCGTGGCGCTGCTGGGCGGTGGTGGCCGGAAGTTCGGTTGAGATTATTAAAGTTTTAGACCTGTTTCAAACAGCAGACGCTGCTACTTGTTTTCACGCGTTTGTGGTCGTTTCTCATCGTTGTGAAGGGCCTCGATATTACCGTAGCCCTTTGAGTTTCTCAAGTTAAAGGGGAAGTAGAAACAAAACTAAACAAAACTGGCAGATTTTACTGCGAGCCTCAATGCTCACAGCCTATATACACCCAGCGGAAAAGCAAGTCTCCCGTTCAAATTAGTGCCTCAAAATCCCATCAGGGGTTTTTACAAATAACCAAGGACAAATAACCAAGGTCTGTGAGTGTATTCAGCGCCTGTTTTTGCACGAGTACACCAACTTCGAGGTTGGTAGTTCTCGCACTCATCTCGTCAGCTCGATTCGATCACTGTGCAAGCAGTACCAGAACTGAATTATGGATGCGTTTTAACTCCGGAATAGAATGAAAGGACCGGTTTGTAAACGTTCACCGCATCATTACGCATCTAAGGTGTCTGCGAAGTGCCTCCATGATTTTCCCATCTGAAGCAATTTGTGCCCGGTCTTAATTGCGGACGTCATTGTTTTTTGTTTTTTTTTGTGGTTGTTTCTGCTCCACACCATGCTTCTTTGTATTTCTCAAACACCAAAACATAGAATAGTAACGTGAACGCCACCTCTTAAACGTTAAAAATTACTTATTGACCCTGGTTTCGTTCGCTGCTTGCCAACTTCATTTTCTTGATATTCTCTTGTTATTTTTTTAATCAAGAAAGTACCCTAAAGTCACATTGCTGGTAATATGACATACCTCAGTTGGTCCTTTTGCTTCGGTATGCAAAAACATTTTTTTCCGTCTGCCGATTCTATACTTCGTGCTTTTATGTGAGCTGAACAAGTTTCGCGCAGAATGCAATGCAAGCAAAAGTTAAGATAAAGTGAGTCTTGGAAAATACTTCTGATAATACTGCGAAATTTGTACTGAATATAATACTTTTCCAACATGACACCTGGCGTTGCGTGCGATTACACAAATCCAGCAATGTGAAGAGCGTACGTGTGGGCCTTATTAGCAATTTTGCGCATATTCATCTTACCAATATGCTACCCGGAATTTATTTACCTAATATAGTATGTTAGCACTCCCCTACTTTCTCAAAAACATGAATCCAAGGGCCACCAAAGCGCGAAGAATTGCACTCTTCGCCAAAAGTGTACTTTTTGGTGCCGTCTCTTTCGGAGCGATCATCTCAACGACCACCATGTTGAATGTATAGTCACGTCACCTATAGGTCGTGAAAGTTTCGAATTGCTAATTATTATTAGTGTAGCACACGGCAAATGTGTAATGAAGCTCTTTTATTTATTGTGATGAAATGGATAAAATTGTTCAAACTTTCTCAGAAAGAATGGTTAGCACAGTTGTAAACTTCTCCTAAAATGTGGTGCTCGTTCGCAAGAGCTTTAACAAAACAAGAATCTGCAGAACTTGAGTGTGTTTTCAGACGAACAGCACACGTTAGAGAACAACTCTAGCCTGTCGCAATCATCTCCCGAAGGGAGATCTCGCTCTTTCTCCTCGAAGCAGCTTGCAGACCACGCATAATATTGTGCAGCGCGTTGTCAAAATTTTCCCAGACAACGTGGCGCAACTGACGGCTTACCTAAGCTTTACCAGCAAAGGTAACTGAATTAACACTTGTGGAAGCCGTCCACAGAGACACGCAACCTAATTACGCTAACTACGCTCTCAGGCATGCTGCAGTTGCCGGAATACAACTCTGACCACGCGAAGTAAATTTTGAAACTAGAGAACACGGATTCAAAATAGCCTTTTAACATCACTGAAGTATTTGGTGAAGTCGTTGGGATTGAGAAAACGTTTGTCGTCATAACACTCCGTCATTATGGGGCTTAAAGGCAGATGCCTGCGAATTTTGCGTTATCAATACGCCTTAGTGGTTATCCACAACCATAACTTACATTCCACACGACTGGGTGAGTAGCAGCTTCCGGGCGTGATTTAGCTTAATTATTAAGTACGTCATGCGCTGCAGCATTTGTGCTAAGTAAATGCGCTCTCCCACTTCACACCTTTCGGTTAGCGTTAGACGCTCGAGTAGTTCTTGAGTGAGTTGACCGTAAGAGCCTCTTCGATCTCAGCTGCGGTCACGTTCTGGCGGGTGTAAAATTGCACGGTAGTCCTCGGGTCCTTCAACAGGAACCCGTTGTCGGAGAAGTGGCCGCTAACGTGATGAGCGTTTAGCCACACAAACAAGGCGATGTTGTCGGCCTGAAGTTGAACATCGAAGACCTTGAAGCCGGGCATCGAGGTAGATGACGTAGGCCCACTCACCTGCATAACCTGAAAATGTTTGCAGAGAAAACATGGCCGGTTACTTCCAATGGAACCACATAGGTCAACTTTTTAGGAAGCTATATGAATTACCAAAACAACGGTAGTATTGAAAATGTATGCAGTGAAATCAGCAACTACGCTTCATTCCATAAGTGAAAGGCAACAATATGGAGGCTCAAAGATTTCTTGCATTAGGTGCGTTCACATTATGAAATAGTTTATTGTTTTTACCTTTCCTTATATGATTTATTCCCAGCTTGTATTCAGTTTGACAATGCAGATGCTTTGTCCCTTAAAAAAAAACGTCATTAGTTATCTGGTTGTCAATAGTTATCCTGGATAACTTAATTTCGTGTGCACTTTTTTTTGCATTGTGCCGGTAGCGCGAAGCTAGAGTCAATCATAGAGGCCACGTTTACAACGACGAAATATAAGTGGAAGACGTGCTTAGATTCCCATCGTTCCAACATTTTACTGAGCGAGCTCCTTACGTATCTTCCACAACGTTGCACCTGGTGCATGAAACCGAGTACAAGCTAGCTGATACAAGTGCACGTTCAAAGATTGTTTGGCGCAACGAAAGGCTGGGGAAGAAAGTTTCCTTTCACGGTGGTTTTTTTTTTCGTCCCATGTTTAGTTGATCAGAATAGGTCGAAGTTGAAGTCGCATATTTGGTACATTTAGGAAGGATAATTTTAGTTTTAAGAACGGAGCTCTTAGGGCTTATGGTAAAATGTCGAGCTTCTCCGAAAAACCCTGAGAGCCATTGCTTATAAGCAACGCCTACGATTGATATGTGGGGTTTAACGTCCTAAAACCACCATACGATTATGAGAGACGCCGTAGTGGAGGGCACCGGAAATTTCGCCCACCTGGGGTTCTTTAGCGTGCACCCAAAGCTGAGCACATGGGCCTACAACATTTCGCCTCCATCGGAAATGCAGCCGCCGCAGCCGGAATTTGATCCCGCGACCTGCAGGTCAGCAGCCGAGTACCTTAGCCACTAGACCACCGCGGCGGGGCCAGCAACGCCTACGACGCACAGCAGCGGCGCCCAGCGGGCCCACCACGCGAGCCGTGTACGAGCGAAGAAATGCCCGTGCTTCTACCGGGGGTGCCACAGCCAGCTTTGCACGCCAGTTCTACCACTGCATTCCAGACATCATTGCATGTTCGCTGGCAGGCTGTGGTTCGACTCTACTTTGTCTATGCCATGGAAACACTTGTCATCCGCCAAGGCCATGTTAAGCCGCTAGGATAAACCAGCTTCTGCTTTACACGGTTATTGTAAGCTTCAGTCTTTTTTTTTGTAGCTCCTTAGATTCCGTTCTAAGGCGAATCTCTTAGAGTCGAGCCGTGTCCTCCATACGTCGTCGCCATAGTTTGATCGGAGTCCGCGAGGGGGTCGCAGCCTCACTCCCGCCCAAGGGCTTACTCCTACCACTCAGTGCATTTCTCCCTTTGGCCACGGATCGATAACGGCGCACCCGCTTTGGAGGACGACAAAGATTTGATTGATATGTAGGGTTTAACGTCTTAAAAGCACCATACGATTATGATAGACGCCGTAGTGGAGGGCTCCGGAAATTTCGACCACCTAGGGTTCTTTAACGTGCACCCAAATCTGAGCACACGGGCCTACAACATTTCCGCCTCCATCGGAAATGCAGCTGCCGCCGCCACCGGGATTCAAACCCGCGACCTGCGGGTCGGCAGCCGAGTACCTTAGGCACTAGACCACCGCGGCGGGGCGACGACAAAGAATGGAAGACGTGAGTGGAGCTGAGGACGCGTAAAGCCGCCGCGACATGACGACGCAGTCAAGCGGACCCGGAAGTGGCGAGAGCGCGGGAAGCGGCGGGAAAACGCTGGAAGATTTCGCCACCCGAGGTTCGTGACACCGATACTCGCTTCAAGCGCGATTTCTTTAACCGGAGGTTTGGGCCCTGCTGTAAGGTATGTGATCACGTGTGGTGTGACAACCACTTGACGAAAATCTCCAAAATTCAAAACAAACTGTTTCGGACCAACGCCGTTGCTGTGCTGCTGCAAGAGTTTGCCGGCAATGGTGATCGCAGTGGGTTACTTGGTTAACTCTACGTGTAAAACGAAGTTCGCAGCTGAATACCATATACGACCAATAAAACAACATTGTATATACTGTACACACGTGTTGTCACTCATTTACATATTCCAGTAAGCAATGTACGGGGCATTCAATGTTACCTGAATGGTGCCCGGCACTTCACCAACTCGTCATCATTCACTTATATATGCGGTGACTTTCAAGGGCGAAGCTCCTTGCTGTCTAGGGCAGTTTACCTCTCCGGCGTAGCGAACACAACATATCCACAGACAGACAGACAGACAGACAGACAGACAGACAGACAGACAGACAGACAGACAGACAGACAGACAGACAGACAGACAGACAGACAGACAGACAGACAGACAGACAGACAGACAGACGGACAGACGGACGGGCGGACGGGCGGGCGGGCGGGCGGGCGGGCGGGCGGGCGGGCGGACGGACGGACGGACGGACGGACATACGGATGGACGGACAGACGGACGGACAGACGGATGGAAGGACGGATGGACGGACAGGCAGACGGATGAACAGGTGCTTCGCCCTCTCATCATCATTCACTCCGTAGATATGCTGTGATTTTTTAAAATAACATGTAACTAGCTCAAAAACCACTTCTAATAAACAATATTTATGCTCTCATTAAGCTCATTGCGAGAAAAGTATCAGTAAAGCCATGTTTCTTACATATATTGAAGCTTGCGGTAGCACAAGGTTTTTGGGCTCTTCCAGCAGTAGGAAATTGTCGGGCGCCAGCGCAGATCGACTGTGAGGGTTGGTGAGCGTGAACCAAAGGAAGCAGTTGACAGAATCGCACACGTCCTGCTTCCATTCGTGCTGCATCTTGTTCGAGTACACGTCCGTTGACGCGGCTGCGGCCTGAGTGAAAAACAAAGAAGGAAGACAAAAGAGATAAAAAATGAGCTAAGCTGTAACTTTTTGCGTTTGTATTGACAGCACTTACGTGGCGCCATAGTAGCAACGCCGTAACTTTCCGCATAAATTAGGGCCCTACTTTGTATTGAAATATGCCAATGATTGTTCTTATTCGGACGAATCAAGCTCTTAGGTATTCTGCGATGCTGAGACAGTGTTATGAAAGGACAAGTTGGCATGCATCCACGCATAAGCCAAGAAAAGGTACAAGTGGGTGGACAGTGTTACTGAGGCATTTGTCACCTCATAGCATATCATGATCGAAACACAACGTCTTCGAGGTGCTTGAGCGATAGCTCTTCCAAGCCATCGATGAAACTTCCTTCAAATATTTCTCTACTGTCGGGTACAACTTCAAAAGTGTGTGTGTGGCGTTTCTTCCTCAAAGGCCAGCACTCCAGATTGACGCCATGAGCCGGACGGCTTTTGCAGGGCATTTCCTAGCATGAACCGAACAATTCTATTAGTTGCGGTGGCGATCAGCTCCCGTGTTTAGATAATTTGAGAAGGGCCTTTTGTGACTCCTGAAGTTGTAACCAACGGCAGTCAGTTTGCCCTTTACACAAGAAACCGCGTTGCCCTTTCCACGCAAAAAAGTACGTTCGTACGACGTCGGCAACAAAAGGCCGGGACTCTGCTTATGCCTTTCTGATGGCTCGACCACCATGTGCACCAGCAACGGTGAATCCCGAGTTGCTTTCTTTCCAGAGTTCCCATTTTAACGAAACAAACTGATAAGTGGTTGTAAAGCAATTAACTACGTGCAGGTTAGATTACGTACAAAGCATGCGAACTTGAAGAAAAGATGTGTGGTAGCGGATGCAGTCATTACCTTGTAATTTCAAAACCTGCGGAAGCGACAAATACACGAGACTCCTTGCTACATATATCCATTTCTACCAGCATATAAGCTCAGTTTGAAGGCACATTCACTGCGCAAAGAATCACCCTATCTTCGAGCACGATAAGAAAGTACAGTGACACTTGCCAGCGTAACATTAATCCTGGTTGTAGCGACCGGTGTGAAAGAGGTCCACATGTATTGAGTTATTGAAAGAACTGCTCCGTCCACGGGTTCCAGCTTGTCGTTGACGACGAACACCTTCAGTTGACTGTTCCCATGGGAAATGAAGGGAACCACTATGACGGGACTGAAGAACCTCTTCGCGAAGTAATGCACCATCTTCCACCGGCCACCATATTCTGAAAATGAAGTTAGAGAGAGAGAGGACTCTTAAAATATCCCAAACACTACTTCACATATTTCAGGAAAAATTTTTGTCAGGTGCTGCTATAAAGTGCTGGAGAAGCTGTTACCAGTCGTGAGTTAATTTTGCTCGCAGAGAAAAGGAAGAAAAATCATTCATATTGAAGGATAAAGAAAGGGTTTAGAAACTAAATGGGAGGACTACCATGCCCAAGGCTACACCATGGCTTGTGCCCTTAAAGGGGCCCTGCAACACTTTGTGAGTATGGTCAGAAAAAGCTGCCGATCGGTAGTAGAACCTCCCGACAACACGCGAGCCAAATAATATAGCACAGCACGCGGCTTGATATTCACAAATAATTATCAAGGTCAACTAAAAATTGCTTTTTCTTCTCTCAACAAATCATGTTATATGCCCAAAAATCACACGTCAACGACCCATTTACCAGCCATTGGCTGATTTGAACATGACGCGCTCGCTCATAACAGAGATTGCCGCGTGCGTGCGCGATCACACTGAAAAGCTGCACAATCAAAGAAAAAAAATGAAAAAAGTGCTCAAGGTCGGGAGGCGTACGTGACATTTTTCTATGGCCCTGCCATCCCACCCTGCTTAGCTTCTAGCGCTTTCGTTGGGACGAGAGAAAAGATAAGACAATTGCAGCATGCGACAAATCTTTGTAACTCCACTCGCACAGGACGGATTCTTCAAATTTTTGCGTCGTTGAATTCGTGATGCAATAGGCTGTTCAAGTGAATTCATTCTATGGTTTCTTGAAAAAGTGTTTCAGGGCCCCTTTAACTGAACGTGGCCCAGCAACGCTAGTTGAACCTCCGTGTCCGAACCTATTATTATCCTCCGGGTCCGAATAATAATAATAATAATAATAATAATAATAATAATAATAATAATAATAATAATAATAATAATAATAATAATAATAATAATAATAATAATAATAATAATAATAATTTATTGTACACATTCATAAGGACCATAAGACCATCCACCATCCATAAGAAATACAAAAAAAAAAACGGGCCTGTCTAAGTCCCAAGGACTTGTGCGCCTAGGCCCGACAGAGTCGGTTACAGCGATGTACTTACAAGGTCATACAAACTATCGTTGCTTTTTTGGCAATGAACAGACTAATGGTTGACACCATTGCTTTTTACAGGCAGTAAATAAAAAGAACAAAGGTCGACAATGTGAATACAGGTAGACCATATGTTTCACAGCTTAGAGAGTAACTTCTTTCATCCTTTTTTGAACTAGCTGCAAAAAAGCTCTTCAGGTAGTTGATTGCAAATTTTCAGAATATATACACTTCTACACGCTTCTCCATATCTGGTAGAAAACCGGGTTGCTATAAAACGCTTTTTTTTTCTTAGGGTTTGATGCGTTAAATATGGCACTTTAATGTCATCCCACCAATTGTATCTCAGCACAACTGTTTAGCTGTGCTTGCTGAGATACATTATTATTATTATTATTATTATTATTATTATTATTATTATTATTATTATTATTATTATTATTATTATTATTATTATTATTATTATTATATGGCATAACACCCCAAATTCATCATAGAATTATGAGAGATGCCGTTGCGTGGGGCTCCGGAGTTTTCGTCCAGCAGGGGTCCTATAGCGTGTCCCTAAATCTGTAAGCACATAAGACTCAAGAATTTTCGACTCCATCAAAAATGCAGCCGCCGCGGACGGCATTCAGTTCCGTGACCTGCAGAGCTAGCAAGGAGTGCCTCCCCTTGCTGTCAACAAATTAGGTTATTTGGCTTTTTACTGCCACCCCTTGAGTTGTGGTTGAGAGTCGGTGTCGAGTCACGACACCATGGACAATGACACTCATACAAAGTCGGACAGATGGTTGCAGAAAACAGAAAAAAAATGCGCTGAGCTAACAAAAATTAAAAAAATGCGACTGATCCCTGTTTTTTAGGAATCGGTATCACAATAAAAGTCAAGCTTGTCTTCACAGAGGTCGCTGAGTATTTATTTGGCATTGTTTTGCCACAAGGGCGAAAGAATGAATGCCACAGCAACTTGCAGCGCGCATTCTTAAACTTGCAGCGCGCATCTCAAGCACAAAGCACGCACGAAATGAGCATACACTGAATGAGAGTGAACAAACAACTGTAAATTCGGTACTTAAAGTAGGCTGCTGAAACAGAAAAATACACGACACGAATGCATGACACAAACGCACGAGTATACGCAGGATGAGCGCTAAAAACTGTAACAATTCTTAATTCTTTCTGTGTAGTCATCGCACTCCTTTCATAAGCGCGGCCGCGGCTGCCAGGGAAGTGACCTTCGTGCTTTTGTTAACCTTGGTAACTTCAAAGCAAGCTTTCGGTAAAAGCACAAGAGGTACAAAACACCCGAATCACGAGATAAGCGCGTGCGAACGCGCGCCCAGCGCGCACTCTTCGCGCCATCTCGCTTCCACTGACGAAGACGCGCTGAAGTTGCTGAACTATATACGAGTACTGTAAACAACGGTATACGGCGTATGTAAATAGCTCGACGTTAAAAAGCCGGACAATGTACGCTCTTTGGCATAGTATTGTTTCGCGCCGCGCATTGCAGAGCTTGAGCGTGAAGGTTCGAAGCTCACCGACAGAACTTTTTCTTCAGTTTTTTTTTGCTAACTCCTCGTACATATTTGACAACTGGATATCCATTACGGAAATATGGCAGTGTAGCCGTGTTAGACTCTACATAAACACTTTCGGGATGAGGAAAATTGGAACAAAAATACGCAAATCGCATTTATCTTCAACACACATGTCATCGAGTTGAAATTGACAAACATAATTTACACGAGAAAATTAATTCAACGACATAATAAAGCTTCCAAATCCGGTATTTTCTGAGGCATCACTACACTAGTGCCTACATACTTACAAAGAACTTTAAAAGATACTGTTCGTTTTGGGGAAGGGTGAAAGGCACCACTTAGATGACGGCCAGGAGTTCTTGACTCCTGAAGGCTTTCTCGGATGGCATGGACAGCCCTAATTTGATATTCAAGAGCAAATCTGTACAAAGCAGACACCCCCAGTGCGCGCAAATCAATAACTACGGGCTGCATCAATACTGCTCATTATCCCTCAACATTCCCATAGCATGTGCTCCCGAGTGGTCTTAGAAGCGCAGTTCTTGCATTTATTTCTCTCGTATATGTCTGGTTGAATAAGGTGCGAGGTCATAGATGTAAGATGCGTACTGGTGTTGTCCTAGTGCATAGCTGCCCCGATGTTTTCTTACATGAAATCTGACACGTTAACGTATGCGTATGTTAACACGAC
Source organism: Rhipicephalus annulatus (assembly GCA_013436015.1). NCBI lineage: Eukaryota > Metazoa > Arthropoda > Arachnida > Ixodida > Ixodidae > Rhipicephalus > Rhipicephalus annulatus. Next base: position 1,046,317 of record WOVY01009998.1, on the reverse strand, counting down.
AGGCTGCGTCGTTGAATAAGATATTGTCGGCTCCACTGTCACCTGCCAATCAGATTTCACACAGAGCAAGTGAAATATACATTTTCGCTGATGATTGGGACAATCACATAGGTTTGTGCAACAGACGCCTTTCTTATGTAACGCCCCTTGCCTCAAGAAAATAAAAATAAAAGCAGGAAATCATGTGCAGGCGAAGTCATTGTTTCTTTTAAAATGCACTCGTCAGACAATAGCTTAAGAAAAGTATTACCGATTGGAGATGGACTTTAGAACCATTAGCTTATGACTAAACTCTTTTGCGATGTGCCCCATGATTTTATCATTTCTATAAGTGTCAAGGTACAGCTGTGTCAAAAGCTCATTTATATAAGTGAGCTTATTAAAATGACGAAAACCGACTTCAACATTCTCACTTAATGATCATCAAGGCAGAGTGTCTAGGCAGTTAAAATATGTTCATATTACACTTCTTGGAAGCTATAACCTTTCACAAGCCATCATAAAAAAAAAGGTTTCGCGATACTCCCATTAGGGACAGGACCATTAGGTCACCTTGGGAAATAAGCTTTTAACAGAATTTCGCAAACTTACTCGCGTTCGGCGGCATTATGTAAGGGCATAAGCAGACACCTCGCATTATTTCTCTACACTATGCTCTTCTTGCTAATCTTTTCAACTTGATGAGCGACTCTTTCATGCTGCTAATTTAATTCCGCTTCTTTTATTTCGTTGAAATGATACTTCGTAGATGGAATGGTTATTAAAATTTGGTACGCCATAAACGGTGAATCACTTCCTTGTATACATTACAAGTGAAAACTCTTTTGACCAAATTTTCCACGAGAACTCGCAAAACAACTTAATATTCTCAATTCGCGAGGCTGAGCCATTCTTAGCAAGTACTCTCTTGAAGGGCTTCACATTGTGAGCACCCCGTACTAATGATAATGTTCTCTTAAATTCCAGTTTAAGGGCGTCAGACATTCTGCAGCTTTTGATAGGCCATCGTAGCGTCATTGAATCAAACAAATGATCACGCTCCTAGAAGTAAAGCGAACTTGCAAGAAAAATATAGAAGGTAAAGTGTTCCTGCTGTAACACCTGCTCATGATCGAAGATCTTTATTCACCTCGATTAATCAAGTAAAAATTAGCTGGAATGCGTTCGTTTGAATAATGCACGCGTGCGAGTTCGCTTTTTTATTTTTACTTTGAAAAGCCCAAACAACGTCACAAATCAAGTGAAATGAGAGCTTGCGGTCCTTACCATGTCGCCATGAGAAATAAGTGAGGGCTGCGACAAATTTTGTGCCACTGAACATTCGCTCAACTTATAAACGCTACAATACGAACGTCCAAGTATTTCTGCCACGTACGTAAAGGCTTTGAAAGGTGAAGTTCAGCGTGCCGACACGCTGAGCATTACCGCATCAAATACGAGCCTCGGCCTCTGCACTTCGTAGTCTTGTTCATCACTAAAGTAGTCACTTCTGCGTGTCTTGAACTCGTTCGCTTTTCCGCTGCCAACTATGAACAATCTTATTCTGGAAAAGCGTATTCGCGCCACGTATGTTTTTCGGGTAGTGGTAGTGAAACCGCGGGATTGCAGATGCGTGAATGTTCGAAGTTCTCACCTATGGAAGCCCACGACGGTGCCTGCCAAATGTCGTTCAGCTGCCAATACAGAAATCCCATGTTGTGGCCTTGACCCTGAGGACCTATGAAACTTCTCCAGCGTCGAAGCGTCTGGGCGGCGTTCCGCATACCCATCGCTTGGTTGATCTGCGTGGTCATTCATTTTAGTCAACTCCTGTTTGTTAAACCCTTAGTTGGGCTTGACTTGGTTGTGAAATTGGCCGCCATTCCTTTCATGTCTGTTTAGTTGTGAATGATCAACGAAAATGGAGATCATCCTCATCTCAGCTGATATATCAACGACTCCTAATCAAATCAATCGGTGTCATTGGTGCTTGATTATTATTTATTTTATATCTTATTGTTCTTTTACAAATCTTCATTTTAAAAAAATGAGCGAAATTGGCAGTGCGAAGCTGCAAGACTTATGGTTTCCGTTTGTGAAAACAGTGACTGTAAGGTCATTGATGATTTTGCACGATGTCCTTGCTTGAAAGAAAATTCCTGTGATGATTGCTTAGAAACAATTGCTACACAGGTACTTTTTTTCTGAACCTTGGTTCCTGAAGGGTGGGGTATAAAATAAACTAAATATGTAACATTAAGAATGTAGAAATTATTTGCTCACTTTGAACACAGCAGAAAAATTAATTCTCTTGAACACATTTTCAGAGGCTGCAATAAGAGTAACACGGTTGACTTAGGAGCCAGTTTCTCAAACAGTGTACAAAAATTGGCTTACCTGGCTCAAATATGATACCATGTCGTATGCCTTGCTTGAATTTTGGATCCAGAAGGTGAGATAGAGGCCAGTAAATTTAAAGTGATCCGAAATGGCGTGTTTCACATATATGTCTCCTGAAATAGGCAAAAGTTGAGAACATGGAATAGCAAGCAATACACCAGATATCTATCATAACAAAAGTTGATTGTGCGATTAGCCAATGTTGGACGCGTTGAACTTAGATACTGCAATAATCATGGACTAGAAAGAAGATTGTGAACCAGCAGGAATGACTGAAGCGTAAAAATAATATTGACAGCGTATATGCATGCTTTGCTGCATATGTGTCAAATGGCAATAATGTTCTGCCAGCCTTCTTTCTTGCATAACATCTAATTTTCAATGAATCTTAAAAAATAATGGAGTCTTTAGAATTACGTATTTACGTAATTTCTAGTAAAGAAACCCACCACCTGCTACGTACGCTTTGATGATGCACCTCAGATGCGCGCAATTTTTTTTTGCTTTTTGATCGATAGTGTTCACAAGTATGAACGTAGCTACCAGTTCAAAATGACTGGTCGTTTAGCAAGTGCTTAAACTTTGGCGGGGTGGCTGAATCACGTGACAAACAGACAGACAAAAATGTATGCGTTCCCTTGCACTGTTTACCAACACGCGCCCTTGTTGACATCCTGTTTTGTTTACCTATGTGCCTTAATGGCATCGGTGGGCAAGAGGAGGTTTGTAAAATAACCCGCAGATTTTCTACACTTTTCTTTCTCTATTTGACAAAATATATTCGAATAAGCGTTCTTTTGAGGTACTTCAATATTATAAGATGTTCCCCTAAACTTTACCCACGTTCCTGTCTTCTGCAAAACTAGAGAGAGATTTTCCTTACTCCTGGAGAGAAAAAAAAAACTTGAATACGTGGTTTGAGTTTTGACGTTAGGAGCTGGTAAATGAGGTACCTGGAAATTCGCTGGGGTACAACGCTTGCAATCTTGCAACTGTCTATCAGAAGGTAGACTATCGCCTTTAAAAAGTATTGGTCTCGAGGACATACCGTGGCACCACCTACGTGATCACGTCACTCATAGGATGCCAGGTTGACTTTGTCTGCTACAACACCGCATTTCCCGCGCTTTTGCAGTGGACACAGGGCACCGTGCGTGTATTTCTTTTTTTTTCGAAGCTCAGTGTTTAAAAGAAGTGGTAAGACCTGATAATATGGGCAAGAAAACTATGAATAGGTGCCCCCGGTGGCACTCTCACGTCTAATTTGCATCGTAATGTCGCGACTACGAACTAGTGCAGCCATGGGGGACGATGCAAGTGGTGTCACGAAAGCAAAGCTGCCGTTTTCCACAACTACGCATCCTATCTGTGACGTCAAAGCAATCACAGCGCTGGCCTCTCAAGTGGAGACACTCGTGGCCGATAAGGTGAATGCACGACCGCCTGGATCAGGCGCGTGCGGTGGTGTTGCTCCGGCTTTCTCATTCGGACGGAAGAGGCGTAATTACAAAAGGGGGCGAGGCCGCTTCGTTCACCGCATGACGGCGCGCGCCTACTACCCCTTCTACCGTGCCAGTTCGGACTGGCACGCTGGATGGACGTGTTTTTGAGCACTCCCGATTGACTGCGAGGATAAGTGGTTTTGCATGTTTTGAGCTTGCCTTTATAATTATTAAGGCGGCAGCTAAAACCTTTGTAGCACTTAATACATTGTATGGCTTTTTCGGGGGTCAGTCACCAGGTAATAACTTGTTTGTGCGTGTGTGTGTTTGTTTCTTTGTGTTTTTTTTTGTGCCAAACAGTGGGGGAAGTGCACGTACATTGAACACCCAAGTTTCAGTAGTGGAGCTTAGACTTTCTCTTTTTCGTAGGGCAGGGATCGTGTTTTGTAATTATCGAGTGAGACAAGTCATAAGGACAATTGGATTCATGAAGACATGGTTAAAATGGCTTAAAGTGTTCAGGATGCGAGGTGAGTTTGAAAATGGACCCAACTGCAGAAACAAATAGAGAGGAGGCTAACGCGAAGTGTAGACAATGTGAGGTCGAAGAAAAAAAATGGAGAAAACGATGGTTGCCCAGAGTGAACTGCTGTTGAGAATCACCAAGCTGGAGGCTGCGTTGGCGACGGAGCGAGAAAAAACGAGGGCAATGGGAGAAAGGCTGAAGTCAGCCGAGGAAGCACTAGACAAGGTGAACAAAAGAGCGGCTGACGGAGAGAACAGTAGGGCACCGGTAAACAGAACGGTGGAGAAGAAAGAGCAAGCAAGTTTGGAAAAAAACAGGTGCAGCTGGTTCAATGGTCGCAAGGCCCAGCTTCAGCGAAGTAGTGGTGGGGCTGGGAGGGCACAAAGCAGCCGTCGTCGCAGGTGCAAGTAACCCCCACGTGCAGGACGCTCCAGCTGAAATCTCACAGCATGTGATAATAGCCGGAGACTCGAATTTAAATCGATGCGCAGAAGCAATCGCAGAGAGGGTAAGAGGTGACAAGAGGGCTGCAGTAGGGACGTTCCCAGGACGCAAGCTGGAAGCAGTCATGAGGCAAGCGAGCGCAAATTTCAAAACTACAGCTGATAGGTGAAACCTCGTGATAATTTCAGATGATTTAAACGATGTTTTACATGAAGATACGGCAGGGCTAGCGACCACACTGGCGAAAGGGGTCGATGACATGCGCACCACTTCTCCTCAGGTACAGGTAGTGTTATGCACGATACCGGAGGTACCAGTGCGTGATGGCAACCTGCAAAGAGCGGTCGTCAACGCAAACCAAGAGATATGACGGATGAGTCGAGAGAAAGGCTTTGAGGTGGTAGAAATAAACAGAGAGGTGCATAAGTGGGGTGGTTTTCCACGAGACAGAATTCACTTCGATGGGCGGCTAGGTCATGAGGTGGGTTGACGACTTGCAGGACGCGCAGTAGCTTTTTTTTGGGGGGGGGGGGACGCGGGCCTTTCAGGGTGCAGGGCAGCTGGTAACGAAGAAAACAACCAGGGAGACTCTTTTACAGGTGGTATGAACAGATACGATTCCAAAGTGGCACCAGTATCTAAGATAGGTAGAGTCCGGGGCAGAAATAGACGTAGCCACGAGTGCCGAGCCAATTCGGACATAAGGTATATTAACATGCAGGGTGGCAGGAACAGGTTGAAGTGGGAAGAGATAGAAGAACAGCTGAGGGAGGAGAGGCTGATGGTATACGGTTTTGTAGAAACACATCTTAGGGACATGGAACAACCTCGTAACAATCCGGACTACGCATGGGAATATTGTAATAGAACAGAAGGGGGGTGATATAGGGGAGTTCATTCATAAAAGTACAGACTGGCAAAGGGTCAAGGAGGAGTGCAAAGATTATTTATGGCTAAAAGGGAAAGTGGCAGGGCAAATGACACTCCTTGGTTTGGTGTACTTGTGGACGGGAGCAAAGGCCAGAGAGGAAAGCCAGGCAATAGTAGAGTGTATATCAAAGGACATTGAGGAGTTAGGAGGAGAGTGCGAGATAATTATACTAAGAGATATGAATGCGCCAATAGAAGATATCAATAGATATACCGACCCAACAGGCAAAATGATCATGGATATGTGTGAAAGGCATGATTTGATCATTTGGAACAGTACCGAGAAGTGTGAAGGGCAAATAACATGGGAGGTAGGAAGGCTGCAGTCGACGATAGATTACGCACTGATGTCACATAGGATGTATGATAAGCTCAGGGGAATGCACATAGATGAAAGTGACTCCAGAAGTCTGGGTAGTGATCACAAACGTATCAAGCTAAGTTTTGGAAGAGCAGTGAACATGGGGAAGAGACAAGATGAGCAACTACAGGAAAATTTTTATTCAGAAAGGCAAATAGAAATAGCTTGAAACAAACTGAGAAAGTAATCACTAAGGACAACGAAACAGTGTGCACATACACGAATCTAATTAGAATGTTTGAGCTAGAGCTTGCTAAGGCACGTGACAAGTCACCCCGGAAAAGAAGACACAAACCGAGGAGTTGGTGGGATCAGGAAGTTAAGAGAGCCATAGCAAAACATCAGGAAGCCTCTAGAAAACACAGACATGCAAAGCAGCGGGGTGAACCGACACATGCCGTTGAAAGAAAACGGGAAATCTTTCTAAGCTGTAGAAGGGAGGCACCCCTTCTGATCAATGAAAAGATTAGAAGAAAGGGAGCTCAGTGGCTGGCAGAAGTACATAAAAAAGATAGAAAGGCAGCTGCGAAATTTCGAAACCATCTAAATTCCCTAAGAATTGAGACGAGCCTCGAGCAGAGATTTATAACTACAGCTCAAGGTGTCAGTCTAAAATGGGACGAAGCTATTGATTATGTAAGAACAAGGGTGGCAGAACAATTTCAACAAAGAAGTGCTTTATGCGCCACAACTGACAAGGATGAATCAAGTGGTGCAATGTCTCAATTTTCGCAATGAGAGTGAGAAAGGGCTGAGAAGAGGGTTCCTAGTAGTACATCAACAGGCCCAGATGGCATTCCAATTATGCTGGCAAAGACATTAGGTCCGAAATCTAAGCAGGCTTTGAGAGAGGAAGTGAGCAAAATAACAATCGATGGTGAAGTCCCCGATGGATGGAAACTTAGCAGGATGAGCATGATCTATAAAGGAAAAGGGGACAAAGCTGACGTAAACAACTACCGTCCTATAACAGTGGCATCAGTGGTCTAAATGCTGGCCATGCAGATTATAAAGGAAAGACTGCAGGCATGGATAGAGGATGAGGGGGCGCTGGGGGAACTGCAGAATGGGTTTCGGAAACACAGGAGGTTGGAAGCAAATCTGTTCTCACTGACGCAGTGCATCGGAATAGCAGAAAAGGAACACAGGCCCTTCTGGATGGCATTTCTGGATATCAAGGAAGCGTGCGATAGCGTGGTTGAAGATGATTTGTGGGGAATACTGGAAACACTAGGTGTGGAAGATGTAGTCACTAATCTTTTAAAGGACATCTATAAACGTAACAAGGCAGTTATAAAGTGGGAAAAACAGGTATCTAAGCCTGCAGAGGTAAAATGGGGGATTAGGCAGGGCTGTCCTCTGTAACCCTTGTTATTCATGATCTACCTGCAAGGATTAGATGCCAAATTAGAGGTATGTGGACTGGGCTTCAACCTCTCTTTCGTCAAAAAAGGAATACTCACTGAACAGGCGCTACCAGCATTGATGTACGCAGATGATATAATGCTAATGGCTGACAACAAAGAAGATTTGCAGAGATTGATGGACATATGCGGTAATGAGGGAGATAGGTTAGATTTCAGATTCAGAAAGAAAAAATCAGCAGTCATGATTTTTAATGATAATGAAGGTAGTGAGCTTAGAATACAGGAGGTCACGCTAGAGATAACAGATAAATACAAATATCTGGACGTATAGATAAGCAATGGCGCCGAGTACCTAAGGGAACACGAAATATACGTGACGACTAAACGTAACACGAATGCAGCGGTGATGAAAAACAGGGCACTGTGTAATTGCAAAAGGTATGATGTTGTGAGAGGAATATGGAAAGGGTCATGGCTCTTGGTTTGACGTTCGGCAATGCGGTCTTGTGCGTGAGATCAGAAGTTCAAGCAAGATTAGAAATTAAGCAACGTGGAATAGGTAGGCTTGCCTTAGGAACTCACGGGAATACACCAAATCAGGGAATACAAGGTGATATGGCATGAACATCATGTGAGGGCAGGGAAGCTAGCAGCAAGATAAAATTTCAGAAGCGATTGAGAGAAATGGGGGAGGAGCGTAGGGCTAGGAAGGTATTCAGCTACTTGTACATAAAGAATGTCGATACAAAATGGAGGAAGCGAACCAGAAAATTGACTGGTAAATACTTAGAAAAAAGCAGGGGGTCAAACCGAAAAGAATTATCAGTTAAAAAGGTGAAGGAAGCTGAGACCAATATGTGGAGAATTGGCATGATTAAGAAGTCCGCATTAGAGATCTATCGAACTTTCAAGCAGGAAATAGCCAAGGAAAGGATCTACGATAACACTCGGGGTAGTTCTCCACTGTTTGAGGACAGGACGGGAGTATTACGAACCAAGACATATCGGGCCAAATACAAAGGGGTAGACATGGTATGCAGTGCGTGTGGAGAGGAAGAGGAAACTGCCGAACGCTCTATAATGTTCTGTAAAGGGCTTCACTTTATAATTCAGGATGATGGCGCACAGTTTTTCAAAGCACTGGGGTTTAGGTACCGGGAGGGGCAAAATAGACTTTAGGCGGGTACACTTAACTAGAAGGAGGTTATCTGATTGGTGGCTAAAGTCAAGGCACGAGTGAAAATTAAACTCTTCACTGCAAAGTACGAATCCTCAAACTCACTTTTTAAAGGAAAAAAATAAATCTAGTTTTTGGTTCACTAAATATTACGGCTTGGTGGCGTTAGCCACCGCCCGATCTAAAGAGTACAGCCATATCAATCCATCCATCCAATCCATTCTTTCCCTTGCTGTCTTCGCGGGATGGCTCGCGGTGCTTCAAGATGTTGCTTTACAGAAACCGCAGACCGCTGGTGAGCTGCACACCTTATCTTTCCTAGCCCCTCAACCACCTCAAATAAAACGAATAGAATAATTCTTTTTCTTCGTGCCCCATCTGCAGTCGTGATAATAGTGACCGAAGCGAACACATCCGTGAGCCAGTTTTCGAGAAAAGAACAAGCACAAAAACACACACACAAAAACACACACAAACGAACGTACGCACACAGACGGACGAGCGCGCTCACGTATACACACACATTCGCACACACTCACAAAGGAAAGAGTGCACACAGACACACATTCGCACGCACAAAAAACACACACGTGCGAGCGCGTGCACTCGCCCACACACACAAGCGCGCACACATGCACGCACATTCGCACACACCCATCCGCCCGCACTCACGCTCAAAACAACGCACACACATACGCGCACTCGACCACACACACGATTGCACCCATACAGGCAGACGAGCGCCAGCCGTCACATACGCACAAATTCGCACACACTCACTCACGGACGAACACACACACACACACGGCGCTCGTGCACTAGACCCCACACAAAAGCGCGCGCGCACATACACACTCATACACATATACACATTCACGCGCGGAAGAAGACACACACAATCACCACCGCAATCGCTATCACGAAGCCTTCACTTCTCAGTGGAGACCCACACTTTACCGTAAGAAAAACCAATGTGCAAACACCATCTTCATTGCATCTACCTCGAATTTTCACTCACGGCCAACGCAGCTTTTGCAGCTTTTCCACTCACACAGAGATGCCGACGACATAATTTCTTCTAAAAAAGCTATTTAACGATGTCACGCTTTAAAACTACAAGATTCACCTAAGCGAAAGAAATACTTTGGTAATGGTGTGACCGATCCCTGGCACCCTATAATTCGCAGGCGATTAGCATCGCCCATCATTTTCACGTTCATTAGTCGCCTACATGCGGCCTGCGCTTAGATAAAAAAGTCGCATCCGCAACACTGTTCTGCCGTGGGAACTTGAAAGGTCTAAGTGTCGTGCCCACAAGCAAATTTCGCCGATCATCGTGCAGAAAATGACTGTAGCATTACCAGCACTACGTTATAGTTTTCCAGCAATGTGATGCAGAGACGACAGAGTTGCACTGCGTAACAAAGCTATATAAGCAGGGTCGACAACGATAAAATGTATTCCTTGCACAGGAAAGCTATCTAAATTGACACGCACCGATTCAGGCGGCAGTAGGAGAAACGATCACTAAAACAAAAAATGAAAAGCGTGGCAGATCATATAGTCCGTCAGCGTAATACGTGTGTCATATATGCGAAATTTGCGAAGAAGCTGCGCCACACGAAATCGCCTCACGCTGCTTGGCTCTGTCTCGATCATGCCATGCTACAGAGAACAGCACTCACTGTGTCAAAGCCGATTAAGAATACATATTAGCGTTACTTTATTCCAGTTACCCCGTGAACGACTTCCAATGTGCATTTCTCCAAGCATGTTTACGGCGCGGTGCCCTCGGCGTCGTGTGCAGATGGGTGGATAGATGGATATGGCTGTACCCTTTAGATCGGGTGGTGGCTAGTGCCACCAAGCCGTAATACTTATTGAACTAAAAATTAGATTTACGTTTTCCCCTTAAATAGTGAGGTTGAGGATTCGCACTTTGCAGTGAAGGGTTTAATTTTCACTCGTGCCTAGACTTTAGCCACCAATCAGATAACCTTCTTTTATTAATTCTACCCGCTTAAAGTGTATTTTGCCCTCACTGTCCCTAAACCCCAGTGCTTTGAAAAACTCTGCGCCATCATAATGAACTATAAGGTGAAGTCCTTTACAGAACATTATCAAGTGTTCAGCAGTTTCTTCTTCCTCTCCACACGCACTGCATACCGTGTCTACCCCTTCGTATTTGGCCCGATATGTCTTGGTTCACAATACTCCCGCCCTGGCCTGAAACAGTAGAGAACTACCCCGAGTATTATCATAGATCCTTTCCTTGGCAATTTCCTGCTTAAAAGTTCGATAGATCTCTAGTGCGGGCTTCTTAATCATGCCAATTCTCCACATATCGGTCTCAGCTTCCTTCACCTTCTTCTTGACCGATAATTCTTTTTGGTTTGGCCCCCTGCTGTTTTCCGAGTATTTACAAGTCAATTTTCTGGTTCGCTTCCGCGAAGAATAGGAGAAGAGCGCCGCGTCACGGTGCGCGGAGGAACTTCTCCAATTACATTTTTTCAATGAGGAGCGCGCCAAATTGAACGGCCGGAGAAACGCCACCGCGCGCGCCCGAACCAGGTGGCCGGGGTGAATGACAAACATCTATACGTAGCTATAGCTCTTGGCACTTACCTAAGCGCTGGTGCTGCCTGCGGCTTAAAAGGATGGGGAATGGATACTTGATCATGGAGCTCGGCATGACAGGCAGTAGGGTGTCTCTCGAAGGGTACGACTGCAAGCCGTGCTCGGACACAAATCTTGAGATCGGGAACGTCAAGGGATCCCACGCATTAGACAGGTAATTGTAGTAGTGCACTGGTATAGAAAGGACAATACAGATACATCGGATGAGGAAATAAATATAACGATGGTGCTCGTTAATAATAATGCAGTGCATTTGCAATATTTTTAAGAGCTTCCAGCAGGTTCATAAATAATGTACTCTACAAATGTAAGTAAGGTTTACTTCTACCTGTAACTGCTTCAATACTCTAACTGTGATCCCACGTATACGTGTAACCCATGGTTGTTAAACGGTTTGACCACAACATCATGTGTACAGCATTCGACTGCTTTCTGAGTGATTTAGCCTACAACTTACTTTCGCCCAAAAATATTAATGATAAGACGCTTCGGGCATCCACCAGAGAAGCACAAATATCTGCAACCTGCTTCACAAATTAAAATGCGTCATTGCATGCTTAGAAGATCAGATAACTAAACCAAGTGAGCATGAGCATAGGCACAATGTTTTTTGCAGGAAAGGAAGAAAGTACAACTACGCCGTATGTATGCCCGTGTGTGCGTCTATGCGATTTCGTCTATTATACACGTGCAAAATTGAAAATTTTCGTCCTGGTGAGGGGTTCAAAACTCCTCCCCACCTGCCTATCGGTGAACAACCGTGTCTGTGAATAAATGTTTCTTGCCTCGAAATACTTAGCCCAGCGGTATCTGCTGGTGCGAAGCCACAAATACGCACTGCCTCTATAGCACGCACAATGCATACTTAGGGATGGGTGCACTTTACGATGTTTACGACAAGAAAGAAAGGAAGGAAGGAAGGAAGGAAGGAAGGAAGGAAGGAAGGAAGGAAGGAAGGAAGGAAGGAAGGAAGGAAGGAAGGAAGGAAGGAAAGAAGGAAGGAAGGAAGGAAGAAGGAAGGAAGGAAGGAAGGAAGGAAGGAAGGAAGGAAGGAAGGAAGGAGGAAGGAAGGAAGGAAGGAAGGAAGGAAGGAAGGAAGGAAGGAAGGAAGGAAGGAAGGAAGGAAGGAAGGAAGGAAGGAAGGAAGGAAGGAAGGAAGGAAGGAAGGAAGGAAGGAAGGAAGGAAGAAGGAAGGAAGGAAGGACAGAAGGGAGAAGGCAGGGAGGTTAACCAGAAAAACTTCTGGTTGGCCACCGAACCCTGGCGAACTAGGGAAGGTGAGTAAAGAGATGCGAAAAGAGAAAAGTGGAAAGAGAGAGAGGCAGTGAGTTCGCTGCAGTGTGTCTGCACCGAAACTCAGAGGCGTTCCTACAAGCCCGTTGTTATCGCAGCGTCCACACCTCTCGACACCCCCCAAGGCAGTGAAAGTCCTCTTCTTTCTCACCACAGACGAATTAATGTGGATGGGGCAGGCGCAATCGTCATTCTTCAGAAAATATCATGAAGGGTAGACATTTCCAAGTGTGTGTGAGAGAAAGAGAGAGAAAGGAAATATAAGAAATGTAGGGAGCCTAACTAGACCACGTCCAGTTTGCTACCCTACAGGTGGGGAGAGGGGAATAGGGAACCAAATGGGAGAGAAGGAGATGCGCATATATAGGACACCACACGCAGTGCAGGGTTTCACAAATGGTCACTCAGTGACGCTGCCGTCAAGAATTGCATAAGGGCTGACGTGGCTCTGTGGGCTGATGTACTGCGAGACCATGCACCCAGAACTTTTCCCGAGTAGAGGGATGATCATCCAGTTTCTCCAAGTGTGAATCCCTAACAACTTAATCGCGCTAATACTTTAATGATCACTGCACAGTTGATTGCGTTTGTAAAGCAATGTAATAGGTGTACTCACTGTCGCCGTTATACAAGCTGTTAGGGTTCGACGATATCCAGGTTTTATTCGATGTCATTCTCCCGTTGCTTGGACTTGACGAGAGGAAAGGGCGCGATTCATCTTCCTTTTGAATGACAGGCATCATGGTGTCAATGTAGAGAGTCCGATAGTCTTTTCGATACTGGAATATTCTTAGGAGCGTCTGAGGCCTGCACAGACAATAAAGTTAAATTGAAAAGCTTAGTTAACTGCCAGCTACTGGGCCGGCAGCTATGGTTAGTCATTTAAATACATCTTTAAGCCCGAAATAAAACAGAAAAAGAAATAACTCAATTTGGTGTGGTGTTGGCAGTACACGCTTTGAAAGCAAATGATACCGAAAGTAAGTTCACGTTTCATCTAATAAATGTACTTGTACATACATCAGTACCCCAACAGTATCAACAATTTTGAACACGTTCATATCCCCCTAATTGAATAGAACTGTTCCATATTAGTCATAAATTAAGTGAATTATTATCAACAGCAGTATTCTACTAATTGAGAAATTAAGATGAACGTAGGACGCCACATGCGCCACGAGAGAAACATTTTGGAATGATCCCAATGACGTGAAAAGGCATAAGCAAAAATAATCGCCAGTAATCAAACTAGTTGAAATAAAAAAAGAGCGTTCCAAGCATTACAACCATATGTCGGCAAAAACAGTGTAGGTTACTTAGACTAATTTATGAAGTATATTCTGCACTTAGTACCAACTCTCGCTCACCAAACTTCTCCTCCACTGGACTCTCTCGAACTCACTCGGTCTCAGACCCACGGCTTGATCTGAGTCTGAGTGAGTCTGGGTGAGCAACTCATAACTAAGCTCGCTGGCCTATATTTACAATACTTTATAAAATGTTGCATGTCCATCTAGGTTTTATTCACGAAAAAAAAAAAGAACCGCTTGCCGTTACCGTGAGAAATGGCGCAAGCGGTTCGAAAGTTTTGTTTTCACCGAACACGTGCTCCGCACACGCGGTCACGCATCACTGGCAGTTTCGGTATCGTGTACTGCGGCGTGTGCTTTGCTCGCTCACGAAAGTCGCTGTGACGGAAAGTTCGACAAAATGCCGCTTGCATGTGACGTTCCCGCATACCTGCCACCTGGGCTGCAACAAAGAAACCGACGTGACATTCCGCTGCCGCAAAACGAACCCATACTCTCGAAGTGGCTGAATACATGTCGCGCTTCTGCGCTAACATCGCGAGTCAAGCTCTCCTTGTTAAGATCACCGATGACATCTATCACAGCAAGCTTTAATGTCCGTTGTTGCCGCAGTGGCTCCCACTACTTTCGATCTCCTGCTACCCGTGCCGGCAGCCACGCTGTTAACGCAGGTCGCGTTGACCAAGGCAACTGCTACGTCAGGAGGCCCTAAAGCGTGGTCTTGTTTAAAAAAAAACATTTACACGGGGCGAACGTTTCTGGGATGCTATTTTAGTAATCAACGTTGAATCATTATTTACTTTTAGTGTCCCCTTAGGTCGCCAATAGCCCGATATTACTATGACACACATTGTGGAGGGGCATTCTGGGTTATTTTTCACCCATTTTGATTTTAACGCGAAAGTGTAAATAAACTGATGACTTTCGTTGAGTTTGACCTATTCAAAATGCAGCCGCAACGGCCAGTATTGATTGCTCGATGTGAGCGACACAAAGCCATAGCCACTGTGTCCCTGTTGAAGTCACCGTTGTAATTAGGAAATTAAACGACTTTTAGGCGAAATACGCTAGTTCGTTTGAACACTCACCAGAGCTAATCTAGACATATGTATAGGCCAGTCCCATGAATGAAATAGATCCGAAATCGCAAGGAAAAAACAAAACAGCAAGATAATATAAAAACGACTACTTCAGTTGTAGAAAAGGCAAAGTCAGTGAAAATGAACTATGACAAACGTTCTCGCTTTTATGCAGCGAAATGTATTATTCACCTGAGGCTCACACTAAAGTATTCAGTCATGCCATGATGCTGTTCGTTCTAAAGATATAGTGTCGAATTTTCGTAGTTAGAGTGAAGAATTTTTTCTAATAAATGTGACAAGCGAATTGTGTGACCTGTAGTGTATGAACTCGCACATTTAGGTGATATCTATTAGAAAGTTATTTGCAACATTTGAATAGAGCAAAGAACTTTCTGGGTGATGGACCAAAGGAAGATGAATTCTAGCCGGCGAAGCACTAAAGATGTATTCGAGATTGAACTTCGTAATTCACTGTTACGTGAGTTTGCTGGGCAGATGGAAGAGGAACTCTTACATGAGTGACTTCGATATTGTACGTACCACCACGCAGAAGCGATAGCCTGCTCATTTTCATTATTGGCCGCCCAGGCGATGATCGATGGGTGTCGGTGCAGACGCCGTACCTGTCAATAAAACAAAAAAATAATAGCACGGAGTGTGAAACACTCCTCCTTGCTCCGGTACGCCCTTCTCAACTTGCCCGTTTGCCAGCCTCTGCCATGTACAGCAACCACCAGTGCAGTAGAAAAGAGAGGCAACTCCCTGCTGTCAATTAGGCAATGAGTGGTGTACGATTGTCACATGACAGAGTGGCTTGAATGTGGTCATCGGTATTACGTAACCGGGGACAAACAACTAATTTGTTTTGTTTAATTTTATTTTTTCCGGAGCACAATTGTTTCGCTTCTGTACAGTGAAGTGCGCACATGAAAAAAAAAGAAACATATGGCCAGAATGTAAGGCAATTTTTGCGAATCTACGGTGCGAGGCTACGTGACAATGTTCAGGGTCGCGTGCTTCAGGATAGCTTGGACTGATAGTGCGGCAAGATATATGTTCAATAATGCCATGACTGCAGTATATACGCCGATAGACCTCTTTAATAGTCGTAAAGCTGGTTTTTTGCTATGTAGTTTTTCTAAATAATGACAGCTGGCCACTTACTGAAAACACCGTATTCGAGCACAGTTCACTTGCGCAATGATGTGGGAATTGTAAACTCGGCCGACTTCATATACACATGGATGATAACAAGCCCCTGCAAGTCCTGCTATGACCTCTTCCCCACTCGAAGCAAGACCGGTACCCCTATTAGTAGGGTGAATGTGCGTTGCAGAGAAGCGCACATGCGGATAAGGAAAATAATCTATTAAACATGTATAAAGCTATTACGTTCACAACAGTGTCAGTCAATTTGTGAAAGGTTTAGAACAAATATGAAATTTATTTCAAGTTCACAGGTTCATACTGGTGCAAACAAAAATCAGAAAGTTCAGCATTTATTGTTAAATTACAAGTATTATTTTTCAGTGCAAATGACCAAGGAAATGAATTTATTAAAGTTACAAGGTGACGCCGGAGCATGTGTTACGCAACGTGCGGCGTTACACTGAACTCTCGCTACTGAAACTTGACCTGACCTGTAACATGAAAGCCACAGGTGTGACGATTAACTGTGTGTATGCGTACCGCCAACGGCAATTATTTCATTGTTGCACCTGTTTAACTATTTTCCTCACAATTTTTTTATATAATTTTCGGACAAAGTTTTTTTCCCGTTCACGCCTTCGTTGGCTTCATGGTCTGTGGGCTACACATGGCATATGAGGGTTTCTCGGCTCCATTTTATAACCAGCAGGCGTTAGAGGGCCTCCTATGAGTGGTTGCATTCGTGAGCAACATATAGTGCGTCGCACATAAAAAAAAAGATTCAAGTATGAGTCCAGTAATTTCACGCCAAGTAAGTGCCTTACTTTTGCCCAAGGTATTAAGTGTTGGTTACACTGTAGGATTGGTGATATGGCCATATGAATCATACAATGACCAGCAGCCACAACACACCTCTAGATGTTCGTGCGAAGAAATAATACGTGGCATAATTAGTTTACACGCAAAGATGCACGAAAACAACTTATTGGGCCTAAAGTTATGTGGAAAATTTGTAACTGTAACTATAACATGCAGTTATCCATGAGTCCAGTCGTCGGTAAAAGATAATTGCTCGGCAAAGGATTTTGAATAGAAAGTGGACGACGGCACTATTTGTTTGTCTCCATTATTTTTTCTTTCTAAGCATGTAACAGCACCTGAGAAAAACACTGAGATCACTTGCTTCGTCAGATTCACTTCCTCTCTCCACAACCATTTGCGCACAGATTTAGGAACATGTATAAACGTATATACATATGTGTATTATGCGTATATACTCTAAAATAATAATTGGTCATTCTTCGTTCATTTTTTAACACACATATGCATGCACACGCACGCACGCACGCAAAAAATACGTCATTTTTTATGTTGCAATAACATGAGTGGCTGCGTCTGACCTGCTGCCGTACTTCGGTAGCCACGTTATGAAGAAAGTCAGTGCCCACAGGGTAGAGGCTGACAGCAAACATCATGTCTTGCCAGATGAGAATTCCCAGCTCGTCGGCCAGGTCATAAAAGTAGTCCGTCTCGTACACGCCACCACCCCACACGCGAAGCATATTCATGTTCGCCTCCTGCGAAAAAAAAACGCAAGCGTATAAATAAAACCAGGTGTGTGCTTCCCTGATGAAGGTCAGACATCTGTTACCGCACAGAAGACAGTCATACTGCGCTCCGAAAAAAGAGTTCCTCGCGAAAAACCGATACCTCCGAACACTGCGCATAATAGTTTTAGCTGTTGATTCTGCCACGTTGGCATGCCATCTAGCTTTTACATATTTGTCTTCTAGAGTAATTGTTTTCCTGTTTTTTTTCAAGTTTATTGTCTCTAGCCTACTCATATCTTGTAGGATTTTAGCTTGGCCGATTGCGTTTAGTTTTGAAGGAAGCTCGTATTTCACTGCAGGTCTCATTTTACGATTCTGTTTGTCGGCTTACCGATGGATGTATAAAAACTTCTACCCTCCTATTTGCATGAGTTTTACCTATAGTAAGTTCTACTTATTGGGACTATTCAACTTCTAAAGACGTGCTCACTCAAACATAGTTTGGTTTGATATACCGGACAATCTTTCTATCACCATTCTGTAAGGTTACTTAGTTTCTCCGACCTTTGTGACCTTGCTCGCAGTTTTGTATCAGTTCACACACATGAACAAACGACTATCAGGGTCGTCGTTGAGCAGACTTGCAAAGGACGCAAAACTGAAGCAATAGATGAAAAGACAAAAAGATAGGCATGCCATTTATTTTGGCGCCAAGTGTGTCGCCTATATATATATATATATATATATATATATATATATATATATATATATATATATATATATATATATATATATATATATATATATATATATATATATATATATATATATGATTGTTATATTCAACAGTAAATAATATAGTTTTGAATAAGCAAAAACAAAGTGTAATCAGTCCAACATTTTTTCACCCTTGCTTGGTCTCAGAGCTGCAGGTTTGATTCAAATAACTTAATTATAATTAGGTGCACCTCAGTACAGTTTGTCTACAACATATAGAGTTCTGAGAAAATAATTTTGTACCAGCAATTAAGAAGGAACGTTAAACGTTGAAGCTGTTTTTTCTTGAAGCCGTGGACCGAAATTGGTGCACACGGTTGCAGTAATACCAGTCCAGCATTAAGTAGCAGAATCTCGTCGAAGATGAACAGTTTTGCTTCATTTTGTTTCGGATACTTCTTTCACACGCTGAGTTTTAGCATTGGTATCTAGCGTCAGCAGTGTTCTAGATAGACGCGCGTTTTCCTAACATGCGCAAATCCCTCCGTCTTTGCAGACGGAGAGACGACGCTCGTTTGGTGCTTGTATGCGCACAGGCCAACGTTACTACAAAAAACTTGCAAACAATTGCTATTCCTAAACTTCCTTGCTGAATCATCTTGAAATATTGCGGAGCATTGTCAAATAAACGCGCCGAAATACAAGTTCAATATAGTCAGAAAGTAGCCCTGGTGTCAATTAAGCTTAAATCTTCGATGCCAAACAGGGTGATGCCAACTGCAACTCTGGTTAACAGAGTGTTCTTAGGAAGACTAGAAGCACGGTCTCTGTGGCGACAATAAAAATGACCAGTGCGTGAGTGTGCTGGTCATTCACAGTCATCACAGTGGCTTTTGCAGCTGTTTCCTGTGTCGTAACGAACTCCGAGCAGTGAGTATCCCCGAGTTAAAATCCATGCCCAATCCCAACTACTTGATTGGACAGTTGATTGGAAGTTCTTTTTCTAATGCTGATAAACACAAAGCGTCCTTGACGTGGCATGGTTTCGATTGTTCTCTTCACTTTCAAGTTAAGTGACCTGCAAAAATTAGGCTCCATGCGATAGTTCTCTCCCCCTTCTACCCCTCAGTCCCAGCCACACATTCGCAAGTACTTTGTTTTGTGTGAACTAAGGACCCGATTCGATTTTGGCAGCTGGAAGAACTCCTCGGAAACCATGTTTTGACACAGAATTTCCGAAGGCAAGCGCCGGCTGCTACGTCACAACATATCAGTTATCTGGTGCGAATAGGGGAAATAAGAAACCTGAAAAAAAGTAGCCAAGTAAACAAGGCGTTTTGTCGGCGGCATGGACATAAAAAGTAGCTAAATTGGTGTGAAATACTTGTGCCTGGCAACAATGTTCGTGACAGGATGTTAGAATTCCTAACTTAGAAAAGGTGCCGTTCTTCAGATGACTCCGATACAATGCCTAAATCCCCACAACATGCCCTACGATGGCGACTGCGATCTTGTCAAGCTATGCGGTTTTAAGCGAGCTAGTGACTAACGTGGTACTTTGTGTATACACAATGGCCGTCGAACGATTTCACTGGAAACACCTCGGCCATGATTTCAACACGAAGGTTTTGCAGTAGTTCAGTGATGCACGGTAAAGAGTCGTTGAAAATTACCTTTGCGGAAAGAAGTAAATCACGAACGTATTCGTTTGTTGCCCTTTCGGGAAAGATGTCCGCTGGTATCCAGTTGCTACCCTTGGCATAGATAGGGACTCCGTTGATCTCAAAAAAAAATTCTGTTCCGTCGATCGCAGTACCTATGGCAAAACAAACAACATTTTTATAAAACACTGATGTTTATACATGCATTGTAACAGTTGGCAGGTATTATGGTATTCATAGTTACAGATGGTAGTCACTTTCGATGCCATGTAATACCAGAAGTGCTTGTTCAAAAAACACAATAAGTAAAAAGAAATCCTCGAACACTAACAATTAGAAAACACGTATGATAGCTTCACAAAATGCGTCGCTGCTCGATAATTTGGCAAAAGAAAATTTCAGTTTTAAACATTCTGGTTACGAAATTATGTGCCAATATTCAAAAGAAGTTGTCAGGGAAGCTACCAAAATTATTCTCAAGAAAAAAATTATTTCCATTTATATGTTAAGTCCAACGTCCCAAAACCACCATGTGATTATGAAACACATCATAGTGGAAAGCTCCAGAAATTTCGGCCACCTGGGGATTTTTAACATGCACCCAAACCTAACCACACGGGCCTTTCCACCTCCGTCGAAAATGCACCCGCTCCAGCGAGGATTCGATCCCGCGACCTGATGGGTCCGAAGCCGAGTACCTTAGCCACTAGACCACCGCGGCGGGGCAAAATTTATCCCAGTGTCGATGTTAATGTGGCAAGCCCTTTAGTTATTGCAGAAATAATTAACAACCTACTTTCATAACACCAGTGGATAGCTCACCCGTATAGTCTTGGTTTATCTCTACTGTTCTAAAGCCAAACCTCGCGGTCCTTGTTGTGGCTTCTCCGTTGGAGAAGATTGTCACATTTAGGTTATATAATTTCTGGTCACCATAGCCAGATGGCCACCATTGTTCAATTTTCAATTCCTGCAAAAAGAAATGAAAATGCAAAAGCTGTATGTTCAAAAAAGACATTAGTTTACACAAACGCGCAGCCTTGAAAAAATGAGTAATAGTTCAATAGAAAAAGTTACTAATTGAGCTAGAACTAATCCTTGAACCAGGAGACTTTATGTTAAAATAAAAGTGTTATATTCTAAAGGCGAATTCGATACATCAGCTCCATTCAAATTCGCCTTCATTATTGTGACGCTAACACTATTTAGTCTCTGTAAATAAATGTAGGACAAGCCTGTCTGTGAATAAATCTTTAATCATCGTCCGTTGGATGTATGCTTTATTTCTAAATCTTTTTGGTCATTGTTCGGGAGGCCAGCAGGTTGAAACGATGGCTATGGAAGGTACGTGAAGTACAGCGCTTGCGACAAATCTAGCACATCACGTAATCTTTAGATAACGTGAGAGAAAAGTGGTTGTGTTACTTCCTTTAGCGTCTTATCACGCTGTAAGAGCATATATACTCGTCAGCTTCCTAGTTTTTCCTTTGTCAAATCTGGCGCATTGTTACATACCTTGCAGCAATTCACTTAAATATATTTCAACGTTCTCATTTATAGTCGTATGAAAGAGAGTGGCACAATGAAATTAAACATGTTTTTATTCTGCAACCATGGTTGCTTACACCGTTACACAGTTGGTTTCAGGTTTACTCAATCAGAATGGGTGCGTGGCAGCTGCAAAATTTGCAGTGACGTAACTTCTAAAGACGAATCTTTATGCACACTGTACAGTCTTCGATGACCAGCAGTAAACTAAACGCATCTGTGGCATCTTACACTTCTCTTGTTGCATTGATGTGGGGTCGTTTACGTGCGACGAAGGCTTTTAGGAAAATGCTGAGCGCACTCTTGCGAAATAAGGCACCCCCGCGCAAGGTATAGGCAACTACACTTTGCGGCCACTTGTAGCATGTGGTGCAACACTGGTGGATCGTCTAGCTAGCAAACTGCGTTGGTGAAAGGTTTAACGTCCAAGAAAAAATGAATCACTGCATGAATATGCCAAGCTCGGGGTAACGCAAGTAGGGGGGGGGGGGAGCATTCGTGCACATTATGTGTGATTCTGTATGACTAAACATAAATAGGATGCTCAACAGAACGTGCTTCCATACTAGCGGTTTCGTAGGCTCGAATAAGGTAGGATTGGAAACACAGAAACAAGAAAGAAGTCGGGAGAACGCAAACGCGACCGAACAACTGAAAACGCGAGCAACTGCGAAAAAGGAAGTTGAGAGACGTAGTTACCTACATAGTAGCAGGCACGAGGTGACACCTATGAAACTTATTTCACGCCTGCCGTTTTTGATCGTAGGATCCCTACCTAACCAGCTACGTTTTCACTCATTCTGGCGAAATAATTATTGTAATATATGGGGTTTTATGGCCCAAGACCGCGATTTGAATACGAGAGACGCCGTAGTGAAGGGCTCTGAAAATATAGATCATTTGGTCTTCTTTAATGTGCACTAACATAGCACAGTGCGCGTGTAGAATTTCGCTTCCATCAAAGTGCTACCGCCATGGCCGGAATCGAACCGGCGACCTATTCTTGCGGGTTCACATATGCAGAATGAAACAAGAGAAGCTTAATGTTTTACTGATGGCCTAGTTGCTGAGCCTTGATTTTTGATGAAGCAGCGCATAAAAGGATATAATCACGCACATAGAATGATGTAAACACAGTGATTATGTTTGCGTCATTTTCTGTGTGCTTAATTGTGCCTTTTCGTTTGCTGTTTTCTAAAAAACGTTACCGCTAACTCGCAAGTAAAGCTAAGTTTTAGAAAGTTTTGAAATTGCTAATTGGTTTAGCGGAATCCCGCAAGGTGGCAAAAGGGTTACAAAATGCACAAAGAAACAACCACCTGTTTCTAACAGAAGGCCCTCAAGTAAACCGTACGAATTTTCGAAAAAGGAAGCTCTAGTTGCCGAAAATTTATTCTGGTTGGGAACCAAAGTTGGAGGCTTAACCAGGATGAAACAGAGAGCTCTTCTAGGAGATAACCAGGAGGCTAAAGTCTTTTGGTCAATTCCTGGTTAGTCCTGGCTTCCCGGTTATCTGAACTGGTACAGTTATCATCCCGGGTAACGTGTTGGTACCGGGTTCGATTACCGGTCTAGTACAAATTCCCCGGCAAGTAAAAAGCTTTCGTTATGAGAAATATTGACGGATTCATTTGTGGCTTTGCGGAACAAACACGTGGTTGTCTTACAATGCCTTTCAGGAAGTATTGCTGAGCTTGGTATATTATTCGTTTGTGCTGGCACACTGTAAGTTGAGTATACGGCGTAGCTTCTCATTTATGCTCATACACTCCGTGAACTGTGACCGCTGCGTGGCTGTCACAGTAGACAGTCGTCGAGAGGTCAAGCAGAACAAAACACTCTTACAAAACCCACTAGCACCCAGTTATCAGAATAATGAGCTGCTGCGCTGTCGATTGCACTAATAGCTACATACACGTCACGTCCGGTGGGAACAACCTGTTGCAGTTTCTCGGCTCATTCCTGCTTTATTAGGCAGTGAAATAAGTTAATAATGGCTATGCGACGTGTTTGGTTTCCGCTCCCTTTGCCGTTTCGCGTTCTGCATGCTGCTGCATCTTGAATTGGTATAAGACACTACCTCTGCAGATGGAATTATCTCACGCAATGTTCTAGCTGCCAAAGAGCGGATAAGAAACGAAACGTATGCAAGGCATTTAAATTCTGCTCAAGGCTGATGGAACGCTTTAGTGGACCTTAATAATTAGGTCGCCGTCTACCCTTCACAGTTTTGGGGAATGAAATGCGAGGTTCGTCATTGCTTTGCTGGGTTGATAAAAACATCAGTTAAGGGACTAATTGAGTTTCGTAGCATATTACCGTAATCACAACTAGCCACCCAGCAGCAATATGCGCACTCGGTAGGATCAAGCTAAGACATTAGTTGGTTGACTGGCGTGACACACCATGGGGGATCAGCCATGAAATTGGCAGTGCCTTGTCATAAAAATCAATTTGTTTATAATCTCAAAATGCATAGCAATAGATTGTTCTCAAAATAAGTAATTGGCTTTATTCACAAAAAAGAAAGAATGCAAGTTCATTTGATGACCTTAGCATTGAATTCGTTTCGTCTCGCGTAGTAAATCGCACACGACATCGCAAATGCTCCTGTGTCCAAAACCCAGTCTAGTAGCGTCACGTGTAGCCCAATGGAAAGAGTGACTGGAAGGGATCAATCAAATCACATCATTTTGAGTGTTCACCCAGAAGTGTTTTTCTTTGATTGGTGAGGGGCGTATGAGGAGAAATGACGCAGAGAGTAAAGTTGCAGAACTACATGGTAAAAAACGAAGCCTTGCGAATGTTGCATTGATGAATTTGCAAGCCTTGTTCGTTTCGGAAAGCAACATAGAGGACGCAAGATGTTGCAGTCAATGCGAGAGACGGGACGTTGGCTGAAGTGACCATGCCGTCGTCGTCACCACTTTACAAGGTGAAGCGAAAGACGAAATGGGGCTGCGGCTTCCTCTCTGGTCGAAACCGTAACACGTTCTCTTTCCCGCCCGCGCCTCAAGCTTTGGCATGAGCTGTGCG
Organism: Rhipicephalus annulatus; assembly: GCA_013436015.1. NCBI lineage: Eukaryota > Metazoa > Arthropoda > Arachnida > Ixodida > Ixodidae > Rhipicephalus > Rhipicephalus annulatus. The sequence continues at coordinate 1,021,708 of WOVY01009998.1, read as the reverse complement.
AGTGGTCATTTAAAGACTATGGCAATGATGAGTCACGCGAAATATGAAGTAAAAAGAAATTTGACAGCGATAGTACTGGGCAGCCGCCGGTATAGTAGGAAGGAAGGAAGGAAGGAAGAAAGAAAAGAAGAAAGAAAGGAAGGAATGAAGGAAGAAAGGAAGGAAGGAAGGAAGGAAAGAAAGAAGGAAGGAAGCAAGGAAGGAAGGAAGGAAGGAAGGAAGGAAGGAAGGAAGGAAGCAAGGAAGGAAGGAAGGAAGGAAGGAAGGAAGGAAGGAAGGAAGGAAGGAAGGAAGGAAGGAAGGAAGGAAGGAAGGAAGGAAGGAAGGAAGGAAGGAAGGAAGGAAGGAAGGAAGGAAGGGCCTGAAAACTGGGCCACGCACCCACGCTGGGGGATTGGCCCAGAGCCGGGTAGTTCTGACGAAATACTGCTAATTTGTTAGCTCATGGTTTTTAAACTATTCAAAAGATTAAATGAGAATTCGACAATTAGAAATAACGGATATAAAAAATGAAGCAGATGGTTTCATTAACAGCAATAGGTAAATGACTGAATAAGGCGATTTGAAAAAAAAAGGTAATTTAGAAGCAATGATAGGTTGTACAGGGTGCATCTTTTTCAGGCTTTAATAAACTCCTGCAGGGCATCGGCAACTTCCACATCAGTGAACCCCAGGAACAAAGCCCCTAAAGAAAGTACATTCGGATTAGTCAACTCCAATCCTACGAGACTGAAGATGGCATCTAGTGTGATTTTGTGCAATGCAGCATATTTTTTACAATATATCAGATAATGTTCTAATGTCTCAGGGACTCCACAAAACCAACAATTAGGGGAAGTAGCCAGAGCAGCTCTGTGTAAATAAAAATTGGGATTAGGAGTATGACACCTCAGCCTTGTGATTGCGACTTCAACTGCACGCGTGTCACATAATTTACTGTCCGAACGATGATTTAGGTGTTAGAATTCCAATGTGTTTATTATGAATAGCAAAAAAATTCTTCCAACATATTTTTCCTCCTAAATCTAGCCCCTATAACGAATTTAGATGCTGGAAGTATGTGAATAACTGGGCCATTTAATGATGACTTAGCTAATACATCCGCCATTTAATTGAGAAAAGTTTTCTCATGCCCTGGTACCCAAATCAATTTAACCAACTGTATATACGGTGGAACTAATGATTTAAAAGTACTCTTGCAATGAGAGAAGAACACACCGACAGCGAACCAGTTAAAATTATTGCTGAACTAGTTGGTGCAGTCAATTTGCAGATAGCCAAAATTATCAAAAAAACTCAACTACAAAAATGGGTACAAATATAGAATGCGTAGAGAAAATGACCAATCTATATTAAGAGTGAATATCCCAATTCCACATTTTTTTTTTCATTTTGCGAAGCATCTGTCGCAATGACGGTCTTATTGATGACTGAACCAGATAATCACCCAGAATAGAAGTGAAAGTGCGCCCTGATATTAGTTTCGCTTGTTTTGATAAAAATTATCAAAATGTATTTCAATAAAGTTGTTGCTATCACTGATAGGAGATACGGCACTTATTTGGACATTCAAGTTGTCAAGAAAACTCTGTATATGGAGAACTTGAGGCGTGTGAAATCTTGGCCAAGATGCTCCAAAGAAAAACTCAGGCTGGGAGATAAAAACTGTTTCGGAACGCCTTAGTGGGGATTCATAGAGCTTTAAAAATGATTGCACCGTCAACAGTTTGAAACGTGAATCAAGTGATGGGAGTCTAGCTTCCATATAGAAGACTAGTTATCACAAAGTCAGGAAGACCTAAACACAGACGCAAGGCTTGCCTCTCAAGCATTACAAGCGGGCGAAACTTATAAGCAGGAGCACCAGCGTATATTATGCATCCGAATTTCAGCACCGGCCGAACGTGCATGTAGTCTATTGATAAAAGCGTTTGCCTTCGCATGCCGAATCGACTATGACTAATCTTGCGTAATTAAGTCGCCTTCCTAGTGCACTCACTCTCATATTTCTTGTTTACTTCATATTTTGCCCAACTTTTCGTAACAATATGTAGCAACTGAGGCTAGATTAAAAAAAAGCAAACCAATACAACCGCACAAGTGAAACTACGGATAAAAATATCCACCGTCCACAGCTGTGATTCAAATCTGGGTCTTTTGTGTGGGAGGTGGACAATCTCTATCTGGGCCATTTTGGTAGAGCCGTGAGCAGCTCTTAAAATAACGACACATTGCAGACTACCTACCGCAGCGCCGCGAGCGGATATACCGTGCTTGGACTTCACTTTTTGTACATTGGTGCTACGGCCGTCCCGGGCATTCCGCTGTTCTAGTACGCTCTACCTGAAGTAACTGCCTGGGAAAACGCCGGTTGTGGTCACGCAATCACACATAGTAGCATTCGTGAGCCGCTCCCAAAAATCGTCTATACAGTCGCCCGAAATGTCTGTGCTACAGTCAAGCTATGAATATGAACGGTCCATTGCCAAGTGGTGGGAGGCTAGGGCCCCCTTTTCCTAAAGTTTGGATGGAAATGTGCGTTTTACAGAGAATAACGACAAAAAAATGGTGTTTTTCAAAGCCTTCAAAGACACACGCGTTAAAACATCGGAACATAAACAGTTTGAAGTAAAACATGACGCCCACTGTACGTTTGTTTTCATTAATGTATCCAAAAGCAAAGTGCATCTACAAAATTGAGGTAATGCCGACTGTAGAACAGGGACAAAAGTACATTAGTGAATCAATCTAAAAAAGGGTGCACAAAGTCCAGAATCCTTGAAGCGAGGCCAACCTTTCTAACTCGGTCCCGCAAGACAAGTTGTGAAGGTTGCCACTTCTACTTGTGGAGATTTGAAACGGCCTTCTCGCCCCCCCGTGTAGTAAGAATTTTCCACGGATTGTTCGCTGGGACACAGATTTACTGAAACGTGCCCTAAGGGAACTGATGACATTTGGCAATTCGTACGATAAATGTGAGGAAATAGAATACGCAACGTGTTAAACTGCATGACGACAAACTGGCAACACTTACGTCGGGTATCACAATCGAAAAGTCCAGCCTCGCATCTCGAGCAGTATGTGTCTTCAGGGTCACCGGCTGGCTTAAAAGGGCTCCTTCGTCCAAGCCAATCCATGCACTGCCATTACTTGTTTCGCTCATGGCCGAATCGTAAAATACAGTCACGTTTAGTATCCATTTCTGCGGTTTGCTGAGACGATCTGAAATGAGCGCACAGAAGAACGTGCCTTCAGAGACGGTTGAATTAGAAACAGCTTTTTGTAATAAGAGAGAACTTAGGTAGCATTACGTATTAATTCTTTTTTAAAAAGACAAGTAGGGCAAACGCATACATCTTGCTTGGCGTTTGTTGTGTCAAGACTTTCTTCTTGGGTCCGCGTTTGCACGCGCTGTATTTTTAGAATAGAATGAATACGTACCAACTAGCTAAGCTCGCTGTTATCATGTTATCATGTCCGACAAGACAAGGCATTTGTGGTGTGCCGAATTTCTCCTTGGGTCAGTGTTTGCGCACCCTGTCTTTTTATAGCTTGTTTTACTTCGCCATACGAGCGCAAATAACAATATCGAAGTTCTAATTCTCCAATATTTAGTCTTTAAATATCAATCTCCTTTTATAATTGCGCCGACGCTGTATTTTGAATTATTGTCGCTCGAGACAAAGATTTTGAAGTGTCTATGCCATGGGCATCCTTAAAAATTAGTGCGACATGGGACACTATACCAAAGCTTGCCAGTATATTGAAAATGACGCGAACTGGAGTCAAGATGTGTAGTCCTGGACGAGTGAATCTCCGTAGCTCAGGGGGCGAGTATCTTTTGTTGTCATGCATATGTGCGTATAGCCTCAAGCAGTCAGCACTTAAAGTCCGCCTGACAACAAGACGATGCTTTCAACCAACAAGCTCCGAAGTTCAGAAGGAAAGGAAGACTGGCATGAAGCTTTCGCAGAAGCAAGTTGGCTGTCACGTTGGCGAAAAGCTGCGCTTTTTTTATACAACAAAATATGTCTTCGAAAATGTTTTGCAACCGTTATTGGCTTAACGCGCATTTGTAAGCTCATTTAAATTCCTGATAAAGCGAAACTCGTTTCGGGAGATACTATAAGTAAACCGGAATTTTTCGAAGTAGAATCGGGACGATCGACCGCTATGACATAAGGTTACGAAATCTTGTTCCATATTTGGTATACGTTTTTCGGGTATTCATATTGGGTGTTCATTTGTGGGGTGTTTGGGTACACGTTTCTTCTGTGTTCCGAGGCCTTCCGGGTGCGTGCTTATTCCGAAAGAGAATGTCCATACGTTTATGATTAGCAGATTACAACGTTGTATCGCCCATGTTGTAGCCTTAGCATGTGTCTGCAACTATTCGTCGGCCCTTTTTAAGTCATGGGTCACACACACGTGGCCTGCGGGCCACATACGACTCGTGAACGTTTCGCTTACGGCCCACAGCTTCAGACAGAATGAAATGTTTGTGAAAGAGACCACTTCTGTCTCTGCACTTCGACAGAGACAGAACTGGTCTCACGTGTACATTTTTCGTGAGGCACGCCACGCGGCCTGCAAGCGTTGAAAGATAGGTGTACAACGAAAAAATCCACATTTCGAAAACGGCGTCCAAATTGCAGTTCCTTTGGAGATTAGTACAGATATTTTTCTCGAATTCTGATGTGAAATTAATACTAATTGAAAATATACTATATGTGCCCAATGGGAAGTGCGTTCCTTCAAATGGCATCATTGTGCTCTTGTTACAACGGCAAGTTGACCTTGGTGGCGATCAACAACGGTTAGCCGCGTTGAACCACGGTTAGTGCCAATGGCGATTCGCCGACGTTACACTGCAAAGAAGTGCCCTTTGTCAAAGTTGAAAAAGCCACCTTCATGATTAGCTGCATGCCAAACAAAGGTTGCCAAGCTCTATTTCCTACAACCATGATTAGAGGCACGACAGCGGTATCGTCTAACGTGTAACATAGGCGGACCGCGGTTGCATTAGGAGCGGTTCAGTCTGCCTGTGTGACAAGGATATTAGCTGACATATTCTTTACCCTCTCCCTTTTTACCTTTTTCACTATTCCTGTCCTTGCAGGGCTAAATTTTCATCGCTTCGGCACGCTAGCTGGGGTAAGTTTGAGAAATCTGCTTCAAGTTAAGTGGTAGTTAAGCCAAACTTAGTCTGACTTGAGTAACTGATACGCTTGATCACATTTAAACGTAGTACCAGTTAGCTTCTATGCTCCGGCACACTTGAGCTAATCAGCCACTAAAGAATAATGACGAAAGTTTACCTTTAAGGAAAGGTGCTACTGATATGTCCTTGATTAAAACTCCATTATATCCTTGAATTTCAATTGGTTTCCTGTAGAAAAAGTGCAAGCAACGTTTCAATGCCACATATACAAATGAACACGTGTTGCAGTCAGTGTCTTGCACGCGCAAACAAATCATTCCTTGACATGAGTTGGAATTTAAAACGCATTGCTCTTGCAGAATTTCTTCACCGATTACTGCACCTAGAATGAACATTCTCAAAACTTCACTCCGGAAAGCTTTCTAATCATGCAAGTGATTACTATGGGTGAAATCAGGTTTCATCTACCGATTTCCGGTAATCCCTTTCTAAAAAAAACGTAATCGTGATTATATATATATATATATATATATATATATATATATATATATATATATAATAGAGCACTACAGTGAAATGATATTTGTCCCCATTCTTCCCTCCTCGGCGCATCTATTCCACCTTGCCTTTCACTTCCCGGTATGTGTTACATCGTAATAAGTATTAGAAATTAGAATGGCAGCACCCCATGCTTTATAAGTCCAAAACAACTGCCAGCCGAATTGAGTCCAAACGTGCTTAGCTTTGTGAGCTGAGTTCATCATTGTCCTCCCGTTAATAACTAGAAAGTTTCGACGGCTCACCGCTTTCTTCACAGAAACCAAATTATATATCTCAGCAACATAGGATGCTCTGGTATGAATATCGGCGAAAAGTACATCTTCCAGGAAAGGAAAATTACGCCAGGACGCATTTGCCGAAGTGAAAATAATGTAAGCAATAAGCAGAACGTCATAGTAGTTTGAGTTAAGATTAAAAAAAATTATAGGAGGCGCAAAGCTCAGCACGCAACCGGAGCGTGCCAAGTTTTTCTGGGGAGTGAAGGAAAAAGTGTCACCTATACTTCATGGTACGTTCCCGCGGGCGTTTGTATGTGTGCGTGTATGTACACGCACACGCCAAGTCGAAAAATTTTTAAAAAATTGCCCCCCCCCCCTTTTCTCGGGCTGCGCTGGAATTGCGCGCCCAACACGAAAGCTGAACAATTCCCTCTCAAGGGGTCCAGGAAATAATGCCCCTTTTATTGCGATAGCAATTATATGAACAGTCTCAGCTGGATTTTGCCGCTGGTGTCGGTGTCGGCGTGGGCGTCGATGTCATGCACCGAACATGTATACGTATCTATATGTATGAAAAAGCAAGCGAGAAAAAAAACTAAAAAATAAACATTCCAGCTCACGGAATCGAACGTGAGACCTCTGCGTCGTGTAAACGAGGCTTTAATCACTGAGCCACCCCGGAGCACATCTTTCACCACTCAAACGGCGAGCTACCTATATCTACCACTCACCGCTGCCCATGAGCATCTCGGGGAAGGGAATTGTGTTTTCACCATTACCAGCAAGATTGCGCAATGAGTGCGCCCGCTCTAATCTCCTACACGTACTTTGCCCGGCTTCCCTCACGCGCCCTTATCTCGCGGCGGCGAGGAGGGGAAGGTCGTAGTCTTGGCTGGCCTCAGGCTTTACCTACATGGAACGATTCTGCTGTAGTTACCGGGTGCACAAAGGTCACTGCAATCATTGCCGTTTCCGTTTGCGAGAAGCGCACGCTTTTCAGACACAGCAAAGTAACAAATGAGGCGCTTATTCACATGCATTTGTACCTGTGAGTACGTTTTGTGCGTCATTTGTGCGTGAGGAACGCGGGGCATGTTTCAATCTGCTTTCCATTCTGTGCGTGACCTTTCAATTTGTTGTTAGCGCGTTCATTGCTTCGCCTTTCCGGCAAAGCTGTCACTATTTTCTTCCTAAACTATCCGCTTCTCTAACATCGAAACATAGCGGGGCCATGCGGAATACAGTTTAGCGTTTCTGGAACTGAAAGTCACAGATATTTAGTAATGTACATGACCATCCACATTTAAGGTAAAAATGTTATAACCCGTAGGATAACATGGCATGACACGTCAAGAACTTTATTTAGGTACCGAGGGACACATATTTCTGAGAGCCATGGGCCTCCCGCCATATGAAGTCGGTGGGTCAACCCACGATGCATCTTTTATTTCATTCGGGAAATGTCAGTTAAATTTTATACGGCATCGAATCACCATGCCTGCTGGTATACACGAAGACAATTTTCCAAAATATGTATTAAACACAATGCTCTATGAGTTCTTGAATACTTAACATTGGTACGTCGGTGTCATTATCGTCAAAAAGTGCTAAACTGTTTTTTGCATGGCCCCAATCTGTTTTATTGTCACTGAAGGGGTTTATTATTGTAGGAAGATGCGACGTATTCTGCAACATTTGTGGGTGCACGGCTCAGATTCTGAGCGAAGCTGTGCTGACAGAAAAAAAAGTAACTGGCAGGAATGGTTGGGCGTTGTTTTAGCATACCGACCAGATTCCGGTGGAGGGAAAAGACGGTCCCCAGTCCCAGCTGAAGGAGCACGGCATCTTGCGAATGTAGTTGACGTGGCACTGGCCATTCTGCACCGACGGAGGACACAACGGGTACACTGGGTACGAGGAGCGCACCTGCTCCTCGTGCTTGCGTAGGGCGTACAGCACCGGGGACTCGCAGCTCACCTTGATGATATTTCTTTGACGCTGCACGATAGAAGAAGACAGGAAGCGTGACTGAGGTTCGACATACGTGTCCGCCCTTTAACCGTGAGCGGTGACAACGTGGTTTATTTCAACGTTTCGGCCTAGAGTATATATCACACATTATATGGTCACACTGACGAAGGCGGGCCCACCAGCCGAAACGTATGTGATTAATAAAAGTGTGTCCTCGTAAGTCGTGCTTTCTCGCTTCCGTTTTTACTACGGAGCCAGTGCGCTTCCTTCCTCGCTACGTCTATATATATATATATATATATATATATATATATATATATATATATATATATATATATATATATATATATAGGAAAGATGTGTATAGGGAAAGATGTAAAGGGAAAGATGTGTATACCTAAGGGCTCGTCTTTCCGTGTTTTGACACAATAGTAATGAGATCTAACAGACAGTAATGCCAAGGAATGTATATAAATCGAAAAAAGTGGATGGAGGGAAGGCCGCTGTGATAGCTCAGTGGTTAGAGCATCGAACGAGTCATTCGAAGGTCGTAGGTTCGATTCCTGCTCACGGCTGGTTATTTTTCACCCACTTTTCTTTCTTATTTACATTTCATTGGTTCTGTGAAGAAGAAGATGTGCCTGCAGCGAGCAGCATCGCCAACGCCCAACTCTCTCGGCTCGTGCTTCGGTTCGTTGCTGTGCCGATCGCTGGACGGTTCTTCACGCTGTCTCGTCGCTGTCTTTAACGGCTAATAAACCTCCTCACATTTGGTGGAGGTGCTGTTAATCCCCGTTGCTACACCCTGGAGCTGCGAAGCCGCACGCTACCACCTGTCATGACTGCCAACGCCACTACATCGACGCCTTCGCTCCAGTTCAACTGCCCCGGCCATCCTAGGCTACGGGAGCCGAAGGTCTTCAGCGGTGCGGATGGCACCGACGTAGAAGACTGGCTCGAGCACTACGAACTGGTGAGCGCAAACAATAAGTGGGATGAAGTCGACAAGCTGGGCCACGTGATATTTTATCTCACTGGCGTCGCCGAATTGTGGTTTAATAACCACAAACACAACATCCCCACATGGAGCGTCTTCAAGACGTCATCTGCTGAAGTGTTCGGTCGGCCGGCTGTCCGCAAGCAGAGGGCAGAACAGCGCTTGCGCGTCCGCTCTCAGCAGACTGGCGAGACCTTTACCAGCTATATTGAGGACGTCGTCGACCTTTGTCGACGTGTGAATGACACCATGCCCGAATCTGACAAGGTCAAAAACATTCTGAAGGGCATCGACGACGGCGCATTTCAAATGCTCTTGGCAAGGAATCCAAGCACAGTTTCTGAAGTCGTCAGCTTGTGTCAGAGCTACGACGACTTGAAGAAGCAACGCACTCTGATTAGGCAGCCTCAGCCTGGTGGTGAGTCGCTGTCCAGTTTCGACTCCATACCCGACAACTCACCATTGCTTCAGCAAGTCCGAGCCTTCGTCCGTGAGGAAGTCACCCGCCAACTTTCCCTAGTGCCCTTTACTCACGAGACAACCACCCGTCTACCTGCCCCGCTTCGCACTGCTATATCGGAAGAGGTTGCACAAGCTGTTCCTCTTGCGCACTACGAGCCATCTCTATCTAGCCGTGGTCACTGCCCGGGTGTCGCACAGCCGGTAGCCGCTCCTGTCGCCTATCCGCCAGCCGTTCAGCCTGGGGCCGCGCCCCTAACCTATGCAACGCAGCCTGTGGCTCCTCCTGTCGCCTTTTTGCAAGAGATGCAGCCCGTAGCCGCGCCGCTCACATATGCAGACGCTGTACGTAGGCTCCCGCAAGCACCCTACACCACGCGCTCACAGCCCGCACACCCGGCTGCTTATACTGCACCTTGGGCGGCAGCACCAGTCGCCAATCCCTGGAGGACGCCCGATAACCGACCGATTTGTTACGCTTGCTTCACTCCCGGACACGTTGCTCGCTACTGACGCCGTCGACCTCAGACGTTCGGCAACTATGCCCGGTCGTCGCATCCCGGCAGCCAACCTTTCGTCTAATAGGGGCCGGTCTCGCCACCTCGCTATGCGCCTACTGACCACCTTGACTTCCAGCCGCAACGCGCACCCTCTCCTCGTCGGCGATCGCCCTCCCCCATGCGTCGCCGGCCCGGACCCTCCGACCAGGAAAACTAAGCAACGCAGTTCAAGAGACAAGAACTGCGCCGTTTTCGAACTGTCTATGCCCTCGCTCCTCTCCTGCTAACGTGGTCGCAGTAGCTGTTGAAGGTTATTGTACTTTCGCCCTTGTAGACACTGGCGCCGCTGTTTCTGTTATTGCCGCTAATCTCTGCCGTTTATTACGCAAAGTAACGACGCCGCTTTCGGGACTGTCGCTTCACACCGCAAGCGCACAGCAAGTAACGCCTCTCGCAGCCTGCACTGCAAGAGTCTCCATCGAAGGCATTCTTTACATCGTGGAGTTTATTGTTCTTCCTGTCTGTTTGCATGACGTCATCCTCGGGTGGGAGTTCCTATCCCGCCATAATGCTGTCATAGACTGCGCACGCGCCGAAGTTGAGTTTTCACCCTTGTGTGATGTCCCATTACTGGACGCTCCTCATCAGCCGCCGAAGTTGCTCGTTCATGAAGATACCGATATTCCTCCTGGAAATTTCGCCCTTGTTCCCGTTTCATGCAACGCCTACACTGACGCTACAGTTCTTTTTATGCCTTCCGATATCTTCAAATGTCGTCGAGCTTTGCCGCTGCCTTTCGCAACAATTGACCTTGCCGCCGGAAGAAGCAACATGTTCGTAGGCAATCCGCTTTCCACACCTGTCACATTGCTTGCGGGGGAATGTCTCGGCCGCGTGCAGGATCTTGACCCTTCGTTTTTGTTTGATGTCCCGGACGACTACTGCGACCACCCAAAAGCACTGTCGGCACTCGGGGAGTCGTCCAATGATACGTTTTCCAGCGCCATCGCCGACACTCTCACTCCCACCGAACATGCTGACCTGCTGGATCTTCTGCACGAGTTCAGGAGTTCGTTCGATGTGTCGCAACCTCAACTGGGCCGCACATCACAAGTCAAACATCATGTTGACACCGGCCTACACCAGCCACTGCGTCAAAGACCATACCGTGTCTCCGCTGAAGAGCGCCGCGTCATCAACGATCAAGTCGAAGATATGCTTCGTAGAGACGTCATTCGACCATCTCACAGTCCCTGGGCGGCTCCCGTCGTCCTGGTGCGTAAGAAAGACGGATCTATCCGATTTTGCGTGGACTATCGTCGTTTGAATAAGATAACCCGAGGGACGTCTATTCTTTGCCGCGCATTGATGACGCCATTGACACCCTTCACGGAGCGGAATTTTTCTCGTCCCTAGATTTGCGGTCTGGCTACTGGCAGGTCCCAATGGCAGAAGCCGATCGCCAAAAAACGGCATTTATTACACCAAACGGACTATATGAATTTAACGTCATGCCCTTTGGGCTTTGTAACGCGCCTGCCACGTTTGAACGTCTTATGGATAATACGCTACGTGGCCTCAAATGGAATATGTGCCTCTGTTACCTCGACGATGTCGTGGTTTTTTCCCATGACTTTCCCACGCACCTTTTTCGCCTCAGGCACGTTTTGAGTTGTCTGACCAACGCTGGTCTGCAGCTTAACCTGAAAAAATGCCGCTTCGCTGCACGCGAGCTCGTCATCCTAGGTCACATCGTGTCCAAGCACGGCGTATTACCAGACCCAGCAAAACCTCGAGCAGTCGCCGAATTTCCGAAGCCGATGACCATGAAAGAACTTCGCAGTTTTGTAGGCCTATGCTCCTATTTCCGGCGCTTTGTTCGCAATTTTGCATCTATCATGTCACCGTTAACCCAGCTTCTTCGCGGTGACGTGAACCTCACCTCCTGGTCCCCTGCAAGTGACGTTGCCTTCACTACTCTGCGCCGTCTGCTCACTTCCCCACCTATTCTTCGCCACTTCGACCCGACGGCTCCTACCGAAGTGCACACCGACGCCAGCGGCGTCGGGCTAGGCGCGGTCCTCGCTCAACGAAAGCCCGGCTATTCAGAATACGTTGTAGCCTACACTAGCCGCACTCTGACGAAAGCCGAAACTAATTACAGCGTGACAGAAAAAGAGTGTTTGGCTCTGGTGTGGGCGCTTGGAAAGTTCCGGCCGTACTTATACGGCCGCCCGTTCGATCTAGTAACCGATCACCACGCGCTTTGCTGGCTCTCCACGTTGAAAGACCCTTCTGGCCGCCTTGCGCGATGGGCACTCCGCATCCAGGAGTACGACATTCGCGTCGTATACCGCTGCGGACGCAAACACTCTGACGCTGATGCCCTGTCCCGCTCACCTTTACCACCAGATCAGACGTGCAGAAACACTTGCCTCCAGACCTTGTCATCGCTAAATCTCGACTCGATTGCCACCGAACAACGTCGTGACCCGTGGATCGCCTCTCTTATCGAATATTTATCTGGCACGCCCAACCTTCCAGTATCTCAATTCCTCCGACGTCAAGCTTTCCATTTCGCCATCCGCGATCAACTTCTTCATCGACGCAACTACGCTCCTGATGGCCGCCGGTGGTTGCTCGTAATTCCACGCACTTTACGATCGCAAGTATGCGCCTCCCTTCCCGACGATCCGCAATGTGGCCACGCCGGAGTGTTCAAAACATATGAACGCCTTCGCCCTCGCTATTACTGGCGCGGCATGTACAATTTTGTACGTAAATTCGTGCAGTGCTGTTCTGACTGCCAGCGACGTAAATCAACACTGCCACGTGCGACTGGCGCATTGCAGCCACATCCATGCCCTGCCAAGCCATTTGATCGCGTCGGCGTTGACCTCTACGGTCCCCTTCCATTGACACCAGATGGTAATCGGTGGATTATAGTGGCGGTTGACCACCTGAAACACTACGCCGAAACAGCCGCTTTGCCGAGCGCTACAGCTCAGGATGTCGCCTCTTTCATTTTGCAACGCTTTATCCTTCGACATGGTGCACCTCGAGAGCTCCTTAGTGACAGAGGCCGCGCTTTCCTTTCCGAGGTCGTCGAAACTCTGCTTTCGGAATGCCACATCATTCATCGGAAAACGACAGCATACCACCCGCAGACTAACGGACTAACGGAACGGTTCAACCGCACGCTAGGTGATATGCTCTCAATGTACGTGGCATCTGATCATAGCAACTGGGACCGTGTTCTTCTATACGTCACGTTCGCATATAACACCGCAATACAAATCACCACGGGATTCTCATCTTTCTTTCTTCTTTACGGACGTGAGCCTTCCCATACAATTGATACCCTACTTCCTTACCGTCCTGATGCTTCCGAATGTCCACCTATCTCCGATGCTGCTAGACAAGCCGAAGAGTGCCGCCAGCTCGCCCGTGCGTTCACCTCGGAAGAGCAACAACGCCAGAAAGAAACCCGTAGCACCTCTCTTCCGGATCCCAGCTATGCCCCAGGGTCTCTTGTGTGGCTTGCCATCCCATACGAAACACCGGGACTCTCCTCGAAACTTGTCCCCCGGTACGAGGGGCCTTACACCGTTTTGGAGAAAACCTCTCCGGTTAATTTCCTAATTGAACCAGTTTCCCGATCGGACGACATGCGCCGGCGTGCACGTGACATCGTCCATGTTTCCCGACTGAAACCGTACTATAAGCCTTTGCCTGAAACTTCTTAAGTCGCCAGGATGGCTCCTTTTTCAGCGGGGGCGATTGTGAAGAAGAAGATGTGCCTGCAGCGAGCAGCATCGCCAACGCCCGGCTCTCTCGGCTCGTGCTTCGGTTCGTTGCTGTGCCGATCGCTGGACGGTTCTTCACGCTGTCTCGTCGCTGTCTTTAACGGCTAATAAACCTCCTCACAGTTCTAATAACTTCCCTGTACATTCCTTGGCATTACTGTCTGTTAGATCTCATTCATATATATATATATATATATATATGTATATATATATATCACTGTGAGTTATACACTAGAACCTCGTAGTTCCCTAAAAGCATGCATATATTCCAGGAGTGTCACAAGTTTTTCTCACATGAGTGAAAATTACATTGAAAACAGTACAATATGCAATGCATCATAAAAGCCTGACTGATATCTAAGCATGAAATTGACGTTTCTTCCGGTTCGTATGCAGGCTATCCCCTCGGCGATAGAATTGTTCAGCCTTTTTTTAAAAAACAAACTTCGCGCGATACATAAGAATAAACACCGAGAGAAGTTGTGTGATGATCAATGTGCACCTACGTGAAGAATATCCTTGACGTCGGCTGTGTACCGAACGTACATGTTCTCAGCGTCGAACAAGACGACGCCGTTCAGCTTTACCCTGCACACAGTGTCGATGCCGTGAGCCACGAGGGACAGGCGCTGTTGTTTGAATAACGCATCAGGTACTGTCAGGAGGAAGAGAGAAGAAATATTCACTGAGCGTAACAAAAAGAAAGCAAGCATACTATACATTGGTTTACTTCTTATATTACTACTGTCTCTCACATACTTTGCTTGCTATTGCAGGTCTATTTCAACCTCTTTCAGTTATATCATTGTTCGCAGAATGATAACAGCTGCTGATCTAATGTAACCGCGTGGACCCTTAGACCAGTGCTGATATGTATCCCAGCGCTTGCATTTTCAGGCGCCAGGAATTGCAGCATGCTATAGAGACGTGTTCACGTACAGCCTGAATGACATTTGTCTCTATCAGGCAGCCGGCAGTTTCAAACTCAGTTTTTTTTTCTCGCACAAATATGCAAAGGCTGACACCACATCGATATCACACAGTCATATCACATGCTATGTCCACATGTTATGATTGAATCACAAAAGGAAGTTAGTAGCTAGCGCGAAGTAGCAGCTGCAGATGGCACATTCATCCAGTAACACGTATTTGGTCAATCTGGAGAGGTGCGATTCAGACTGTACGTTATATAGCCACAAACCAACCATAGGATATACGTTAATTTTTTGTTATTATCTTTAGAAATGCGTCTAATCTCTACCGTGTGTGCTTTAGTTGTACCACTTTATTATGTTAAGCGCTAGCTCATTTGTGTGCTATTTTGTCCACATTTTCACGCATTTTGCCGATGTGTTGGTTATTGGTGCCTTTTTTAAAGCAAAACTTGCTCATTATGTAAAAAAAGCGTTACATTGACTCGTGTTTTCAATGTTTGCGTCTCGAATCTATATTCTGAATTTTTTCCCACTACACACTGTATTTGTCAGAAGCGCCTTCTGCTGTGTTCTTGCATTGCAACATGTAATATTACATGTACGTACACACGTTTATCGAAGCCACTCCTGCCTACTACTTCGCATAAAAATCGACAGTATTGACTAAATAAATAAATGAATATTAATAATGAGTCTCTTTCTATTCATGCAATTTTCCCGTTATTTTACCGTTGTATAGTAAAAACATTGTACTTATTATGTTTCGTGCACTTCGAAGACTTGTATAATCAAGTGTAGTTTCTTTTTGACTTCTCTTCGTCTGTTTCATTTTTTTCTTTTTGTTGTTAATACATTTATCTTCGGCCCCTTGTTTCTTTGTATTCTGCGCCTCTTCTTAGCGAACACTAGTCGTGAAATAATTTTTCTTGCGTGCTCCGTGCTTTCTGTAACGCTGTTGGGTATTTGTTGTAACCATTTGCCTAGCTATGCCTCATTGATACTCTGTAACCCCACCAACCTCTTTTAAGTAAGGCCCTATTTGGCGTCCTTGAGGGTTAATAAATGATGATAATTACGGTTATGATAGTGGTGATGATAATGATGAAAAAATAAAGCAACCTGAAGGTGCATACCATCAATACGCCTTGCGAATGTCCAGTTCTCGTGGCCGACCCATGCGTACCGCTCGTCGTTAAAGCCATAGTAAGGCTCGCCAATGATGCCACTCCTCTTCAGGTCTGTGTATATACCTCCAGGAACGGTGGCAGCAATTTTTATGGCTGTAAAATAAAGAAAAGATGCACAAAATCAGGCGACTACTTAAGCAATCTATTCTCCAAACTCATGTGCAGCTCTTGTGTGATTACATTCCGTGTGATTACATAGAAATTTGGCAAGCTTCACTATCGACTACAACAGGTGTCAGCCTTAAAGCAAACTCCGCTGAATATCCGCCGCGGTGGTGTAGCGGCCGTGGTACTCGGCTGCTGAACCGAAGGTCATGGTTTCCATCCCAACCACGGCGGTCACATTCTGATGGAGGTGGAGGGGTAGAAATAGAGAAAGAAAGAAACACACAAGAAACAGACAGAAAGGAAAAAAAATAGAAACATGAAAGGGCTGCCAGCTTTGGACTTTTTTCAGCCTTTGTGCACCGCACATAGTGTGGAATTGCCATATATTTTTTTAAACTACACACTATACTTTTGAGCTTCATTACCTTGCCACCTTTAGAGAAAACGCCAATTAATACTTTCAAAAGCGCGCTATTAACAGTGCGTGACGAAGAAGAAAGACGAAATGAGGTCACATGGCATACGTACACTTGTTAGTGTTCACGGCTGTCCACTGCCCGTCCAGCGAGAACGTGACCACCGCCTTGGCAACGCAGCAGCATGAAAACAGTAGAGAAACACCGAAGGCCAAATTGTGTCCGATCGGAGCCATCACTTGTCGCCGGCAGCGGCCCTGGAATTTAGAAAGATATTGGTAACTTCGTCTTTCGAAATTTCGAACTACATAATTCACGTGCCCACTTTTCCTCGTGATAACATAAAAGAGTGTTTTTGTCACCACTATGAGCACAAAAGTGGCTGTAACTACCCGAATGTCAATAAAAGTTTTGCTTGTTCCACCCTTTCTTTTTATTAGGGAGCGAAGTTCCGTAGGCCCGCACCTCAACGTCGCCGACGCCACCATCGCCATCAAAGCTCCTTGCCGCATTGAGGATACAAAAATCATATAAGAGGAGCAGGGCCTTCATGAAAGTGAGTGGCGAGATCAGGAACGTAGTTGTTTGTGTCCCATTTCTAATAAGGAGCTTCGCTCATTGGTTGTATTCGTACACGCAAAAACTATATTTTTTTTTGGTGTACGTAAGTTCGTTATACCTTTAATCCCTCGAAAAAACAAGGTGTATATAGCGGCAAGTGTCAGAGTGACTTAATAAATTTATTACTTCAGATTTAGCGGCCAATCAAAGCTCTGATTCAAGAAAGTTCCTATGGTACGGGTGTTCGCAAGAGAAAATTTTGGCCAATCGTGATGCGGGACGTGCAATTAGCAAAGGCAGCTTGGTAATAGAGAAATAGTTTATGAATGAAAAGAGATGCTAAGAATTCAGCCCCAGTTTCGGCTTCACTTCCTAACTAGTGTCCTTGTCATGACAGGATGACACCACACGAGGAGGTAACTTGAAAGCAAGACATCTCGTCAAAGCACGATGTGTAGGTACTGGGTGGTCTGTTATGCTTCCACAATGAGCGGTGTAATGAGCGATGGCATTGTGAATGACGTCTTGCAGAAAACCTTAACACAGAGCCTTTCCAATAGACAACCTACTACGACATGATATGATAACGCCAGTTCACGCTGTTTGAAACGCCAGGTTAATGATCCGATTTTGATGTTCGCCCGGGTGCGCAACTCTGGGTTGATTTTCGGCCATCTGGGTACTGTTAAAATGTGTGTACATCAAAATACGTTAGCATTACTGAATTTTGCCATCCTTGCAGTGTAGTAAACATTGAAGACACTAAACCGGTGACCTCGAGCTCAGCAGCGCAATGCCACAGTCGTTGAGGTTACCGTTAGGGTACCGTGACGTCGTAACAGATAAAATCGCGCTGAATATGAGTACATACTGACTGCGGTTTAGGTGACCCGATGTCTGAACGATGACACCAACAAAAGTTGAATTGGTTCAGGAAGAGCCGCTAAGTGAGAGAGTTTAACTTTTCTTTCTGTGTAGGTGCTGATTTGCAGTGATGGCGCCATTTTGAGCCCAGGCAGCGTGGCGCAACTCATACTAGACGCGTCTGTGAGTGTAGGGGTGGAAGAGACCGAAACTGCGGCCTGCAATCTTCCGGCTCCATCAAAATGTTCGTAGGAGAAGTTACTGCAATACACTGGCGGTGAAATTCAGAGCGATATTTTGCACAGTGGATAGTGTTCCCACAAGTCAACGTGCGATTTTTTCATTGTTATTTGATCTCTATCTCTCTGTTCTATTCCCCAGTACTATTTCGTGCACCCCTGTGCAGGTTACTGGTACGAAGTTAACCTTCCTACCTTTCCTTTTTATCTATTTTTTGTACATCTCTCTCCATGTGATTGTATTCATGCCGAGAGATTTCAAGAAAAAAAAACAATTTTATCTGTGCTGTTGTGTTTCTACAAACGTGAATCATGATTCCAATAAGCCGAGATCTTATGAAACTTAGGATGCACATCAACGCAGTATTACACCTTATGCAATTATGCTTAGTGATAAAAGTATTCATTGATTTAGGAAACAAGAATTTAGCTCTCCACAAACATTGATATGCTGTCGTTGAACCCTAACCATGATACTAACGCAAGGTAAAAAGTTCGTGACATAAAAGTAGGGTAAGATCAAACTTGAAAAACATGCTCTCATAAGCAGTTCTTGGTTTTTGGAAGGCTAAAGAAGACGGACTGTTCTGTCGTCTCTTAACAATAGCGTTATTTTTCACGTAACATTAGTTTTACTAGAAAAACCACCACCACCATCATCATCATCATCATCATCATCAACATCATCATCATCATCATCAGCCTCACTACGTCCACTGCAGGACAAAGGCCTCTCCAATGTTCCGCCAGTTAACCCGGTCCTGAGCTTGATGCTGCCAATTTATACCCGCGAACTTCTTAATCTCATCTGCCCACCTAACCTTCTGTCTCCCCCTAACCCGCTTTCCTTCTCTCGGAATCCCGTTAGTTACCCTTAACGACCAGTGGTTATCCTGTCTACGTGCTACAAGCCCGGCCCATGTCCATTTCTTCTTCTTGATTTCAGCTATGATATCCTTAACCCCCGTTTGTTCCCTAATCCACTATGCTCTCTTCTTGTCTCTCAAGGTTACACCTACCATTTTTCTTTCCATTGCTCGCTGCGTCGTCCTCAATTTAAGCTGAACCTTCTTTGTAAGTCTCCAGGTTTCTGCTCCGTAGCTAAGTACCGGCAAGATACAGCTGTTATATACCTTCCTCTTAAGGGATAGTGACAGTCTACATGTCATAATTTGAGAGTGCTTGCCAAGTGTGCTCCACCTCATTCTTATTCTTCTAGTTACTTCAATCTCGTGGTTAGGCTGCGCGGTTATTACCTGCCCTAAGTAGACATAGTCTTTTACAACTTGAAGTGCACTATTACCTATCTAGAAGCGCTGCTTTTTTCCGAGGTTGTTGTACATTACTTTCGTGTACATACAGCCGTGCATTGCTGAGTAACTCAGGGGACGAATTGCAACTCATGATTACGGAGTTAGACAAGGAGAGCAGAAAGGTAGGTCTTAAAATGAATCTGCAGAAAACGAAAGTACTAGAAATATAGTTCTTTTTAAACAAAGCGCACATGCAGGCTGATATTTTGTATCTCGGCGTGGTGCTTGAAGAGGGCATTCAAGTGATTTACTGTAAGATGTGTTCACATGGAAATTGACGATCAAGATTATACAATCTCCCACCTGGAATTGGATTGTTTAAAAATGACTAATTTTCACCCATATCACTCACTCGCGCACGCGCTGGTGAGTGACTCTGGTGAAGTGAAAGTAAGTACAAATTTAAGAGCTCGTTTTTATTGTAAGACCCAATGTTGATGAGAACAATAATATTGAGTGAAGTGGGTGAACGAATGACTGGTCTGTGTGAGTGACCTGAAAGTGGATCAGTGAGTAACACACACACAGTCATGCACACAAACACAGACACTGAAGCAGACAACCCAACAATCACGCCACGAGATCCACATCAACGTGGCTGTACACTGGTGATAACCTGTGTGACTTCTCAAACCCAATGTGATATCACCAGCCCATACAACACGACTTCGTCATCATCCTGATATTATTGGAAATAGATCAAATGTCTCTATTAAATAGGGAAATTAGGCGCTCAGGTACACCCACATTCTAATGTCCGCTTTTTAAACTTATTTTAACTCTCTAGCGAATGCCGAAAATGCGCAGCTTATCTCACCAGCGAGTAATCAGTCAGCCGTGCATAAACCGCTATCGCATTTCGTTTCTGCGACCCTTCTCATCATCCATCGTCAAAACATCTCACAAGTCTCACATCTGGGGCGCACGGCAGCACAGCAATAGCAATACCACCGGCTATCGCGGCAACTATAGCCACAGCATCGCCCTAGCAGCTGTTGTAAAACCTTTGAGATGTCATCGGGAACAGTTCTTTTATCCGAACAATAGAAAATTATATAAAAGAACAGTAGTGTACACGTACGGAGCGAGTGAATCGATGCCGACAGCTGCTGTGAAAGGGAGCTCAAGAACTTTCAAAAGTGAGGTTGCAGAAAGCTACGAAAATTTATCACCACTTACATAAAATAACTTTATTTAACACGTAGTAGCATTAGTAAACACACGTGGCCCTTTTTAATTAAACGTTGCAGGGGAAGCTGCGACAGTTTACCAGGAAATAAAACGGGCTACAGCTAAAAAAAATGGTCGTGACGCAGGCTCGTAATCAGGGGGGAGGGGAGGTCGAGAAGGGTGTGCCATAGGGGCCCACGCCGCTCCCCGAATTTGAGAGGGTGGAAGGTGTTTTACCGAGAATAATAAAAATACATGTTTTTCAAGGCCCTCATCGGGTGTCTGAACCCCCTTTCCACTCTAAAAAAAATTCCTGGCTTCAGATTCGTCGTGACGTCACCTGAAGTGCCGCCAAAGTGCCCGATTTGAGTTCGGACTTGATCGCTCTGTGCTGTTAGTATAATACGCGCGAAGCCCTCACCTGAACGTGGCGTTTCTATTTGCTGCCCAATGCACATCCAACAAAATTATAAGTGTTACCTTAGCCACATATGATAAATAAATATATATAGTAGAGTGGGTCAAGCAGCAAACTGGCGTCAAGGACATCTTAATCGAAATGAAGAAGAACATACGGACATGGGCAGGGCATGTGGCACGCAGGCAAGACAACCGCTGGTCAATAAAGAGAAGGCAAATGCGTTAAGGGGAGACAGAAAGTTATGTGCGCAGATGAAGTTTGCGAATATGCAACCACATTTAATACCGGGTTGATTGGAGGGACAATGAAAATAGGGTTTTGTGCTCTACTGGGGCGTTGTCAGGATGGTGATGATGATGATGATGATGATGATGGTGGTTTTGATGATGACGATAATGCACACTATGTTGACATGTACCTTGCTGTAATATCTTCGTAACACAAACGCAGGGAACCGCGATGTAAGAAAGAGCAAGCCTACGAAAATTTGCCGTTATTTCCCCGAGAACTCCCAACATTTTCAAATTTCATCACCATTTCCATTGAGAGCCGCAAAAATGGCAGCCGCACAATTCACAGCACACCCTTTAGTTTCTTTTGTTTGCACTAATTTATATTTAGGTCGAAGGCGCAATTATAAGCACACAGTGCTAGCAGTATGGGGTACGGGGCGGTTGCATTGTTTTCTGGATAATTGATGCGAGACATGGTGTGTCTTTGCTTTTAGATTGCCCTCTTCACAACAAATCAATTTACGCTGGTCAATACTATTTGTAAATCTATCTATCTATCTATCTATCTATCTATCTATCTATCTATCTATCTATCTATCTATCTATCTATCTATCTATCTATCTATCTATCTATCTATCTATCTACCTATCTATCTATCTATCTATGGAAGTTGCGCAAATAGCACGATCCGTCATCATTTTTGCTCTTTGGTACCCGTTACACCAGTGCATCCTTTGTATTCGCTAGGAGTGGAAATAGCGACCTTTTCGACAGGGGTCACTTTTGAATGAGTTTTTTTTTTGAAGGGGAGGGAGGGTGAATGGTATCTAAATGACTCCACTTTATAATGGTTTGTTTGCCAACACGAGGAAAATTGGGTATTGCGCAAAATATACCCCTTCTTAGTCGACTGGTTTCAAAGGATTTTCTTTAAAAAATAAGTTTCGTTTGACTCACGGCAAACTGCCTTCGCAACACGAAACAGCTGCGCGCGCAGCAACTTCGTATAAGCAGGTATACATAGTTCAAGGGGGATATTGAATCCTCTCGTCGGCAATAAAAAACTATCAGACAAGAAAAATTCATGAACCACAGAAGTGCAAGATTGCGCGTGTAGGAAACCTGCTGACGAGAAAACACCAAAAGCACGCTTGTTAAGGTATAAGAATAAAGGCAACAGGGAACGATGAGGCTCCGGAAAATATAAGCGGAAAATATAGAGACAGTGCCGTATGGGAACAGCGTGCGAAAAAAGCCGCGGGGAATTTCGTCGGCAGGATTCGCCGCGCCGTCGCAGGCACCTCAATTCACGGGACGAGAGTCTTACGCACTCGCAGACAGCGGGCCACGCATAATCCGGCCTAGTCCCGCGCCAGCCAGTGGCCGGAGAACAATCGCAAGGAAAGTATGAAAATCGAACGAAGCCGCAGCAGAGCTCGAGATGGGAGGGAGGGGACGAGCGGACCACCGGTGGACGGCCTGCGGCCGTAGCTGAGCTAGTTGGTCCCCACTCCACCCGGCCCACAGCATTATCGCAGGAACGACGAAGGAGTGAAGCTTCAAGACACCTGCGCCCTCCCTGGCTGGCGCGTGCGGGTAGGTGCCACGTAATCAGAAAGGCAATCATGCGCACCACCAACACCGTCCGGTCAGAAAGGAGCGGTGCGAATTGGCGCGTGCATGGAACGGACGTGCGTCCGCTGCAGATTGTACTCCGATGCTCCCCGACCCGTTGGGCCGTTTCCGTTTTCGCGAAGCTCAGCTGTTCTTGTTTGGACGGCACGTTAGCGCTATGCTGTTTCACCGTGTGCAAGAAATGATGTCCACGAGATCAAGACCAAGCAAGAAGTTGTCCGGCGGCAGATGAGCTGAAGACGAACGAGTACGAATCGAACCTGATGATGAACAGAAGCATGCTATACGAAATGAAGCACCAATCGGGTGTCTCAAACTATTCTCTTTGGAATTGCCCGATCACGCCAAGTACGTGCCACATATCATGCTGTCTGAAGACAGGCCATGTATTTTAGATAGAAATGTCATAGATTCGGTTCCACATTAAACGGGTTATAACAACGCATACATTGCGGCCTTTTCAAAGACGCTAGAGCTGGGATACATGGCGAAGTTAAGCTGAGAGTGTGTTCAATACGGCAGCCGCTTCGAGTTGGTCACAGAGAGTACGTGGTGGCGTGCCTTATTCGCCACCTCAAACTTTATTAGCAGCTAAGTCTTGCTACCGCTCATCGGTGATATTGTAACACAGGACATGACACCACAAAGTGACACACATGGGCATTTACAGACTACGTATTTGGGGACTTTGAATGAACAATGACTATATAATAACCTATTTGACACGCACCCAAATATCAAAATACCAGTGCTATACCATGAGGTACCTTTTATGACCAGTACGCGAAAGCAGCATTACATCTTGTGTGCTAATATATTATATTCATCTGGTATGCTCTTAAATCCCATCACTGGAGAATTTATTTATTTATTTATTTGATTAGCATACACAGATACACAAAGACACAGAAGAAAGAGAGGAAGAGCAAGCTGG
Source organism: Rhipicephalus annulatus (assembly GCA_013436015.1). Classification (NCBI taxonomy): domain Eukaryota; kingdom Metazoa; phylum Arthropoda; class Arachnida; order Ixodida; family Ixodidae; genus Rhipicephalus; species Rhipicephalus annulatus. The sequence continues at coordinate 998,018 of WOVY01009998.1, read as the reverse complement.
CAACTGCCATCTGGAGGGGCACAACGCCTGCTCACTTTTTAGGGGGGAGGGAGAAAACAGAGGAAACAAAGATTACATGAAAGAGACGGGAAAGAAGATGAAGAAGAGAGAAAAAAAATGATGTCGACTTGGACAAGTATGAGTAAAAAATAATAAAAAGAAAAATAATAGAAAAAAATAATAAAAAAGACCGTTCATAGACGGGTGGCCACGTCCATTTGGTTCATAAATGTATCACTGGAGAAATGAAGGCCTATAAAAGCCGGCGCATGCTAAAAGAGCCGTTGCAGAGCTTCGCTGGGGAAAAAAGTGTTTGTTTCAATCTATACAGGGCTCATGAAGGTGGACACTAGTCGAAAGTGGATCTCAAACGAAAACTCAAGCCTCTCAAAACAGCACGCAATGAATTGCGGTGGTCGCGCTACCTAGAGTCCAGTAACTAGATCAGTCTTAATGATTCACAAATGCGTTTGGTACGGCCAAATAATCAGGAAGCCCCGCCGCAGTGGTCTAGTGGCTAAGGTACTCGGCTGATGACCCGCAAGACGCGGGATGGAATCCCCGGTTGCGGCGGCTGCATTGTCCTATCGGCGAAAATGTTCTAGGCTCGTATGCTCAGATTTGGGTGCACGTTAAATAACCCCAGGTGGTATAAATTTCCGGAGCCCTCCATTACGACGTCTCTCATGATAATATGGTAGTTTTGGGACTTCAAACCACACATATCAATCAATAATCAGGAAGACAAAATCACTTGACATCTCTGGTTGCACAAAGCACATCGTCAAGTGTCCCGAGATAAACACGAAATCAGAAAAAAAGTATGAAATATCCACTCTTCCCTTTTAACACTGAAGCGTTGGTGCTTTCAAGAAGAAAAAGTCTGCCACATCCACGGAGTGAATGATGATGAGTGGGCGAATATCTGGAGGTAAATCTGATAAACGGTGAATCCTTCATACATTTTGGCCACTGAATCATGACGTAAAGACGGGATAAACACGCGGCTGGTACATACAGAACATTATGTTTTTTTTCTACACCCTATATAGTAGTGAGACGTGGCTGCCGTTGACCCTTCATTATAACCGCTTTGTGGTCAGTGAAGCGACAGTGGTTCTTGGATCGGATATAGTGTAAAGTTTTCAAAAAGGAGATAGATGCAGGTTCCTCGGATAGTCTTTGATTGTAGCCAATGATATTCATCTGAGAGCATATCGAGATGTCATATCTTGTATAAGTGAGGTGTCGCCTCTGTTAACGTTGAAGTCTCTCGCCAGTATAAATGGCTCGTTATTAAGTGTGATTTCATGTTCTTGTAACACTATGTCGATGTCAACGTACTTGATGTATCCTTTGGCTAGATTTGTTGCCACATACATTGTCATAGGACTATTCCGTTGGACATGTTCACAGCGACATGCTCACCATAGTGCCTCTGGCTGGTGAGCGGTAAGTCAAAATCCACCACTGTCTGGCAACTTGACGTAAGTCCCAAAACCGCCTGTCGGACGCTCTGCTTCTTCGATGCGAACGATTGTAACACGTGGGAGTGCAGCGTGCGCCGCAGAGCCATCTAGCGGGTACTCGAGTACTAGTAGCCGGCTACGGCAGCGACAACGGACAAGCCTGCTCCGTAAGGAGCTTCGCCCCTAAAATGGAAAGGGCAAAAAAGCATGTGGATATTGATGTCGAAATGTTGCTTCGCTAGTAACACCTCGATTCTACGCACCGCGCAACAATAAGTGAAGCCTTTTACTTCTATTCTCGCCCACATGTTATTTTGGTGTGATGGACGTGGCCAAGGGGGTTTAAACTCCCTCGAAATTTTCAGTGTTGCTTTATATATATATATATATATATATATATATATATATATATATATATATATATATATATATATATATATATATATATATATACATATATATATATATATATACGCTCACATGCAAACGCATGCACTCACGTACATGAAGTATGATCTTATCAGCCCCTGCCCCCCCCCCCTCCAAAAAAAGGAGAATTTCTACGCTACTGTTTGATGTATAGTCACACTAAAGGTAATCGTATGTCCCCAAGGTTAGGTTCAATGATAACTAACAGACTATAATGCTCAAGAAAGTATAAATATCATTAGAAATAATTTTAGTGTAAATGTGATCGAAGAAAAATAGTCGAATAGATATCTCGCCACCGGCAGGAACCGAGCCTGCGACCTTGGATTAACGCGTGCGATGCTCTACCCCTGAGCTGCAGCGGCGGTCATCCCTTCATCTGCTTTGCTTTCTTCAAACGGGCATAACGATTACTTCTAATACCACTTTTATACTTTCCTTTGCATCATTGTCTGTTCATTGTAATGGACCCCACGAAGCCTCCTCAAAAGAGTGCCCCAAATGGAAGTGAGAAATTACTACATTTAAAGAAATGGAAAGGAACCATAAATCAAATCGTGAGGCTACCGAAACCATCAGAAATCGGCGACATTGGTGCCGAAGTTCATCCAAGAAAAGCAATGCCTCTGCATCTACAGCGCCCCCTTGAACGCCTTAGTTCACTGACTCCTTTGTCAACGGGAGCATTCACGGACGGCGCAAATTGCGATGGGCCAACATTCTCAAAGCCACAGTCCCAAGGATGGGTGAAAGCCGGCGTAAACGACAACACCATGGAAAGCATGGACACGACTGAAGCAGGTTGGTCTTCATTGCCGAAGCCGCCATAACTAGTTAACAGCGAATACTGAATCAACGACTGCCCAGTTGCCAGAAGAAGACAAAGCAATTGTCATAGTTCTTTAGTCACTCATATAGACACGCTTAACATGTTCGTCGGCAAGCTCAAATCACCGTACGCTTAGCCCGTGCAACAGAGGCTGATGCTCTGTGTCTACTTGCAAGTCTTCAGTAGGCACCGTTAGTCGTCTACATACAGTGCAACGGGATGTGGCCGAGATCCTGTATGTGGTGCTATGGAACGCAGCAGTGTATTTTGTATGATCCCTGCTTTTTCTCGTCCTATCTTTCAATCCTTGATACCTCTTTCCCTGTATAGAATAGCAAACCGTACGCGTGTCCAGTTAACTTTCTTGCCCCTCCCTCCCTCCCTCCCTCTTTCTCTTAATTTCTTCATTTCTTCCTGCCATTGTCTGTTATTTGTCATTAATACTGTGCCTAACAAAGGAAACGAATCTTTAAATTTACACTTCTTTCCTTCATTCTAGATTATGTTGATATTTGATCACACTGCCGTGCCAAATCGGATATCGAAGGCCGCGTAGGAAGACGTGCGTGGTTGAGATATGCTCCCACAGGTGCTGCTATTATCCCACATGCTCACAAGAAAACAGTCTGCTCTTTCAGTGAACTCATTTACCTAATTATTAGTAACTATCCAAACATTTCAAAAGAGACAGCAGGGCGAAATACGGAGCGCTAAAAAAAGGAGGTGCACAAGCATCAACTTTATCTAGACACTTATTACACCCTTATTTTGAGTAAAGTAACGCTCCCTTATCATATTTGTGCAATTCAACTACTAACTTGTAGAGTAACTATTGCTTGCGTTGAAGTTTTAGTTTTTAAAACGGACTTTCTAGAAAGCCGGAAGCTAGTGCATGACCTGAAGTATGTCCTGTTATAATTCTTTAGCTGTGGAGAGGTTGAGGTTTATATTACTTCGGGTACTTCATACCTGCTTCGATGAAAAACAACAGCGCCATAGATTCTCGTAGCACTACATATTGCTGTGTGCATCTCAGTTTTTTTATTCATTTTTAACAATACCTAATAGTAGTCAACACTAATAATAAGTTATAATAATAAAATAATGGTATCCGGCATTTCAAACGACAGCTTACTGCGGATATCCAAGACGTCGCCTCCAGGATGAGGAGCTGCATTTAAGCTCACCGATCTTTTAGCCGGGCCTGGATTCAAGCGCGAGTCTCCCACCGTCGCACCGAGGCGTCCGTGGTCGGTCATGCATTTTACGCGTCGACCAGAGAAAGCACACGCTGGGGTCGCTACGCCACAGACCTAATAAGATTGCTACAGTCTGACTGCGCTATTCGCGGAGTCAGCAACGCGGCAGCCAGCCTTTCTCCGACACGCTGATCTAGTTTTGACGCACTGCGCTGCAATGCAGGGTTAGAGGCGCCCGCTCGTATGAGCACGCCTCGGATCCCTTTGCCGAAAAGTGGCGCAGTCACCACGGAGCTCTTCTGTCTCCACGAGGTCCTTTACGCATATGATTAAAAAAGAAAGGCCGCATCGCGAATTCGGGTGAGAAGTGGAACATAGTTATGCATCACGCAGCCACATAAGCTATGCCAACCTAAGCTCTTCTGCTTTCCGAGGATATGGGAAGTCAAGGTTCGTAAGCACGCGGTCGGGTCCCAGCTAGTGTATACACACGCGTTTGCAGAGCGATGAAGCACCCGGGAAGCCAGACTTTCGGATACATGCACCTCGTGATGCCCGTACTTGAAAACGAGTGTCTACCTCATTTTGCTGGAAAACGAGGGCAGGCACTTGTAACAGAGTATCTCCCACTCGTGAGAATGCAATATAGAACTTGCGCAAAATATTTTGACAATAGAGAAATAGACGGGCACATGTAGTTTATGTTAGTCTATATATGTTCTTGCATGTCTACATCTGTATATGCTAGCGCAAGCATATCGCTCCCTAAATATACACTAGAGGGAACTCTGGTGCTAGTGCCTATAGAAGCTGCAACTCACGCCGCTTCAGCGACCATAAGAATGATGGGTACAGTGCACGAATTTGTCTGATCTTCGTACTTCTAGCTCCGTGTGTGTTCGAGTGGCTTGGAGGTCTTTTCTCAGAAAAACGAAAACCAGCAAATGTTCAACGGTTGCGCTTCGTCACCCTATTTCTTTCTGCCTACTATTTCGAATCGGATTACGCAGTTCAAAACGGTTCGTTCTTTCTTTCGAAACAAATCCGAAACCAGGAATAAACTAAGCCACAAGGGCCATTCGCCTCCCGCAAGTACGAAGACTATAGGCAAATCCGTGTACTACCCATCATTCCTATGGTCGCTGAACGATCGCAGTGCCAGAGCCTCTCTAGTTATTGTTGGGAAACTCTATGAGCGCAAGTGCTTACAGTGAAATATATTATTTTCAGAGCATGTGACAATTATGTCAGTGACCAGAATAAAAGAAGCAGTAAAAAACAATGGCCTCGTTTCATTAAGAGTAATGTAGTTTTTGCAGCCTGAAAGTTATATTTAGGTACTATAGCCGTCAAACGTAGTGCGAACGGTGGCAGGCAATAGCAGTGGTATAATGCGTGCCCTCTACTCATCCCCATGGACATCCGCTGTGCTGCAGAACTGGAGCGCTGCGCGAATGTTAATGGGGATAGTAGCAGCACGTGTCATTTTCAAAAAAAAAAACACGTCTGGTCACTTTTATTATCACTTTCCAACACCGAATCAGAAAGCTTGTCTATAAAGTTACGCTACATTAAGGAAAAGCTCTTTTACGGCTTTCAGGTAAAATGAAGTTATTTCAAAACTAGCTCTTTTAATGGTGTGTGCAGCTTAAAAGAAAGTGTATATCAAATATTTGGCCAGATTTAAGGAGAAAAGCTTTTAAAATGAGGGAGTTACTCACTAAGGCTTTTGTTCTGCGCCAGGGCTACTATAGGCATATGCCGGCGCACAAAACTGGAAGCCGTCTAGCAGCAGTGTTTATAAGCAGCGAAAAGGACGATATCCTTTTTAGCAAGAGCTGCGGTTCGCATTTCAATTGACGCCTCCGCACTATTCTCTGCAAAACATCCGGGTGCCACCATCTTCGGCGGGTAAGTCAATGTTTTCTTCTCATTATATACCGCGACATGAACGATAAGGCAATGTTACATCGAATGCAACTATACCCAACTGTGTTCCTGCGTACGCGTATACCGTAGCAATGTTCGTTTAGTTGTCAAATATACAAAACACAAAGGTTAACAGCCCGTATGGCGGCATTAAAACCCACCTGTAAAATAGTTTATAGGCCCCTTCCATGTTTGTGAACAGCGGTAGGCGTCGTCAACATACTCAGGTGCTAGTATCGATGCTGCGGCGCTCAGGCTCCGCCCTGCCCAAAGCTCGCCACCGCCCTCTATGATCAAGTGACAACTGACACAGCAGCTGCGAAGCTGTCTCCGAGCACAGTGCATCGAGAGGCTTTCCGACGAACATTAAAGAGTTACTAAATTTTGGATTAGCTATTTACGAGTGAATAATTAAATGCTGCGCGTGTAGTAGGCCTAATACACGGCTGCCGTTGTGGCAGAAGTTATAAAGTGACACAAAACTTCCTCCATGATTTAGAAGTGATTAACATTATTATCTCGCTTACAGCAAGAAGTAATTCAAAAGAACTGCGGCAACAAACGTCCAGCGAACTGGTCTATTTCATGTAGCCTCTTTGTATGTCCCATTTCTACATGTCTTGATTCGCTACAAAATCTGAAATAAAAGTTGATTAATAGCAATATTTCAGCACACTTCTGAATTTCTCTTCGGTAAATCTTTACAATGTATTGGCCTAAAGGTTTATTTGCGAGAACTATAAATCAGACATATATTTAACAGCGAAATGATTGAAATTATTCAATGAATATACGTGTAAAATTTCATACTTTCAATTAGACTGTTTCGTGTAGGTTTTGGTACTTTATTTTACCGATGTTAACATGCCTAGGTTGAAAGTTAGAAACCTAGGTCTGATTGCTCAAGCTTTATTGATAGTCCTGAGAGACGCGATCAGCACTCAGGTGCTCCTCTCACGTTGCACTCTGTTTAAGATAAAACCAACTTTCATTCTAGAGTATATTCCTGTTTCATGTACTTATGCAAAAAGACATCTAAAGTCAATGGAATATACTTTACCTATAAATGCTGCCAAAGCAACTGTGAGTAAAAATATTAATAGCCACGCATCATTTTACAAAATGTTGTTACATAAGGAACAAATGTGTCCTGGAGGCTTGGCATGGAATCACCCAAAGAGTACTTAGTTCTACATATTTCGCTCCTCCTTTTTAGGAATAAGTTTCAAATTAATCAAACTCTCTGGCAGCAACAAATTGTTCGAATATCAAGGAGTTCTCGAGCAATCATCAAACTGCAAAATGATATTCTCCTGCATTGGGCAACGCTAACGTCGTAAAAATACACAAGTTCAAGGCTCATTTTCGAGAAGTGTTTATTACAGATAAGACCTTTATTTCTTTCATTAGGTAAAGGTCAGTTCGAAAATCCATTGTATCTTTCTCTAAAAAGAGGTAGAGTTTCACAGTGTATTGTGACAACGAGAAGAGGTCAAAGGATAGAGACAAAAAAGAAACCACTCTTATTGCATTCCTACCCGTCGTCTTCTCAGCAGGTCAAACTGTTGCGAATGTCACATTTCGTAAATCCTAAATACCTCTACAGCATTAACAATAACTAGATCGTTATTCGAGGCTGCCTTTTGCTGACTTGCCTTAAAGTGTATTACTGTCAATGCGATTCCCAAGTTCACAATCAGCGTACTAAAGAACATTATACTAAGCACCTCAAGAGGTTTATTGATATTTTTCGCCATTAAAGTTAAGCCATGCGAAGATCGTGCTCACCCCGCATCATCCCTAAATCTTATATCCAATGACAATCTGCGTTGAGAAATAAGGCGGATTTCCCTTGGGGTTATAATAATATATGATAGGTTTTACAAGAATCTTAATTGTTGACTCTGCTTGATATATTTCGCAGCTCAATTTTGTCAGTTGCTTGTAATTGTATTGCTCTTGACCTACCGGATACGTCTCTTGAATTGCGTAACTGGCCCAGCTTAGGGTCTGTTTCGTAGCCAGTCCGAATGCTGATTAACCTTTTGAAAAGTTCTGATGTGACCACATATTATAGTTAGTGTGCGTGGTACCTCGATGCAAATGCGCTCTCTTAAGAAAAACTTGACGTTTGACGACCAGCGCTGTGCGTGCTTTTTTGTTCCCTTTTGCAGGTATGTATGAGACTGTTTTCTTGTAGGGGCAAGTTAAGAATTAGAATCAGAATCAGTTTTATTTTTCGCGTCAAACAAACGAGAGATTATATGATTAGTATATACAGAAGGAGGTCCCATAGTTGCGAACCTAATTGAGACCTCTTGTACATGATAACATAGTGAATAATAAAGTACATTGTCAATTCATGATATTGATTGATTGATTGATATGTGGGGTTTAACGTCCCAAAACCACTCTATGATTATGAGAGACGCCGTAGTGGAGGGCTCCGGAAATTTAGACCACCTGGGGTTCTTTAACGTGCACCCAAATCTGAGCACACGGGCCTACAACATTTCCGCCTCCATCGGAAATGCAGCCGCCGCAGCCGGGATTCGAACCCGCGCCCTGCGGGTCAGCAGCCGAGTGCCTTAGCCACTAGACCACCGCGGCGGGGCCATTGTCAATTCATGGAATCAATAATAATAATAATAATAATAATAATAATAATAATAATAATAATAATAATAATAATAATAATAATAATAATAATAATAATAATATTAATTTGACTCAAGTAAAAAATAACACATAAACAGTGTAAAAAAACATTGAACAAGCAATATGCCATAAACTATGAGAGTAAGGACAATGTGGGAGACATTTAAAATGGAATAAACAGTAATACAGTATAAAACATAGTAAATCTCAGATTAATAAACAAAATATAAAGACAACTAAGGAAACTTACAGAAAAGAAATACAAGAATGTGAAAAGATGAGAAGATAGACAAAAACTACCGAATGAGAACACCTAAGATGAATGAGATGTGGAGACCACTAGTGCATAAGGAGCTACGCACGCTTACGCATGTGCCCACGCGAACACACGCTCACACGCGTGTGCACAATACCACGTGCGTGGCAGCACTGGCCCGCTGACACATGTACGCGCAGAAACAGATATGATTCAGGTTTGTTTCAAATACCTTAGTATTAAGCACAGATTACTGTGGCACTCGCATATATAGACATTTGTTGAAAGGTAATCAAAAAAGAAACTGAATCTCCTAAAGAAAAACGGGAACATTTATTGAGGTGGCAAAGCTTATAAATATTGCAAGGCATAGATCTTTCCGAATGAAGTCTTTACACCCAAGTATAGTTGAAATGAATTCCGGTGCACACAGGAAAAAAATGAAGACTGGAACCCAGCCTTCCCTAATCTGAGTGAAAAGGCCCACTTGGCCGCTCTCGGCGCGAACTCACCAACCGCGACTTGGAAGTTGGAACACCCATCCCATGACTCCAGGGGAGCTCATGCAACCCTAAATGATATGAACTCGCGGCTCATCTTACATATTGACACAATACAAGGAATACAAATGCACCGAAAACTCCGCAATCAACAATGAAGGTTCAATGAAGTTTGCCAGAAACGTCAGCAAAATGAGAAACTCTCAAAACCCAAAGCACCTCAATCGCAGCTATCCCAGGCGCTTCCTCGGCGCTAGCTATAGCCTATGTAAACACGAATACTCAGACACAGACCACATTCTATAGAGATGCCCAGAGACTGCACAGCTTTTCGATCACGAAAACTTTGACCATTTTGAGGCGTGTTGGCTTGACGCTCTAGCTAGTAAAGAATTATGGAATCAAGTTTGGACATTGCCGCGACCACCCGGAGGACTAAAGCCAGGCCACCAATGTGTGAGTGCTAAAATTTCGTCTCGCCTTTGTTCCACTGTATGTAAAACTAACAGTTTACAAAGCATTCATACGAACAGTATGCTTGTATTGTGTGGTCGCCTCCGCAGAAGGTTTTGAGGACAAAAATTGAGAGAATAGCGAAAATTCGCGGACCATTTATTATGCCATGAATACTAACGCGGGGCTTCGTAATGGCTTTGTTTAAGCCTTAATAGCTTGAGTCATTCGCATATGTTGCCTACAATTTGTTTAAGCTTGTAAGTGGGTAAACAAAAATAAACGAGGATTTGTATACTCATCCACGTGAAAAAAAGGGGAGAAAGGAAAACGATAGAGAGGAAAGGTAAGAATGTTGACCAGTTTGGCAAAACCAGTATGCTACCCTGCACACGGAGAATGGAAGGGGAAGGTAGAAAGAAGAGTAAATAAAGAGAAGAAGAGAGGGGAAGCACACACGCACACACATAACGTCACCGCGCAGAGCGGCAGTCTTGTGTGGTATACGGCATCATTACAAGTCCACAGCCACTCGCGTAAGTCTGTTGTCCCTAGAAATTTTAGCAGTGCCTTCGTCAATTAAATTCTCGACCACTTTTCAAGATGGCCTTAAAGAATGGTCTATAGTGTCATCACTCTGTTCTCAAGACGAGTGAATGCGCATGAGAGGGATCGCCTCTGCACAGCGTAGCGAGGGCAGTCGCAGAATATATGCTACAAAGTCTCCCCTGTGCCACAGGCACCGCAAAGAGTGTTATCGATCATCCCTATTCGAAACGAAGATGACTTCGTGAAAGCCACTCTTAGCCGTAAGTGGCATTGCACAGTACCCTCTCTTCTTCGGAGTCTAGTTGATATTTGAAATCGCCGCAACGCATTTAGATGGTGTTGCCGATAGTTTTGACTTTTTGATGTAGTCAGTGATGAGTGTCAAATGTCCTTAGTGATTCTGTATCGAATGGCAGCAGCATCAGACCTTGAAAGAAGTATAGCTCGTACCTTGTCGCCGTAAAGCTGACAGGGCAGCGTTATCGGCATGTTCATCGCCAATCACACCGCAGTGACTTGGCAACAATTGAAATGTTACTTGGTACTCCTTCCTAAATGATGTATGAATGAGTTGCAGTACATCTAATTACACTGTTCGAATACATGGTCCATGCTGCAGGGTTCACAAAAAAGATCGTTCTTTGCAGTCGCTAAGAATTAATCATTGTGCAGCGCGAAGAGGTGCGAGTTCTGCAGTCGTTTATGTTGTAGGTGGTTGGTCTTAAAACTAATAGTTTCACCTTTCGCCGACACAACCATCGCTCCAGATAAACTTGAGATGGTCGTTGGTCGTTGAGCCGTCAGTGTAAATACGTACGTGGCCGGTGTATTTCTCGTGCAGTAGAAGCAGATATAGCTGTTTCAAGACATGCGATGACAACTTGGTTTATTCCTGGTACGGTAAGGCACACTGCAGGACGAATCAAACACCAAGGTGGAACCGATGATTTAGCAGTGGGGCTAAAGTCTAACGTGAGCCGATGGAGTAGTTTGAAATTGTTGCGAAGTATTATGCTTGCAGTCTTTCTGGGCGCAGTGTTTCCAGGTGGTGGTTAGGAACTTGAGCGAAATGCCTGATGTCAGCTCTCAACGCTTCCGACGCAATGTGCGTTTGAATCGATTGGTCCTTGGCGATGGCAAGAGTCGCCTCTGTTGGGGAACATTTGGGAAGATCTAGGCAAACTGTGAGGGCTGAGGGCGTGAGCTACTAACCAACACCTCCAAGACGCGAAGATTCGTCTTGGAGGTTTTGGTTAGTACAGGCAAACTATTCGTGACTCCATAAATCACTTCGTGTACTGGCAAGGCTGGTCGAAAAAACAAAGATGGCTGCGCTTAACAGGGTCACGTGCATTTTCGCGCTTTGCTGAAGTTTCTTGATTCTGGCGTCGAGCAGCGTTGCTTCATCGAGAGTGAAAGGATGCTGGCGGCAGACCGCCTCATTCTCATCGGCATACAGCATTTCACTGAGCAACCAGCGGAAATAGTTGCCCTGTGCGCACAAACATTGAGCCTCTTTCGCGAATCGCATCAAATTTGCATCAAGCTGATGAACCTGTCTATCGAGCCCGAGGTTGAAAAAAGCAACTGCTCGTGCGTAGCGGGTCTCTCCGAAAGCTGCTAGCACTTTTGCGCGGTGTTGCCATACACTGCTACAGGCATGGCCTTAACAGTTTTCGAGGCAACTCCGCACTTCCGTTGTCCCGTCAAAAGCTGAATATGCATGCCGTTCACTTGATTGAAGAATGGAGCTATGCATGGGTTAGGGTATCTTAAGATTAGGCAAATCGTAGCTTGAGTGTAGTATGAGTGCTCTTCTTTTTTTGTTCGCCGATCCATTTATTTAGGTTTCTAATAAATATGGTCATATGCTTCCGAACACTCGTGCTTTCGTGTTGGCAATAGCTGATGTTCAAAGCACATATATGCACACACACTACGCCAGCTACGAATGCACGAACATGACATATATACGCACGAACATACATGCACACACGCTACACATGCGCGTCCTTCGCGCACGCGTATGTGCACGTGTATATACAAGCATGCGAAATGAAAAATGTTCAGGTAGAAGGATCACAGCAGCTTAATTTCAGAATAGCGGGTACTATGAGTTGCGCAGAAAGCAAGAATACGCGAAAGGTACACTCACACACGTAAAGCAACAAATTTCCCGAAGCGCCTAAACGAAACTATACTCCGCGCTTAAAGGGGCCCTGTAACACTTTTTGAGCATGGTCAGAAAACGCTGCTGATTGATAGTAGAGGCTCCCGACAACAGGCGAGCCAAATAATATAGCACAGCACGTGGCCTGCAATTCACAATAAATTATCGAAGTCAGCTCAAAATTTCTTTTTCTTTTCTTGACATAAAAATCATGCGTAGCAAGCCCATCTATCAGCCATTGGCTGATTTGAATATGGCGCGCTCGGTCGTTACAGAGATCGCCGCAGGAGGCATTGATTTGTCCATGCGTGTGCGCTTGATCACCCTACAAAACAGTGCATTCGAAGAAAAAAGAAAAGAAAAAAGTGCTCAAAGTCACGAGGCACTGGTGACGTAGTTTCTTTACCCCTGCCTCCCTCCCTGCTTAGCTTCCAGTGCCTTCGTCGGTACGAGAGAAGAGAGAATGTGATTGCTTCATGCAAGAAATCTTTGTAACTTCACTCGTACTGGACGGATTCTTAAAATGTTTGCGGCGTTTAATTCGGGAGGCAATAAGCTCTTCTAGCGAACTGATTCCATGGTAACTTGAAAAAGTGTTTCAGGGCCCCTTTAAAGAAGCCCGAAGTCTCAGTGAGCTCAACCACTTTTGCTGACTCGCTGCTGCGTGCTACGTTTGAGGAATGAACTTTTGGGGCATTCTGTCAGGTCAGCTTCGCGAAAGCTGCAAAATCTTTAGTGAGAGAAGTGCACACCAGCCGGCCGGCCCTGCTTCCATATACGAGAGGACCGTGGGCCACGTGTTTGAGAACACTGGTCTAGAGTGCAGGAGATGGCGGAAACATGTGACCGGAGTGTGGCAGCTATATACTTTCGTAATGAACGTGCGCCGTGCTATATGTCAAATATAAGGAACGCGTTTTTATTGACGCGATCAAAATCAGCACTTGAGTTGCGAAAGACAATAGTAAACAGAGTTTTCACGTGACGTCACAGCAGTGTTGCGAACATTCCTCTAAAACAGTAACGAAAGCCCGTTCGTCGTTTCTTCCCAAGTTTGAAACGAGTTCCCGGTACAAGTTCTTTAATTGACAAGGAACTTGCTGCAGTTGCATTTCGGAAACTATATCTTGTCGTTACATTCACGTTACACTCATCAACCAAAATATATTGTCCGATAATACTGAGGCGCAATGAAATGAGCAATTTAGAGCTGAGGTCAAGCTACACGAATTTCACATTGGCAACAGCAGGTAATATGTAGATAAAAGGAATACAAATAAATGCTCCTATAGACGAATTTTTTAGAAAACACAGTGGCTGTTTTACGGCCATGTCTATATGCGAATTTCGTGCTTGTATATTACAAGTCCAAACACATGTGCCACTTTTCACGTCGGTCTTCAAATGGGAAGTCGGGATACTACCCTATCGGAAAAAAAACGAATGGTGGGCATGGTGGAAACCACCACCCACCATTATAGTGGATTAGTGTAGTGGGTGAATGGTGGGAAACGCCCACCATGGCGCGTGGTGGGTATGGTGGGTGCTGCAGCGCCGGCAACACTTGAGCGCGAAATGACGTCAGAATCACCGTGACGAGCTGCCACAAAAAATAAAAAAACAATTCTATAAAAACGACATAAAAAACACCCGTCCCATAAAAAAACAAAAACAAGGCGCCACGGAGGATCGAACCTGCACCTGCGGATTCCAAGTCGAAGACGCTAACCACTGCGCACACCAACTTTTTTTTTCATGGTATTTAATAAAGTACTTGCGCAATAAAGACAAAATCAAGCGAACAAAAGTACAATCGAATCGCCAAAGTAAGCGCTCAAGCGTTACTCATAAACAGTAAATGGCTAACACAGCGTGAGTTCCTCACATGGAGACTTCTTCACATCGTGTTATACAAACAAAAAAGGGGTGAGGTCAAACAGTTCTCTAAAACGGAGTACCAGTCCGGTCTAAAGTCTAGCTCGTGGTAAATGTTTTTCAGGTGGATAGCCATTTGAATGAAGTGTGCGCTTGAAGAGGTGGTGGGCTCTACATTGCGGTCTTGCATTCGTGTCTTCCACAAGCTCTGCATACCCATGAGGAAAAACATATCATATGGTACTTCATCAAGCGCTGCTGGCAGAAGATAACGTATTGTGTGAGAATTAATGACAAAACGTTTTTTCAGTGCTCGCTGAAGGACATCCCAAAACAGTATGTCATCTTTGCAGCTAACAAAGCAATGTTCAATCGTTTCCGGCACATCAGATAGACGGCAGTTAACAGACGGAATGAAAATACCTTTTCTTTCTAACCATGTGTTTACCGCCAATGTTTCAGAGTGGAGTTTATAGAAGAATGTTTTTGAATTCGGTGGAATGTACATTTTGCGCACTCGCTTCAACACATCGTGACCTGGAAGATTGGCGTAGAGTGAACGGTACAATGGAGGTGGGAAGAGTGTACTCAGTAGGTCCTTATACAGCGCCCTGCGCGATACTGTGTACAGGTATTCTACAGAGAAGCGAGCTTTAAGGAACTGAACTGCGAGGTAAACCTCCTGCATGAATCCCCACAAGCATGGGCGTTCGGAAAAGTTGGATGAAACAATTAAATCTGGTAAGCAATCAACGAGTGTAACCTGCAAGAAGGAACGGATTACAGGATGAGAATTGTCTCGAAAAAAAAGAATCGGGACACTATTTGCCATAGATAAAGGTGTTTTAGTCCTAACCCACCCTCACTAACTGGCTTGAATATATTATCACGACGCATGGGCTCAAAAGTCGAAGACCATATGAAAGTAGCGAAAATTCGATGAAAGCGTTGTATATAGAATCTTGCGCAATGAATAAGTTGCAATACATAGTAAAGTTTTGTTGCTAAGGAAGTATTGCAAGCTTCAGCTCTCCCAAATATCGAAAGTCGATAGGGCACAAATGTCTGGGCCTGTCGTTCAAGCTTAGGGACGCGTTCCTTCCAGTAATGCGCACTGAATCTATTTGCATGCAATGGTACACCGAGGTATGTTGGAGGAGTTCTTGTCCAATTATTTCCTGCAAAGTGGTTCGGTGTGCTACCCCACAAGCCAAACCACAGTCCTAAACTTTTAGAGGCATTTAAACGAGCTCCTGATACTACGCCGAACTTTTCAATAGTATATACCACATTTTCGACACTTGGTTTATCTGTGCAAAAGAATGCGACATCGTCTGCATAAGCCAATACTTTAACCTCACTGCCTAATATTCTAAAGCCACGAATGCAACTCGACTGTATTATGCTTAAGCACAGTGGTTCTAGATAAAGTGCAAATAAAAGAGGTGACATCGGGCATCCCTGTTTTACAGAAGAGCGAATAGAAACTGGCTTAGAGAGTTGACCAGTAACTATCAGACGAGTTGAGCATTCATTATAGCATAATTTAACGCCTTTAAGAACAACTTTGCCAACATTAGCTTGTTCGAGAAGAGAAAAAAGGAAGGAATGACGGACACGATCAAAAGCTTTTGCAAGGTCTACCTGTAGCATTGCAAGATGTTTTTGAGAACCATGACAGTATTGAAGCACTGTTCGAGCGACATGTATATTGGTTTGTATGGATCGACCTCTAATCCCACATGTCTGATGAGACCCAATGAGGATCGACATAGCAAATTGCAACCTATTTGCTAATACTTTTGCGAAAATTTTGTAGTCCACATTTGACAGCGATATTGGTCTGTAGCCCTCGACGAAGCGAAGTTTTTCCTTGTCAGTTGTTTTTGGTATTAACACAGTGTGACTTTTGCAAAAAGATTGTGGGAGTGTATCCATGTCATAACTCATCTGAAAAATATTCAGCAATATAGGAGCAAGCGTTTTCTTGAAAGCTTTGTAAAATTCGCCTGAGATGCCATCAGGCCCCGGTGTTTTCAATAAAGGCAAGTTGTCGATTGCTTGCTCGATTTCCTGTATAGTAATGGGCCCATTAATGACTGCACAATCATCGTCCTTCAAGGGGTTCACAAGAGAAACAAAACTAGCCTTGAGGTGAGCGTCAAGATCATCAGAGGAAGAGCTAAATAAGCTGTTATAATACGTTTCGAACGCCAAAGTAATGTCTCCGTTATCTTTTATGAGCACATCGTTAAAGTACAAGTCTGGAATAACTTTAGAAATCGCATGGCATTGCTCATCAAGTAAAGCTTGGCGCGTCGGTTGCTCAGAATTTAAAGTGCGCTGGTTCCGAGATCTAATACGTGCCCCTTGGTAGCGAGCAGCATCATATCTCTGTAGTTGGCACTTAATATTCTCAATATCTTTGATGTACTTTCCCGGCATTTCGCATTCCATCTCATAAAGATTGCAAAGACTTTTAAAAAGCATCTTTTCATCATTCTTTCTATAGAAAGACTTAACAGCACCAATTTCTAAAGCTATAGCACGAACTTCTTGTTTAAAAAGCTCCCAAGCAGCGAAGATATGAAAACCAATCGAAAAAGATTGCCTCAATGCCATCTGGACGCGATTCATGAATTCCTGATCACAGAGAAGCTTCGCATTCATTTTCCAAAGGGCCCACTGGGGACGGAATTGTTTGTGACGATTTTCACCAATTTGCGCTATGACAATACAATGGTCTGAGAATGATACAGCTTCGGTGCTGCAGGAAATTTTACGAGATAGGAGTGATGAGGACACGTAAATCCGGTCAAGGCGAGCATGAGAGCTGCCTTGTACTCTTGTATATGCTGTTGCCCGATTCGAGACCCCGATGTCAATTAGCCCTGCATTATCTACAATACCGGATAAAAGCTCACCACTCCTGTCTCTTTTTCCAGACGAATTATAACGATCAATAGCTTCACATACGCAGTTGAAATCTCCCATAAGTACCGTGCATCTGTCGACGTCAATTAAATTACGCACTTTTTCAAATAGCTCAAGTCGTTTCGGAACATCATTAAACGCATATAGATTGATAATTCTCCATGGCACTCCTTGCAACGAAAAATCACAGCATATATACCTGCCCTCTTCATCAACACTAGTGCAGAAAGCTGAACAGGGTAAGCTTTTTCTCAGAAACAACCAACAGCCCGCAGATAAACCTTTAGCATGTGAGACACACACATTAAACTGAGACAGAAAAGGTCGCAGGGCCTTCTCGGTCTCTTCCTCGCTCTCGATCTTTGTCTCTTGGATGGCGACAAAGTCGAGACGCTTCCGATTGAGAAGTCTACGGAGCTGTGCTTGTTTCTGCGAAGACCTTAGGCCGCGTACGTTCAAGGTGGCAAATATGAGTCGCTCAGACTGCGCCATGGTGACTACCTTCTAATTCGCTTATTGTCCCTCTTGATCAGTCCCAAGAGTTGGTGCTGAGGCTTCCCGTGAGCCCCCAGCAGGCCTCCTAGATCGGGATCGGCGACATTTCCCCTTTGGCATGGACTTTCGGCGACGGCGTGACTCCCTAGTCACTGACGCTGGGTCATTACCTTTGCTTGAATCCGAGCTGGAGGATGCGCGACGTTTCAGTATTGCTGTATCCGTAGAGATCTGCATATCATCTTCCGACGCTGCACCATGATGAAAAAGCTGCTGCGGAGCTGCAGCGCAAGCAGGTGTTGAACTTTCTGCGGCATCCAGCCCAGAGTCTCTATCTTGTACTGGTGGTTCTTCGGCGTCCTTATGGGTTAGCGCAACAGCACTCTTCATAGGAACTTCCACTTGTGCTATGGGTTGTGTGGAGTCGTTTTGGGTATGCTGCTTGCATGATTCACTTGGCTCTTTGCACGCAGAAGTTTCAACTGTGTCAACAGCGAGTGACTTTCTTTCCTCTTCTGGATTCCTTGTGGTAGAGCCTGCAGCATATGACATTGACGGAGTGTCTCCCGTTGCGTCCAGAACCTCGGTGGCATCCATAATATGCTCTTGTAGGTTATCATCTGGCTGTTTTGTGCGCTGTCGCAGCTTGTTGGCGTATGTCATAACACAATCTTCGGCCGAATGACCGAAGCGTCGACAGTTGTCACAGCGAGGGGTCCTGCAGTTTCGACGGATGTGTCCAACCTTACTGCACCGAAGGCAAAGTGGTGGGCGGCCAGGTATCAAGACGAGGCTTTGCACTCCGCAGACAACAAGAATATGAGGAATATCCGCAATGCGAACTCCATCAGCAAGGGACAAAACAACATCCCTATTTAGCGTCCGCATTTGTTCCATGTCCGCGACTTTCCAGCTTTCTTGTGATATTGTCTTGACCTTCCCAAAAGCTTGCAGTGCCTCGCACACATAGGCGTCCTCCAAGCGCTCAGGAAGCCACATAAGCTTCAACTTCACTTCCGTAGGCTCCGGGTCTATAACGAGGCATCGACGACTTTTGACGAAAAATTCGCCTCTTGTGACCAACTTTGTTTTCGTCAGCGTTGACTTGCATGTGACCATCCAAACATGAGACATTTGAAATTGACCTATGGAGCTTATTTTCCTTCAAGTCAATGATGTCCCGAAGAGCATCTCTAAAATCTTGAACCCGGTAGGGGCGACCAGCTAAGTCCGCATGTAGAAAAACAGAGTCCACAACAAGCTTACCGGTGGGAAGGCGAGGAAGTACAACACGGTAGTCATTGCCGCTGGCTGAAGCCTGAGCAGCACCTCGGCCCATGGCCGATAAATCCTTCGAAGCGGAGAACATGAAAAACGCGTCCGTTCAGAACGTCGTCTTCGTCTGCGCCACACCAACAAGACGTAGAGTGTGTGTTAAATACTTAGTTGCCATACAAACTTAAGGTTCAACTTAAGCTATGTTTGTTGTGTACACACCATAGACAAGATCTACACCTGCTACTAAAAATTGCACATTTATTAAACACAAGCAACTGCGGCCTGTAACGATTGCCACTATGTTAATGGCACTAGTGCTATTTTTTTTACAATTCACAACTTCAAGAAAAAAAACCAAGTGGACTGGGGAGCAGCAACAGTTTACCGGCGGGGTCTGCCAAGTTTAATATCCGTTTCGCGCTCGTTCTAAAGGGCGACATCTGCTCACGCTTTATGACACTTCTAGGCTCATTCCATAGATACGCCCGCCTAATTTATTTGATTGAGTATTGGGATGCTTTTCGCGCAATGTAGAGGGCGGTCGCGCCAGCGCAATGCTGTAGCTCTTTCGCTAAAGCAACAACTACATAACGGCTTGGCCAAAACAAATGCAGTGTGCCGGAAACATTTCGCTATCATATTGGTTCACCAAGCACACGAATTGCCACGTCTGAGTTCTCGTACAAAAGCTAGAGAAGTGCCGGCGAGTGCGACCGGCGGCTGTCGGTGAGAACACACTTAATTACGTTCTCTGGGAGTGCTTTAATTGCGTCGCATCGATGTTTGTTGCTTCTTGAGCGGACACCATACACAATGAAAAATGCTTCATTTAGGGTAATTGATGCCATATGGCTGCGCTGTATTGTCATACTTAATCGTCGTAATCGTGTATTCTGAAACCCGGAAGCACGGATAACACAATTGTACGGGCTCGGTCAGTAGGCTTAACCTTTGGTGGAAATCATGGTGGTAGAACATGTAGTGTACAGATCCCAGCTTGGTACACTATATAAATTGCCCGCCATTTTAAGCTCACCCATCATCTGCTTACTGCTTCTTAGCATTATCGCGATCTGGGCAGAGCTTCTCAGCTCGGTACACCATGTGGCCCACCATAAAAAGCAGCACCCATCATTTGCTTAGTGCTTCCCAGCATTATCGCAATGGTGGGAAGAGTTTCACAGCTTGGTACACCATGTAGCCCACCATAATAAGCACCACCCACCATATGCTTAGGGCTTCCCAGCATTATCGCAATGGTGGGCAGAGTGTCCCATTATTGCCCACTATCTAGCTTCTGCTTTCCACCATCATTTCCACTTTACCCATCATCTGTACACCATACCACCCAGTATGTCCCGGCATAACCACCATATTTTCCACTACGTCCCACCATAGCCATCATAATTTCCACCATGCCCACTATTATTTCCACCATGCCCACTATTATTTCCACTACGCCCACCATGTTTTCCAGTATCCACCATGGCAATTTTTCCGATAGGGTACGCTTCAAATACTAAATTATATATCTCCACAGACGCACTGATATAATGAAATTTCGTGCACGAAATACCGCATCAAAACAGAACAATACTTAGGCGTCTATTGAGCGCTCATTAAATATTGCTGTCTAATTGCAAGCCCATATCAATTAGACAGCGGATGTGCGATGCGGCACACAAAAGCGCTGTTGTTGTTGAGGAACACTCGACTTAATGAAAGTGTGTTGAGGAATATTTTGTGCATATATGTGCGTTTGTGAGTGTACTCATTATTCGTGTATATATCGGAGCATTGTATATATTGTAGCCGTTGATTGATGCTATGTGGGGTTTAACGCCCCAAAACCACCATATGATTATGAGAGACGACGCCGTAGTGAAGGACTCCAGAAATTTCGACCACCTGGGGTTCTTTAACGTGCACCCAATTATAAGAACACGGGTCTAAAGCATTTCCACCTCAGTATGGAAAATGCAGCCGCCGCACCTAGGATTTGATCCCGCGATATGCGGATCAGTAGCCGAGTACTAGATCACCACGGCGGGGCATATCGTAGCCGTTACCCGAAAACTGCATGGTGTAGCAATCTAGGTGACAAAAAAAAGTTTAAGATCTCCGGGAAGTTCATCCAATAACATTACCTCTTTCTCTTCTTTAATGCTGATTATTTTACCACTGTTCCTATGCGCTCTTGAATGTTACTTTCTTGTGGGAATGTTGTGTATTATTCGACACCCTCCCTGTAATTACGCCACGCACCCAAGCACAGGGTTTAAAGTGCGAAATAAAAGAGGCGCATGCCGGCATTATAGAGCTCAAGAAGAAACTTTACACAGGCATATGCCAGAACGATTGTTTAGAGAACAGAGAAGCGGAATACCGCAGTGCTAATATAAGGCAGTGGAATACATTCCAAAGTAAACGACAGTTTATGTAGAATGGCTTACGGTCAATGCCACTGATGCACAAGAATAAAAAAAGAAGTGTTTTGCGAGAAACAAAATTCTACATAGAGCACTAAAAACTTTGCAAATGAGTAACACAATCTATAAGCCGCTAAAATTATGAGTATACTGTCGACGCTTACGCAGTGAACAAAATAAAAGCATGTCATTGTTACAGTAAGCTTTCAGTAAGTTTCTGGATTACGTCAGATTCAGCCAAAACGTTACAGCCAACTGGGTTACAGCACCCAACCACCACTTGAAACTTTCTCCGAAACCATCTCTGAGAAAAATAAGAGCAAATTTTCTTACGTTCTTCATGGCATGAACCGGAACCATCTCTGCGAAAAATACGAGTAAGTTTTCCTACGCTCTTCGCCGCACAAAAACGTTTCATCTTCCAACGCATAGCTCACATTTTTAATAATTTATTTCGCCTGCGGCCATTCAACCAACCAGACGGGTCTGAAACGCTTCTTACAACACGCCCGACAGAATGACTTCAATAAAAAAGAAAGGGAGGGGCAAGTGGACACTTTCAATTTCTCTTGCGCCGTTGCATGAAATATCCACGCTGAAACAAAAAAAAAACAAAAATAAAGATCCACACGGCTTACCTTTATTCACTGTTCCCAACTAGACAGATCATGTATTGCTCCAAACTCGGACAGTTGCTAGAGAAGACAGATCTCTTCAGAGTTGCGCTACAGAAGGCATGCAGGTTGTGGTCAGCGCTGACTCGGTTCATGACCGCCTATTTATCTGCAGCAAAAGCAAGCCGGCTCTCGCTCAGCTGATAGGAAGCCTGCTGAGGCACGTGATTCTTCTTACGTTCTTTTACTTTTCTTTTCTTCTTTTTTACTTACTAGGCGATCACTATCCGATCGTGCGATTGTGTCGCATGGCCAAGGTTTCCCGTGGGAAACTGAATGGGGCAGCGTTATCGCTCTGCATGCGACGCGTAGAAAAACGAAGCGTTACTGTGATGTTCGCACAAAACAGTCCAGCGTTGTCGTTGTCGAATCAATGTGGGTTGGGTCCTGCAGACTTAGCTGTATACGTGTCATGTAATCACATAAACAATCCAACGCTGTATGCGGTTTTAATAGTTAAATTATTTGTGGGCTTTATGCGTCAAAGTCACAATATAGGCCTAATTACGAGACACGCCATAGTGGAGAACTTCGTATGTTTTCAACCCCCTGGTGTTCTATAACGTGCACTGATATCGGGAAGTACACGGCCTTTTGCATATGGCCTCAATCTAAATGCGACTCTCGCAGCTGGGCTCAAACCCACGACTTTTGAATCAAAGTGAAATGTTTTATCATGGTAAGACAACCTTAGAATCGACAAGTTTTTTATTCAAGTTTGTGAAATGCACTAAAACTGCTTCCTCGGTTGGTTGGTTGATGAAAATAATTTCCCCAAAAGGACACAGGCTATGAGGGGGACCATATTGGGAGACCCTGGATCTTTTCGACCACTTGGCGTTCGTCAACGTGCAATGACACCGCACGGTAAACACAATTCACCTCAATAAAAACGCAACCTCTGCGGCCATGATGGTACCAGCGTCTTTCGGGCCAGCAGGCGAGTGCCGTGACAACTGAGCCACCCTTCCCGAAAACACTGCCCCTGCCCACCCCACGCAACATTTACTAGAAAAAATTGGTGGCCGCAACAAAATGTAGAAGATAGCTGAGCTAAACTGTTTAGGGTAGTTGCGGTAATGAAACTGAAATTTAAAAAAATACATACCTGCATAAGTGAACACTCGCGGGTGAGTTAACGAGCAGAATCGTCATACGAATACGAGAAACGCAGCATTTTGTTCTTCACACATACACACACACACACAAAAATTGAAACATATCACGAGAGTTTTCAGAAAAAAAGGGCACCTTTGGCATCAATCAAATTGGAGTGCAAAAGCCAAATTTTGTCTCTTGTAAGCTCCGGACTGAAATTCCGCGAACATGAGAAAACACTGTAACTTGTGGGAAAATTGTTTCGCCACTTTCACCTTGACTTGGCCGGCGCAAAACACTCTCGTCATAAAGTCAATCGGCCGAGCTCCGTGCTCTGTGTGTGTCTACTGGTCGACCAGAACATAGCCCCCGTGCTTCAGGACTTTCCCCTTAACGCGAGCAAATGCAGCAGCTGTGCTTAAACTTTGACGCTCTGGGAAATGATTGATTGCTTCTTGGGACAATAGTTCTACCGCAATTGCTCTAAATCCTGAAATAAAAGTGTCCAGCGAAGGGGACTACTTTGTCGTATGTATGAGCAATCCCGTGTGGGTATTGATTGCGTGTTTTTATTTGATTATGACTGTTACAATTTTTATATTTGCTGTGTTTTTTGCTTATAGGGGAAATGCCATATTACCAGAGATGCACCGCTTTTGACGACTCCAGTTCACGCACCCATTCAGATTTAATTGTGCAGCAGTGTACGTCAATATTATGACACATAAACAATCGATTTTGTTCAGGAAGCGCACTGTAGATCCTGTCATTTCTGGCGCTTGTGCCGTGTACTTTGGTCGAAAGCTTTTGAAATGGTTTGAAGAAGGAAAAAACAAATAAAGTATTTCACATCTTGTGTGGCCTTTCCACCCAGAAAATAACAAAAAATACAAAACTTTAGGCAGAAGAACGTGGCAATAAAAAACACAATGTCCTGTTATAGCAAATAATAAAATAAAATTTCTGAAATATTAAAGAAAATATTCACAACAAAGCAATGTACTTATGAATTGCCCAAAATGAGCCATCACAAAATTGTGAAGGCAAAATACTGCTTTCTTTCTTTCATTTGTAATAGTTACTTATATATTGTTACGGTTGAATTAATTGATAGTGGATTTATTTACAGGGTGAGGATGGAGTTCGGCAGTCGCGGTAAAGATGGAGTCCTCAGACTGCACCAGACAACGTCCTCCTTCTCTTCTACCTACCCGGCACATACTACAGCCCGGCTCATACCATAGCAATATTATTTAATTATTATATTTACGTATTTCTAGCCACCCCCAAACCGCTGTGAGGATGCGTAGCGGCTGAAGCCTATTGCATTATGCAACAAAGTTGTTTAAACTATCAGCAAGGAACAAGAACAAAATCTCGCTGAGCTGAAATAGACAGTAGTGTAAAATAATGCAGCTTACTTTTGGTGTCCTCTTCGTCTATCCGAAATCATGATGCGCCAAGAACTTTCTCTAAATGCAACATAAAAATAACACTAAAGAACGAAAGACGTTTGTCTAGGCCCAGCATACAGCCTCTTCGGGTCTAGTGCCTCACAGTTAGATACGCAAACAGATTCAGTGTAACGATTCAATGAAAAGCCTGTGTGAAGAAAACGAAGTAGTTTATAGCACGGTGTCGCTTTGAAAAAGCATCTCCTTGTCGCTAGTGAATGGACGACAAATAATATAGAGTCTCTTGCTTCTTTGTTTGTTTTGCGTCTAGTGATCGTTTGTTCGGCTTTGTATGTGGCTGTTGAAGTTTAAATCAACTGGTATGACAGTTGCCGCTACTCGTGGTGTCATTTCTGTGACGTTTTCTTTTTTTTAGGTGTCTGAATGCTTAGAGTTACATTTGCATTAATAAGTGTGCGAGTAAGCAAGCGCACTCACGTAACTGTGAGCCGAACACTTCATGCATGACAATAATTTCTCAGGTAATCATTTGTTGAGGTTTAACATCGCAAAACCACGATATCATTATCAGGGACGCCGTATTGAATGGCTCCCTAAGTTTCGACCACCATATCGTGACCAGACAAACAAATAAAATAAGAATGCTGATACACAAACAGATAACTGAATTGATATCGTTATATACGTGGGGTAAAGTAAAGTGTAAATATAAGAGCTCGTTTCCTTTGTTATGCACAATATTATCGACAACTAACAGACAACATTGCCAAGAAACTTCGCAATAATAGTGCGCATAACGAAGAAAACAAGCCCTGAAAGTTTCACTTTTCCTCATTAATATAGAGGGTCTCGTTCTAGCAGACTTGATGCCTTAAGGTTGTATGCGAGGGATTATTCATCAGCTTCCATCTCATAATAACATTACGTACTTCGTGACGCCAAACAGGCAAGAAGACTGTTTCACACTCGCCACCATGGCAACAGGTGGCGCTGACTGATGCTCCTATGTTTAAATACACATACACACCCTATAAAGTGGATGAGGGGATAACCGCCACCGTAGCTCCGTGAAAGAGCATCGGACACGTTATTCGAAGGTCGCAGGTTCGGGTCTTGTCGCCCACTTTTCTCTCTTCCCATTCGCATAAAAATTACTTCTAATAGCATCCCCCATACTTTCCCGGGCGTTATTGGATGTAAGTTCTCATTATTATACGTGAGGTAAGAAAGACGACCACGTGTGTACATGCTATGTACATAAAATGAAAATTACGAAAGAAGACCCCACTACGCGTGCAACTGAATGTCTGACCGGTTGCTCTTCTGCCAATCTGTGCGTTGTGATTTCCCGACTTCGCGACAACGGTAGACATGCTGGAGTATTCAACCTGATGCAGAATAGCTTGAACAGGACCCGTACAGCCAGTGTAGACTCGACATCATGTCCCAACTCCAGAATACCGATTCAGCCGGCGCCTGCTTTAGGCACAAGTCCGGATTTCACGAGTTTTCCTGTTCTCGCCAGCATGGCATTCTTCTAAAATGTCGGCGAATCAACGTCAGACGTCTTTTCGCTTGCGAAACAACGGTTCTCCACAAGAAAAATACTTCTACAAGTGGTAGCGCGCACTTTCTCGTCGTACCAGCATCACCCAGAAAACAAATTCGTAACGCGTGCCTCGATGGAGTCGCCTCTTATCATCTAGGCCGCATCCGGACATCGTGTGGACGGTGACGCAAGTACTGCTGGCTAAAGCTGCTGCTGTCGAGTATCACGTGCAGACTTGTGCCGACTGCCAAAGACGCAAGGCGCCCCTCCCTTTCCTCACCCGGGCAAAACCAGCCCGTCTCTTGCATCGAGTCGAAGCACGAGCAGGGTCATTCGCCCATGTTCTAATAGATTTTCTGGGCCCATTCTCAACTTCTACACTGGGGAAAAGATGGATTACTGTCGTTACTGACTGCCTGTCTCGCTACCTGCAGAAATGAAGCTATGCGACGGGCACAGCAGGAGAAGCTGCTCACTTCAAAGAAAATGCCGTTCTTCGGCACGGTGCCGCAACAGCTATGATCAGGCAGACCTACTGGCTTCACCGCAGAACTTTTGGAGTCGGTTTTTGGGCTCAGCGGTACAACTCACCATGTAACACCTACATACTATCCCCAAACAAACGGGCTATTAAAGGATCACCCGGATAACACCCTCACATACATGCTTTGCATGTGCGGCTACATGGAAGATGTTGCCTTATGTCACCTTCCGTTCTTGAAACTACTGAAATAACATGGTTGAGTTTGATCCCCGATCATGAAGACACTGTAACGTTGAAGGCTGTGCTGCCACACTAGTATGATGACATTCATAGAGACGCCAAAGAAATTACTTAGGGCACGCCCAGAAAGCCAGACAGCTTGCCTGCGTAAGCCTCTGTCGTGAGCAACATGAAGATGTGAAACAATACGACCTACGTCACAGATTCATTAGCTACATCCCAATACGTTGGCGCGAATTATCTCATCGATACTTCGGGCCCTACAGAGTCAGACGACGTTTTAACGACGGGGAGTAAGTTGTTCCCGACAATGATTGCAGTTACAGTCACTGGAAACACTCACTTATTCACGTCACGCGAATCAAACCATACCACCTAACTCACGTTTATCGTCTGGGTGATGGTGAATATCTGTGCGCATTGACAAGTAGGGTACCAAGGCTGCACACCGAGCCGATGCCCTTTTTAGAGTGAGGCAAATGCTACGTGCGTCTGGCAAGAAATGCAATAAAAATGTACATATGCTACGAAAAAAAAGATGGAAAAGACAAACAAAGACTCGATGTTTACAGTACTAAAAAGACCTACCTGCTGTATTTTTTCTGGATCTGTGCATTCCGATCACTCTGCTAACGTCGCGGCGATTTCGAAAATTCAGTGTCAATGGCAGTGCCTCTCTTTGTCTGAAAATTTTATTTAATAAATTGTTTCTTTTTGTTTTGTTTGAAATTTATGAATATTTTTTATTTTTCCATTTACCTCTTCTTTAGCGCACGCTTACGCCATGTGGCGTAAACGTGGTGCTTCGCCAGGTGTGCATATCAAGGCTCTATAGAGTGTTGATGATTGATATGTGGGTTTAACTTCTAAAACCACCATATGACTATAAGAGACGCCGTAGCGAAGGGCTCTGAAAATTCCGACCTTCTGGGGTTCTTTAACGTGCACCCAAATCTGAGCACAACGGTCTACAGCATTTCCGCCTCCATCCAAAATGCAGCCGCCGCAGCCGGGCGGGATTCGATCCCGTGACCTGCAGCTCAGCAGCTGAGTACCCTAGCCACTATACCACCACGGCAGGGTGCTCTCTCGAGTGTGACTCACGCTAAAAGATCGTAGTGAAAAATAGTATATAAATGGATTGCCACACAGCGTGGAATTCTTTGGTGTTTTTTTTTCAACGTGTTCATTTCAATATCACTGGTTTTTCAAATAGTCCTCGCAGTTTGGCACCATGGCTTGTGCAATGAAAACACATATACTAGAACTAAGCCTTTTGAGCAACGACTAAATTGTAAGGTAGAATATTTTCTCTGGCCAGTACACCAGAGGCTGGTTGGGAAAAAGAACACTTAGGAAGGAGCTTAGTTTTCGAAACAATTCAAAACGCTCCGATTTTATAGCGCTGCGGAGTATTCCAACGCATCGTTGCTAAGCTGTTAGAAGGTCATGAATAAAACAAAAGGAAAAGATCAGCAATGATTTAGAGAGCAAGGAAATGGCTTGGTGGACAAACAGACCGGAGAACGTTTCAGCCCTCTGCGGCTGTTCCTGCTGCGGCTTAAGTTAAGTTGGTGCATTTGTACATGAACAATGCTGTCAAATGCACACCTGTGCCGCAAGGTACGCGATTGGTACGCAGGACGAGAACGAATTGCGCTCGTGTTCCTACGAAGTTTCTAATCAACCCTTTCCTTTCACACTGGTTTTATACGCATAAATGGCGCGAAAACAATACGTAAAGAAACGAATACTTCAAGAGCCTGACTGCCGTCGAGCATTACAGGAATAACAATGAATAAAACATTCAGCTCGTGGAAGTATTGTATACTGCAGGAATTTACGTGAAAGTTCTTTCTTCGCTCCGAGTTTCCAATTTAGTGCACAATGAGAACAAGAAAACAGAGTTCCCTAGGTGGACTTTTAATGTGTACGTCTGCTCATTCCACATTAAAGACCGAGACAGAAGCTGATCATGTAAACGCACTGCGTAAGGTGTGTCTCACCTTCGAACAAAAGTTCCAGTCCAATTTCACAACGCAGAGTGAATAAACATTGAGGAAAACAGACTCAACGCTTGTAGTTCAAGCGTTACTCTCAATTGTGACGTTCTATTGTGGCTATTTCTGTTTCGTTCACAGGGACTTCCTGAATTACCAACATGAACGTTTAAGTTGTTTTCACAAGGCCCCTTTGGCTGGTCCGCTTCGAACGTCAGGCATTAGGCAAAAGCAAGAGCTATTCTTAGTAAGCCTTTGAGGAAGTTTAAACAACGCTTATAACAGTCGTACTTTGCAAACTGACAGTTTAAAATAGCTCCTGTCAAACGCAAGGTATATGCAAACAGTTTTGAGAGGCCCTTGCTTTTGTATTTCAGATTTCCTTCTCACTTGAGTCTTGAAATGACGCTCGACCGACGCTTGCATGAGCGCCACGGTTGGTCAAGATACGTGGAACTCTACGTTTTAAGAGCAACGTGAGTGCCCAGTTGGTATACATTTGTTAAGCTTGCTACGCAAATGCATGTGGGCAAGAAACTATGTGGTGGGCAGAGACATTTCTGTCACACCTTATTCTCTTCACGTACATGTGGCCTGATGGTGACATGCAATTTTCGTAGTGGTCTTGCTATTTAAGAATGCGGAATAATTTATTTTTCTACCTTCCAACTATTTTATGAATGCGAGAGACAATCGAGCTGAGGAAGGCACATGAACAAGCATACTTTACGGCGTTCCTTAGTGTGGGACAGCATAGACAAATAATATATTTTTCTTATCTGGATAGTGAAAACACTGAGAAAGACAAGCCTTAGATAATGTTAAAGAGCTTAAAACTTGTGCAGTGAGAATTCGTACACTCTAAAAAAAAGGGGGAGCGAGAATGGAGAAACGGGCTCCGTTCCTCCTTCGGCGCAGCGACTTCCTCCCTTTCGGGCGCTTTACCCGTCGCGCCTTCTCGCGGCAAGGACCAAAGGAGCAACGTTCCTTCTTCAGCGTTCAAGTATCTCCTCAATCACGGTGGTCTTGCTCGCGCGCATGCGCACGCCAAGCCTATAGCCGGCCGCGGCTAGTCGCGAGCGATTGCTTTTACCTAAGATTGTTGTAAGCAATGCAGGAGGGACGTTTTCTTTTGTTTTATTAGTGTAGAGTAAAAGCCTCTCTTTTTTTATCGTCAGACACTCGCACGATGCTCCGCACACTTCCATGTGTGTTTCGTGTTGTTTCGTACTACCAATTTGTCACGAATACAAGGAGCTCTGCTTCTCAAGCAGTCTTGCTTTATCGATTACCTTAGAGTGTAAAAAAATGATTTTTTTCGGTGTCGACATATTTGGTAAGCCCGCACATGTTTAGTTTCACAAGGCACTAACAGCACTAATGAATTCAACGAGGCGCGTAAAAAACCATCACACTTAATTTTTCAACATTCTAGAAAACCTGATACCACTCTACAGTTCATGCGTGAAAGTACGATCATATACAATTGATAGAGTTATACGTGCCACTACCGCCATATGGATGTTCTTTGCAGTTTACCCCCATTCGAATACAGCCGCCATGCCCGGAAGTCGAACCTGCGTCCTCCAGCATTGTCACACGACACCCAATAAGGCTATGCTACCACGGCAGGTGAAAGCACAAAGGGAAACAGGCTGTGAAGTTTCACCGAGCGTTTAATTGCCAGACTAGGTTACAACCATCAGAAACTTTTTAAACATCATCATAACTAAACTTTTGTGAAAAGTGAACCAATGACTTCTGTAGGTTAAACCGAATTCTCAATCGCATTCGTTTTGAATTGCCCATGCCAGCACTGAGAAGTAGGAAGGAATTATGCACGCGTGCAGTATGCCTTTCTCATCCATGATTCTCCTTTGTCGTGAGAAACTCAACACAAAATGCACTTCTAGTAACAGCTGTGCACAGCAAGTAAGTACTAACGCTCACTCACCTTTGTGAAAAGAGTATTCCGAATCCAGAGTAATAATCACCACAGCCCCAGCGTTAACAACAAAATTGTGGCACGCACTATGATTGCCAGTTGACTCGCGAGGCGAATTGCGAGAGGCATCTGAAGCAGCAAAGTATGCAGACACTACATTCTATAAAGTTATAGTAAACTTGCGCACTGCAGCGATAGTTACTCCACTTAAGTATTAGAGCTGCCGCGACGCCAACAGCCACTGTCATAGCTCACGAAAAAATACCGTCGGATGCGAGGTCATCCATGGCTAACGGTCACACTTGTGGTACGCACGTAAAAAGAATATAAGCAAACGTTAAGACGAAACAACTAAACGAGGTCGACGTGACCACAGAACAGATACCACGACGGACACAAAGTTTGGTTTGCATGCTGCGCCCTCTCCAAGTAGCAAGATGATGATGATGATGATGAACAAACTTTATTTAATTAGCAGAAAGGTCCTCTTCCCCTTTCAGGTGCGAGAGGAGAAGGGAGTAGCAAAAAGGAAAAAAACGTGACCTCCGAAATGGCTAACGCGCGGCAAGTGTTTGCACTCTCGGAGGCTTCAAGAAAAAAAGTAACTGTGGCCGTGGTCGACAGATGGCGCAGCGTTCGGAATGCCGTGGGCATTCTATGCATGGCTTGGGGGTATCCGCCTTCGTGAAAACTTGATAAGCTCTAGTAATTATTCCGTTCATTATTGTGCAACCATTCATAAACTAACGTTTGTCTAAGCATCAGATACAATATATTTACGTGTGCGCATGTTGTGGTATTGATACAAAACGTAAAAAAAGTGTAAGAAAACCTACTTGTAACCTGTGCCACTATGGTCAGTCGAAATTCATCGCTATATAAGCTCGTGCACTTTCATAGTAGGGTGTGAGTAAACACGTCGAAGTGTGGGCTGTTGCTGTGAATGGTTGATTGTGCTCTTGTTGCTTACTTGATAGCGTATATGTTAGTGTACTTGTTGCGTACTATATGTGTAGTATGTGTGCATGTGTAGCTATTTATATGGACTGCATATAACTAGCCGGACGGAAGCGTTCTGTCGGTGACGTCAAAAAGTGGGTGGTCCGCAGCGGTCGCGAGGACAAGGGGAAGCAAACAGCCAATGAGAAAAAAGAAGGCCTGCGACATCATTTTGACGTCGACTTGGGGACTGTAGAGCAAAGTAAAAAGTGTGAGTAACATGTTAAGAAATATTTAACTATTATTTACCACTATTAAATGGTATTGGCACTAGTTTTTAAACGTTCAAGAAGCAATACGGTACAACCCAAACGTATTTTTACTGTTACTGTTTTGAAACAACGCAAAATTTAGCGGGATGGTTAGTGATGGCGCTAGGTACAACCCAGTTTCAAGCAGTTACTGTTCTCATATCTCCACCACCAAACGGCGCAACCTTCGAAGCCACGGAGGAAGGAAAGGTAAGGAGAGGCCCTGACGTCACTCGTTGTGAAGCCGCGATGAAGCCGAAAGTCGGCCATATTGACTAGGCAAATTCTCCTCTCTTGTTTACATATGAATGCGAAGCAGAAGGCGCGACTCCCTCTCCGGCTGGGAAAGCACGTGGGCTGCGCAGCGCGTGTGTCGTGACGATCCGAAACTAATGGAACTGCGCTCATCACTCTGAGCCAGCGGGACACCTTCAGCGAAATCGCTTCGTCCGAGTAATAACAGCTCGCCGACAACGAAGCAACTACGAGAGAACGCGCGCTAGATGCACTGACAACGGCGAGTGCTTTCACGTCATTAATTCAGCAACTGTACAGACAACACGATCGGTCGTGCGCCTTCTACGGTTGCATTCCGCCACGCGGCCGACGCAGCGTCCTGCCACTGTGTCCGCGTGTTCCGCGTGAAACTCACCGGCGTCAGCTTTCTGCGACCGTGGTGACTTTGAGCACGGTGC
Source organism: Rhipicephalus annulatus (assembly GCA_013436015.1). Classification (NCBI taxonomy): domain Eukaryota; kingdom Metazoa; phylum Arthropoda; class Arachnida; order Ixodida; family Ixodidae; genus Rhipicephalus; species Rhipicephalus annulatus. Next base: position 965,216 of record WOVY01009998.1, on the reverse strand, counting down.
TAGTGACAGTTGAACGCGGTTGCTGTTACGTTGAGATTACGTGAAATGCTGGTGGAGAGTGTACCAAGCGAAACAGAAAAGGTGTTTTATTACGCACATGCAAGTTGTTACTGTACACACACAACACGAAACTACGTATGTGCACATAGTCCTCACGGCGTCTTGGTGGGCTCAACAGCGTCGTCCGTTGTCACAAGCAGGAGCACTGCTCAACCGTCGCTGACCTGCAAGGCGTTCGTCATCATTCAGCTTCGTCATGGTGCCCAACGCGATTTCGCTGAACACTAACTGCTTCATCCGCGTCATCCACCGCACGACACATTGTGCCTAGTGAATATGGCCGCCATGATGTCATTTCCGCCACACTTTTCACGCCCCGCGCCGGCTGAGCATGCCCTCTCCTACCTTTCCTTCCTCCGTGTTCGAAGCCGTTGGCTCAGTCGAGCGCAGTCACGGCGGAGGGCAACGGCACCGCTAGCCACCAGCAGGAGCGGCTCATCCGAGTTTCCGAGGGTCAATTGCCGCTGCTGCTCGCCTTTATGACCGAACCTTTATGACCGAACCGAACCTTATGTTCTGTTACCGAACATCCACAGTCCGCGGCAAAAGCCATCGAGCTGCACCACGGCGTCACGGTCACCGACTGGCGGCGGCTCTGGCAAGTGCTCAGCGACGCGCTGAGCCGCTGCCGCACAGGCGAGACGAAGAAACGTGACAGTGGAAAACCCCATGTTGTCTAAGTGCTCGGATGCCAAAAAGTCGCGAGGCCCTTTCATTTCAATCCAATTCACGCCACTTTGCAGCCACTTCAATCCATCCGGTTCCTTTCGGACGGTCTCTCCGACCGTTCCTTCGCCTTCCTCCGAAAACCGGAAAAAAACAGTCACGTGACACCTCGTTTTACGTCACATAGAACGTCACAGCATTCATCACGGTTCGAATGGGCCAATCGCGTGCGACTCAATGGAACAGACCGCCTCCGTCTGGATTTGGAATTTGTATATAATCGCACCATAAGCTTCGGGTGTCAGTGAGTAATCCTGAATGGTCTGAGGCGTAAACAATCCGCAAGGGAGCAGTGATAGCAAATATGACAACGTACGTCGCGGCAGGCAACTTTTTTTTAGTTTCGTTTAGTCCCTCCAGACGGCGCGAGCTACCACCTACTTTCATGGCTGTGACGCTCTCACACCTCCAGCTACTTACAAAACGTTGAACATCTATCTGTCAAAGCTGCACTACAATTTCGGAATGGTTTCGCTGCGATCGAGTGTACGGTTTGGAGGCATATCTCGCGACCTGCGGACCCGTAAACGCATGGATAACGTCGCTACACTCTTTGAATCTGCGAGAAATAAATACAGCAAGCCTAGCATGCACTCTTCAGGTGAGGGCTCTGCAGCTGCAGTATCCGTGTCTTTCGGAGTGAACGTGGATTCGCTAACCGAACGAAACGTACTTGTTCCGTCGTTCTCTTTCGCGATGTGTTCACCGCCACAGGTTCGTCTGCTTGTTTTTATAATCATTTCGTTCAATATCAAGCTCAGCGGGACCGTTTTTTGTAACTTCCAGTGCCGTGTACTCCTTATCAGTCGAGAATCGTCGCATTTGCTAAGCCTACTCGCTTCGCCGGGGGGCAGCCATGTTGATTTTTCATAAGGAGGAACGTGTTTCTCCGTGGATGAGGTAGCAACGTTTCTCTATTTGAAGACGAACATTGGGGACATCGCCGTTCCTCCCTAAATGGAGAGAACGTCACTCCATTTTTTTTAAGAGTAAGCTTCCTAGGAACAATGCAGTCTTCTACCAACTATAGCCATTGGCCATTCACCTCTCTTTAATATCGGGGACATAATTGTTTGTATACATCAACAGCCATGTCATGCTGAGAAAAATGTATAAACAATGTCATCCGCATTGCCCAGCTACCAGGTACTCCGATAAAAAGTTCATGGGCAAATACAACACTTACTCATCTGAATTCTCAGCGCAGCGTCGTGTAGGGGCAACACATACTGTGAAGTTTCGAGTATCCGAATCCGTAGCAATGCAACGTTCATTACATGTTGCCCTAAAAACTAGCAACGATCAACTGCTAAGCACACAACTGTGTGCATTGCAGGCATCGCGGAGCAAGGAAAACACCGGCGGCCCGGATACGACAAGCGGAGCCAGCTGCACTGAACACTGCGCACTCGCTCCGACCAAGTTGCCACCATACGCAGGGGCATAGCCAGAATTTTTTTTCTGGGGGTGGGGCACCTCTTTGATATCACGGGGGGAGGAGAAAAAAATTTCGCCGTGTCGACGGAAATTTGGGAGGAGGGAACAGGGGCACGGGCTCGGTGGAAGAAAGCGAAGTTAAGAGGCCTGTGCCTCGTGATATCGACAGACTCCACGCTCGCTCTCTTTCGTACTTGTTCGATCTATCAGTTGCGCCGACAACGCCAACAGCAGCACCGCTGAACGCAGGAACGGGCTCCTGGGAGCTGCGTTCTAATATCGAAAATATAAAACTGTTTGAGTGGCGTGTTTAAAAGCAGAAGAAGCATGGTCGGGATGCGTTTTCACTGGTGCAGGAGCTGTTACCATTCCATTTGTGTTTCACATTCACGTATAACGCAAACCCAGTGTCTCTACGACAACAACGACTCCATCTGCGCATGTCTCTGTCCAAGTTTGCTGTGTGAGGAGCCCATCATACCAAGGGCGCCGGCAGATTTTTTATTTTTATTTTTAAGGGAAAGAGAGTACAACTTTGATTGGAGGTAAGGGTAAGGCAGACAAATGGCCATTTTACGCTCATTATCTCATGGCGGAAAAAAAAATGGGGGAAGAGAGCCAGGGGCCCGGTTTGCCACGCCCTAGCTATTCTACGCTACCATATTACCCCGCAGTATATTTATCTCCAATTTTCTCAATTTGATGTTAGAATTATTGTACCTGAGGTTCCTTCACTTCTGAGCATAAGCTTAAGGGAACATGGTAAGCCCTATACCCACCGTGTATTTCAGGCCAAATTTGTGTACATTTTTTTCCATAAACAAAACAAGTTTTAATAATTCAATTACTATCATTGTGATCATAAGCTCTTCTTTTTACTGAAGCAGCATTATCCTTGAAACTTGTAATGCTAATTTTATTGTAACTATTTTACTTGAGGTACCTAATTGTCACCTGTTATTCGATATTAGATGTCGTGTTAAAAAACTTTCTCACAAAAACTATTCTGCTTCAGTATTTTTTTAGCATGCTATCTCAATACTTGCTAAAATCTATGTGTCTAGATGCAGTGGTTGTTGAGAAAAAGGTACATAAATACCAAAAACTATGTTTTTAGGTAATCACGTTTAAAGTGAAAACTATGCTTCATTGCAAAAGTAGCAAAAAATAACGGCCAATTCAAAGCCATTTTTAATAGGCACCAGGAATGTACTCATGACCAGTATGACGTTTTCTTTTTCAGTTGAGGCGTCCCGCTTGGTGGGCCTTCTTTGTCGCCTGCTTCGCAGCCCTGTCAGTGAAGTACTGTCGACTAAGTACTTCAGTGCGTGTAGGCCCTGAACTAAGTAGCGACCTGGCGAAATTCCAAATGAGTTCAGTACACTAACACGAGCTATACTGCCATCATTAAAGGCGATTGATTGTTTGATTTGTGGCGTTTACCATTCCAAAATTACCATATGATTATGAGAGACGCCGTAGTGGAGGGCTCAGGAAATTTCGACCACATGGGGTGCTTAAACGTGCACCCAAGTCTGAGCACACGGGCCTACAGCATTTTCACTTCCATCTAAAAATGCAGTTGCCGCAGCCAGGATTCTATCCCACGACCAGCGGGTCCACAGCCGCGTACCTTAGCCGCTAGACCACTGCGGCGGGCATCCTTAAATGTGATTATACAGCGTCAAGAGAGCATATTTTCAATGTTAGGTGTCCGAGAAACACGTTTTTTGTAGCGCGCTCCCACACGGCATTGTTGAACGACTCGTTCAGGTTTTGAGTTTTCCCAAGGAGGGATTTCGCAAGTAATTCAAGATTAGCCAGTTGCTCATAAATTGACTTAACAGCCTCAAGGACAGATACCGGAAGTGTTCTTTGTGAACGTATGGTTCACCACTGAACTGGGATTCGTTGAATTCGCACCAGGTGTCAGCGTCCTTTGGGCCAAGGCCTTGAGATGGATTGGTATTCGTTGATGCCATGTGGAACAACGTGGTCCAGACAACTTTACACATGTCCTTCAAGCTGCATATATTTCTCCTAATAGCTTAATCATAATACTTTTGGAACTGTGCGAAAAATGTGCGCAAACAGCGCATGTAAAAGAAAAACGCCCGCAAAGTACCTTTACCTGTGGCTAAGCATTGACTTGGCAGATGCACTTGTTTCCAGACCACTTTCAGAGAAGTTGCCGTCTCTGGTGACGCGGAACGGCAGCAATTTCTCTTTGGCAGTCGATACAATTACACTGCCTAGTTTGCTCAGAGGGAATTTCCAGAATGAGGGGCCAAGTCCGTTAGCTTGAATATTATGGGTATTCCCACTGGTTCGACTTTCTTGTACGTGACTGTGGTGAAAAGCCTGTCTTCTGCTTCCATACCACAGTTCATATCCGTGGAGTCAATTATCATTGCATCACTGTAGTCTCCTTGATTGTCGATTCGCGCCTTCTTCGAGGTAACACACTCATCATCAGCTTTGTGTCTTTGGAGGGCCGTTACAGTCCTCGTCAAGTCCGCGAAACACAAGATTATCCTATTGTTCGGACGCATTCATCACTTAGTTTTTATCAGATGGGTGCTCAGAAGAATGGCCACCACCAGTAGCCGAAGCTTTCGGACGTCGTGAGGCCTAAGGTAAGGCATTGGCGCCTAAGAAGCATGGCGCCTGATGCACCGCGAAGGTCGTGGCCGAATCTTGGCAGTAAGACACAGAATACGTGTAAGAAAACTGACAAAATTAGTGATAAACAGCAGCACAAAGAAGCTCATACCCAGTCATTCTCCACTTCGTCTTCTTCTTGTAAACTATTTACTTCTCTTTTAATGCTTCTGTTGCATCTCCTGTTCTACAATTTCCCACTCTCCCGATTTGTGGCAATTATTCTTCGCATTGCCATCAACTACTACCATTCTGCTTTCCGCTTTTTTTTTCGTTTTCACGATACATACGTTATTTGGGATGCAGCTGTGTATGTTTTTGTCCCAGTCAAGTAATATACAGTCTTTTTTTTTTGCATACAATATGTAAACATGCTATTTGCGTGTTTGTTCATTTTCTGTACCCCCCGCCATCTGCCACTGTAATGCTCGCATGGGCGTTTTGGGTGTAGAATAAATAAAATGAAAAAAAAGGTCTAAAAAGTGCCGATGGCAAGACACCTCGCGATATTGAGCTATTTGCCCAATTATGTCTAAAAAGTTACACTTTTTCACCACATTGCACTATAGAAGTTCAAAATGAGAACGTCTTTCAATGATTGCTGCGCGTGACGCAGTAGCAGAGGAAAATGATTCGGAGACAAAACCGATATGTACACGATCACACCTGATACATTCCGACTTCACTTCCAGTGAAAGAAGCTGTGGCGCATTGTCCTTCTTGGTGCCAGAGCAGGCTTTGCACGATTCATAGATAGTAAAGAAAACGCACGTGTGCTTTCTCGTTTTCTCACGTTTCAGTGTTATTCTTTCCTGCGATAGCACCACGAGGGGAACAAAGAACCACTGTGGCGTGTTTGTATTTCTGCTTTACATTCTTAAGCTCACCTATCATTCTTTAGAGTAAAATCATTGCCAGTCCTGTTCCTGACAGCTGTTGGTGTCAGTTGAAAAACGTTCCTTTTGTCTGTGGGTGTTTTATGAAAAGTTAAGCGTAAGATGTGCAGCCGTACATAGATAGAAAAAAATCTCTCAATAACATATCGATAGATCCCACGCCAGCGGCTAAACATGGTCTCTGCCACCTACCAAAAAAAAAAACCGACTATAGAGATTTCAATAAAATTTTGTGCAACACTCCCGTTTCTTTCGTTGCATAAGTGGTCTTCTTGTCTCTTCAATAATAGCGAAAGTTGGGCTAGTTGGCGGTTCATACTTGGGAAGTAAAAACAGCGCAAAAATACAGACAAGGACAGAGGAAGAGACGACACCGCGCTGAACTCGCAACTAAACTTTATTGAAAGATACACGCACATATATCAAGCATTTGACCCGGTCACGTGGACAACCAAAGGCATCTGCGCATCAAAGCAAACAAGATATGAGACAAGCCTCTTCATATTAATAATCAACACGTGTGTAACAACCACGAAAAAACACAAAAACGCGCCTTCCCACTTGCCAAATACTTACGCAACGGTCTCTAACAAACTAACAATCACTTTAACGTGGCAGCGCTGAACCCAGGTACCGAACTTCTTTTCCATCAAGGGCCACAGACGGCTTGCTCGCACACCTTTCGCCCTCCTTTTCAACGAAAAAAAGCTTCCATCACTTCCCTGGTGCACTTATCTCAATGTCTAAACAAACAAGTGGCTTTATCTGGCAAAGGATGGCAGCCACACTCCCTACAATGAGCTGGCAGGTGCAACCCACCGGCGGCCGTTTAAGAGGTTAAGTGTTCTTTTAGTCTTACGTTAATGCACCGCCAGGTTTGTTCTATGTAACCCCCCCCCCGCATGACAATGGCAACAGATATACAACACACGATGTACACTGAACATATCTATTTTTTCTCTTCTCCGGACAGTACGAGCAGGTCTTTCGTAGACCCGACCTGCTTTTATGCACGCGGGAGCAAATGGAGGACAACTTCTTGGGAGCGGAGATCACCACGCGTACCCCATACTTATTATTATTACTTTCGTATGACCTTTATTCTCATTTCTGTGTTTTCTTTCTTACTGTTAATTTTTATGGGCTTAGAAGTGACAACGTGAAGATACAATTTCTCTTTATTACGAGATATTCTTTATTTACCTTAGGCTACAGCTTCAGTACGCTAACCTGTTCAAAAGCTTTAAGCACCTACATCACTAGAAAGTAATGTTTCTCATATGGGTTACGACTTGGCACCTTCATATTTAACAGCAATGTTAAACGAAAACGAGCAATGAGCGACACATTTTATAAGTCACTTTTATATCACATATGATAGATTTGTGACGAATACTGAGTGGACAAAAGTTAAAAGTGAGCGTGGCGTTTACGTGTTTGTTCTGCTCATATGAGAACTTTTGCTCTCACCCATGTAGGACTGTATGCTATTGTTTTTTATTTTTTATTTGTACCAATCACGTGGAAAGGGGTAGCCATCGCCAAGTAACGGTGACAAAAACTCCTTCGTTCAGTTTCTATTTCAATAAAAAATCGCATATGAGAAACTTTGCGTTTCTTCAGTACCGTTGCATGCTTCTGAGTTCACTCATTCATGCACTTGTGGTTAGTTGTAGAACACGTGCACACCCTTTAGTTAAACTTCTCTGTGCGAAAAAAATGCAAAACTCAGACAGAATTGACGAGGACTAGCGCAGACTTCCAACTGAACTTTACTACAATTACACCCAAATACATAGCCCTCAGCAAAGACCGCATGCTTATAAAAAAATAAAAAAACGAAAGGAAAAAGACTGAAATGCAAAAAGAGCAAGTAACTACCCTGCAACACCATGTTCCTCGTCAAAGGCGTAGGCATAAACTTTACGGGGTTGATGGAAGGGGGACACTTCCTAGATTTTTGAAGGGGGGGGCACCAATTGGAAATGGTCACTGTTAATCCTGTAAGCCTTGTAGGAAAAAACGTTTGGGAGGAGAAGGGGAGCAGGTTCGGCGTGCCACCCCGAGGCTACACTACTGGCCCTCGTGAATTGTGAATTGTATGTGCTGTGCCAAGGCCACTGAAAAACTTTTTTATAATTTTTTTTCAGCAGCCGCGGGCCTGGGCTATATCTCCTTCTTGCACCGAGCAGTTCAAAAATGGAATACCAGCTTGCACGATCAAACATTTCATGCGCTTCAGTCGCTGATTTCTTTTTAGGGGTTAGGCCGTGGGTCCTTCTCTCCCCTGTCGTAGTAGTAGTAGTAGTAGTAGTAGTAGTAGTAGTAGTAGTAGTAGTAGTAGTAGTAGTAGTTCCTTTTAGTATGTAGCCACCTCTAGCTTTAGTAGTAGTATGTAGCGACTTCTAGTTTATAAGTTGGTCAATAGATGGCACACGTCCTTGGGAATAAGTGAAGGAAACGGCGACTGACTTGGGGAAAATGGCCATGTATAAGAAGTCCGCACTAGAGATCTATCGAACTTTTAAGCAGGAAATTGCCAAGGAAAGGATCTATGATAATACTCGGGGTAGTTCTCTACTGTTTGAGACAAGGACGGGAGTACTGCGAACCAAGACATATCGGGCCAAATACGAAGGGGTAAACACAGTATGCAGTGCGTGTGGAGAGGAAGAAGAAACTGCCGAACACTTGATAATGTTCTGTAAAGGGCTTCACCCTATAGTTCAGGATGATGGCGCAGAGTTTTTCAAAGCACTGGGGTTTAGGGACCGGGAGGGCAAAATAGACTTTAAGCAAGTAGACTTAACCAGAAGGAGGTTATCTGATTGGTGGCTAAAGTTAAGGCATGAGTGAAAATTAAACTCTTCACTGCAAAGTACGAATCCCCAAACTCACTTTTTAAGGAAAAATAAATAAATATAGTTTTGAGTTCATTAAGTATTACGGCTTGGTTGCGCTAGCCACCGCCCGATCTAAAGGGTACAGCCATATCCATCCATCATCCATCCATCATCCATACCATCCATCCTCCATCCTCCATCCATCCATCCATCCATCCATCATCCATCCTCCATCCATACCATCCTCCATCCAATCCAGCCATCCATCCATCATTCCATCCATCAATACATCCATCCATCCTCCATCCATCCATCCATCCATCATCCATACCATACCAATCCATCCATACCATCCCATCCATCCATCCATCCATCAATCCATCCAGTTCCATCCATCCCTACCATCCCACCCTACCATGCCATCCATCCATCCATCCATCCATCCATCCATCCAGATCCTCCATCCATCCATCCATCCATCCATCCATCCATCCATCCATCCATCCACCATCCAGCCATCCATCCATCCATCCCATCCTCCATCCCTCCATCCTCCCATCCATCCATCCATCCATCCATCCATCCATCCACCATCCATCATCCATCCATCCATCCATCCATCCATCCATCCATCCATCCATCCATCCATCCAATATAACTAGAAGACGTTAGTTCTTTTCACAGCATGTGCACGGAGTGAATGATGATGAGTGGGGCGAAGCGTCCGTTCGTCTGTCGGTGTGTCCATACATTCATGCATCAACCCGTGCAACCGTCCGTCCATCTGTCCATGCTTCCGTCCTTCCGTCCACCCGTCCGTGAGTCCGTACATCTGTCTGTCCGTACAAGCTTCCATTTGTCCATCCGTGCGTCCGTTCGTCTGCCCATCCGTGCTTCCGCCTGTCCATGTGTTCATCCGGACGCAAGGACGGACGGATAGGCGCTTAGCCCCACTCATCATCATTCACTCCGTGAATATGCAGTGGTTTTTTTATATTGGAATTTCAATGACGTTCACAAAACGTGCATTCAATGATAATCGGAACATTTGTTCTGAAAACGTTTGACGATTTACAACATACTCTACTATGGAAGATTATTAAGTTCTCCCCGCCCAATGATCCGTGATAAGTGATACGTTGTGTTTAGAAAATGTAGTTGACGATTTAGAGTACTTTATACTCTACTATTGGAGAGCTGAAAGCCGTCCCGTGAGCCTTACACTTGATGAGGCGGCATCGACAAAGATTCTAGCATAGCACATCGCAAGGAATAACCTTATAGCGACTGTCGATACTGCTCTTCAAGAGGCGTGCTTAGAAAAAGTTGGTAACTATTTAGAGTCCTCAGTGCTCTACTACGGGAGAGCAAAAAGCTGTCTCGTGGACCGACGTTGTGTATGGACTATGTGTTTAGAAAAAAAAAATCACAGCATATCCACGGAATGAATTATGATGAGAGGGGCAAAGCGTCCATCCGTTCGTTCTTTTTTCAATTTGTCCATACGTGCATTCTTGCATCCGTCCATTCGTCCTTCCGTACATCTGTCTGTCTGTGAGCCTGACCACACGTCCATCCATCCACGTGTCTGCTTGTCTGTCTGTCCGTCCATGCATCCATCCATTCGTTCATCCAGTGAACACTCCAAGTACCACCATCATGTATTCATCATATAGAAGTACCGCCAGCGAGCGGACATTCCAAGGACTAAACGTGAGGTGGCTACCTACTACTACTACTACTAAGACGACGATGACTACAACTGCTACATACATCGCGGATGCACGACCCACGGCTTATGGAGCTTCGCCCCTAAAAAGTGCATAATGATTTAGAGTATACTTGGTACCCTACTGTAGAAAAGCATAACGCCTTCCCGTATAGGTCTCACACTTGATGAAGCCTCCTACAGCCTAACAGTGTGTTAAGCGACAGAGAACATACACATGGCAGAATGAGACTGTTTGCCAATACAATCATTTTGTACAAGCAGACTTCCACCGTGGTGGTTAACTGCACCCTTCTACGCATGCCTGCTTTTCGCATATATATGTATATGTACATAGCTTCGCTAATAAACAATGTTAAAAGTTAGCGCTGTGTGTGTTATCTTCGTCATTCTTTGTCTGCAGCACTGTTCTTATATTCAATTATGGTCCAACCAAGTTTCCCAAGTTTTCGTGCTTTAATGCATGAATATTTCTGTTGTCAACTATTGTGTTGCCTGGATTGGACAGATTTATGACTGAGTGCGTTGGTGTTGTTGTGTGATTTGTGTTTTTTTCGACTTAGTGATGACAACTGTTGTGCTTAAAAATATGAGTGGCTATAGCCTCGCGTTAGCATCATCCTTTCTTCATATACATTCAATTAAAACAAATCGGCCCCATATCTGCATGTTTTACTGCAAATGTCATCAAAAGACGATAATCTTGCGTGTAGAGAGAGTGAACAAAACGTTTATTTAAAATTCTGCGTGAGAAAATTGGTACATTGTATTCTAGAAGCGCTGCGTGAGAGAGTCTCGGTCTGCGCAGCAAAGGCGAATGAGCGCATCGAGGCACGTTGGACACATTAGCGCCATGTGGCAGTATCTTCGAAAAGGAAGGAAGGCGTGTGCGCCCACGGAGAAAGATGCGCGCCTGTCTCGAAGGCGATATGGTGTAGAACGCAAAGCGATGGGCAGGTGCAACCACCGTGTCGCCTTAGCAAAGCGTTGGAAACACTTTCCTTTGTGAGCATCGCGTTGCACTGTCAGCGCAGCGTGATAAACGCCTTGGTCCTTAGAATTACTTATGCATGCCTTTTCTAGTATAAAGACAAAGAATATTGGCGTGTTAGTATGGTGCCTTAGATATGCGCGATAATTGCTTTTTAATTGACAATCGCACAATTATGAACTCTGAAACGAGCAATATTGGTGGGCTTTGAAGATGGTCTTGGCCGTTTGTGGTATCGTTTGGTGCCGTTTGGGGAATCGTTACTGTAGACCAACAGACAAACGTACAGACAGACAGACAGACAGACAGACAGACAGACAGACAGACAGACAGACAGACAGACAGACAGACAGACAGACCAAATTTTCGCGTCGAAGATCCCCAAGAAAGACTATCGTTTAGAAAAAAATTGCCCGCAGCTTCCCTCGGGGGAACACTGAGGAGGATGCGGAGCATATAATTGGTTAACGGGGTGTTAAAGTGCGACTTACTTGGGTCGATGGCTAAATTGGTTAACGTGGTTGTGAAATAGGGTGTTCAATTGCGACTTACTTGGGTCGATGGCTAAATTGGTTAACGTGGTTGTAGGAGGGGGTGTTAAATGAGTGAACACGTACACACGTATGCGAAAGGGCGGCGCTGGTCGAAGGGACGTCGATCATTGTGTTTGTGGATTCGTTGGAATTCATTTCACCGCGACATTGGACGTCGACGCACCGTACAAACCAACCGACGAGCGGCAACTGAGCGAGCGAGCGCCGACCTTGAGTATATATACAGCACGACGGCGCATGCACTGTCAGCTGTTGAATGTTCTCGAAGCGCGACGCCACATGCGCGTCCACTGGAGAATCAGGAGAATTGTAGATGTCGAACGTGGTGTGTAGAGGAGGAAGGGTGCACAGATGGTGGAGGAGTGAAGCGCGCGCGGTGTGTAGAGGAGGAAGGGATGCACAGATGGTGGAAGAGTGGGCGACGGCGCGACAGCGCATGCGCGCGCGTCAGCTGTCGAATGTTCGAGAAGCGGTGTGGACGGCGCGGACGGCGCGGACGGCGCACTACAAGGCGCGAGTATAAGATGCTCCGCATCTAAAAACCCCTAATGGCGTCATCTATTGGCAGATTTGGAGTGGCTGATAGTCTCTGCGCCGCAGCACTCCATTCTGGCTGAGGGCAACCGAAGGGAATCTTTCTATGGAACACGTGCCTTTCCACTGAAGCAAATGGGAGGGTCAGATCAGCGCCGACTTTGGTCAGATAGAACGCAATACGCGCGTCTCTCTTCTTGCTTGATTGGGCACGTTGGGCACTGTAACGCTACGCTAGCGAAACGTGAACTCCGACGCAAGGTGCAACAGACGCGACCGGCGTCCGTTGACACGCCCGAAGTTGGCGCCGTTTCAAGGAACGAGTTGCTTGCGACTTCCTGTTGAATCCACCGATTTTTGTGGAGCAGAAAAAGTTGCTTCTTGAAATGGATCTTGCTATGAAGCTGCTCCAGATCTGCTAATGGAACATACAGGGAGCACTCTCAGTCCGCCAATGGAATAGACTTGCTCCGCATGGAGCAGAAGAAAGTATTACCGGAAGTCACCAAATCCGCCAATGGAGGGCACTATGAAATCTACGCTAAACAGACGCAAAGAAACACGTCAACCTATCGATAATTATAATGGCTGTGCGCTGATGGTTGAATTACGCAAGGAAACTGGCTCCTTGGTCATTCCGGAAGACTTCTGGGAAACAACTGCGACGCCGCGCTAAATTATTTGCAAAATGATATCTGCGTGACATTTTAGCGGCTGCACTCAGATGACGTTCTGATTCGGCAATGCGTGGCAAAAAAACAAAAACATTGAGCTCTGAAGCTTTACTTTTAGGTTTTAACACGGTGCGTCACTCCGTCACTCCATTCGTGTAGCCTTGGAAGCTCCATAAGCAATATTCGAAGGACAAAACTTCGTCAGAGTTTCAGCCACGCTCACTCTTTTTCGCTGCACACATCGGTGATATCAGTTACACTCACAAAAATGCCACGCCAATGTCGCAATGTCATATTTTCTATTCGTAGTTTTATCCAGAAAGTGAGGTCAGCTGCAGTCAAGAAACTCATATAGACAATTAAAATAGTCTCTCGGCAGAGAACGTGACTGAGTGTTTAGAGAGGCACTTAGGGAATTCGACAGAATTGACCTTCCGGGCACTCAAATCTTCTATATTGCAAAAGATGTGTCTGCGACAAGCCAATTCGACACGAGAAGCAATGAAAACTATCTAGGTGCCGCTGCACACAAGAGTTGACTAGCTTTTCTAGACACTCTTTGCACAGCGTTATATAGCGAAGTGTCTATAGGTGAGCAAGACTCCTACGCAATACTTGCCATGGACTACGCAAAAATAGAGAGCTTCTTGTACCGGACAACCAAACTGCACATTATTATTGCAAGGCGCACAGCTCTTAATAGCAAGGACGCTTGAAAGTTCCGATAGATTTTTCAGGTAATGTTTCTAAGGTCAGTTGATTGGTTTCCCGACCACAACGTAGCAGAAAGTAACAGTTCTCCTTTAGAGTGTGAACTTGTATACATACATTGTGAATTGTAGTTATTGATTATTTTTTGGCAAGTGCCATCACTTTTTACTTAGCAATCTATTTCAATAGTACCTACATGCATATGTTTGAGCAATGGAACAGCTCAGTAAAGTCGCAAAATAAAGAAAACAACACAAAGTAAGCAATATTAGGATGGGACAATCGAATAATGAGCATAAGTACGGTGCTTGTTTGGGTTAGTAGGTACTTCATTGGACGACTGTTAAGTAGCGCAAACTTCAGAGATTTGAGACGAGAGAATGCGAAAAGAAAGTAGGTAAATTCGTCATTCGGTAACTCACACAAAGACTCCAACGGTTATGCGAAGTTCGGCAACTATGTGAAACTGCGTTGCGGTGCATTATTGAAGTAGACTCACGTGCCTACACCGGGGCAGCTTAGGGCTCTCACGCACAAGGGTGCATGTAGGGCTCGAAAGCGTTCACAATGTGTTCTGAACACGAAATTTCCATGGTAATGTACAAAGAACGAAGATTACGAACTATCGAGCGATGCATCAAATGAAGCATTGTTGAGTGAATGTTAACAAGAGATGATGTAAAGTTGTGGAATCTGAAGCCACCTATTTGACTTGTGAACCGAACAAATCGTGAAACACTTTTGGTTACTTATTGGTAAGATACCTTTCCAGAATCGACGTCAAGCCGAACGGTAAATAGCCACTGACAAACGTTTACCAAACCGCATTAACCAAATATAAATATTTTGTCTCGGTCTTTCAAAGGTTCTGTGCTACATACTCCATCCCTTATGTGTGACCCCATGTACATTCTTACAGTGTGCGTTCCGTGAATCTACCGCCCAAGAACAAGCGCTGCATTTGATATGCCATGAACTGCGAACTTGAATTTATGCATCATATATACAGACCACAATTGAGAGAACAGGTAACGCCGATGTAAGCGATAAATAACATTCTACTGCTATATATATCTATACAATAACAGCTGTCATCTGCATGCAGCTAGAAGACTCGGAGGCACGGAAGCGTGCTGCAATGTCGTTAACACAGACCGCTTGCTTGTCTACGACGCCACGTACTCTATTGGACTATTACGGAGCGTCATATATATTGTAACCTGTCGACAACACCCGCTGCTACAGACAGTGGCAGTGATGGTGCGGTGTGTTACTAGTACAAATAGTAGGTAGATAATCCGCACTGCGATGTCTCTCACACTGTCTCAATTATATCAGCGTTGAGTAGAGCAGTAAGGCGTGAAACAGGCTTAACGCTCGACTTACTATACATTATGAAAGCAAGCTTGTGTGGCGGCAGCAGGCGTTTATACTATATACAGCACAAAGTTCAGAGACCAGAAAGCTTTTCGGGATTGCTTGAGCTACTGAACAACAGCCCAGTTTACAGCGTTCTTTCAAGATAAATTCATTAAGAACAGGTGCTCCCAGGCGAACTTCAACTTTCTTGCCAAGTACAAAAAAGATTTCCAAAGGCTTTGCAAGAAGCGGAGACCAAGCTTAATGTCTCTGCTACATGTGGCAATGGTACGCGCAGTGGCTGTTTTAATTTGAGCGTGCTGTAGAATGCTGATGGTTCACGCAGTCCTCAGTAATTCTTTATGGACGCCGTAAAGAGCCGTTATTATTTTCCAGCCTTTTGTAGATGGTTGAACATATGCAGAACCATGTCATTTCGGCAAAGCAATGTTACTGGCGCTGTGTTAAAGAGTCAAACGCATGGCGACAAGTACAACCACATCTGATTGTGTACTTCATAGAGAATAAGGGGCACAAAGTGATTTACAAAGGCAAATGAAAGCACAAAAAGTGAGTTTCAGTGATATATGAGGTTTAACGTCCCTAAACATGATTATGAGAAACGCACTTGTGGAGGCCTCCGGAAAGTTCGACCGCTTGGGGTTCTTTAACGTGCACCAAAATCTGAGCACACGGGCCTACAGAATTTAGACCTCTATCGAAAATGCAGCCGCCGTGGCCGCAAAAGTGAATTTGTTCAATAAGCTGACTTGCAGAGATTTTCTACAAATCTTGTCAAAATATGACCCTAAAGAGTGGAGATCACATAGAATTTTCAACCAAGCGGACCATTCGCAACTCCTTAAAATTCGTAATTACCATTTCAACCTCTGTGCTTAAGTGTCCTTTCATCATACAAAAACTTTCAAATAAAAAGATATTCAATTATTTCAAGCAGTGCAGTATCGCGGTATTCTCGACCTTCTCTTCCGGTTGCTTAATTTCAAAAACAGCCTTCACGCACATTTTCGTGCCTAAATTTGAAAAGACCTTGCACACTTTCAATCTCTCCCATCCCGTTTCCACATGTAGGGTTGCAAAGGGGTTATCCTGGAGGTGTTTACCTCCCTGCCTTTTCTTCTCTACCACTTCTTCTCTCTCTCGTTAGCGAGTATGTGCCACGGAAACTGGGAAATCGCCCTGCTCCCCACAGGATATCTGAAAATGAACATGGTGTAGCACGTTGGTGTGGCTCTTCTTCTTCACCTCTTCTCATGGCTCTTACCCAGTGCAGGGGATTTGCTGAATGTTAGGTAATTTTTTAAAGTGTTTCCTCTCAATAATTCTCGTATAAGCTAAAAATAGTCAATACAATAAACCTCATTCATTAATTATTAATAATTATTACTCAATTAAAAACCAAAAATAAGTTAGCAACCACCACAAATTGAAGTGGATCAAATAGTCTAACCCCAAGACAATGATGACGCGCCAAGCACAAGATGGTTGCGCCTGTTTTTGTTCGCGTTTTTTACAGATTCTACTGCCGCATCATTCGGGGCCGATCCCCCGTGATTGTTGTTGTTGTTGTTGTTGTCGTCGTCGTCGTCGTCGTCGTCGTCGTCGTCGTTGTTGTTGTTGTTGTTGTTGTTGTTGTTGTTGTTGTTTCCTCTGCCCATGGCTCGTACCACATCCTCCTAGAAATCTAGGAGGAAGTGCTCGTACACAATTGGTTTTGCCACTCCTCTGAAAATCATCATCATCATTATCGCGTCTGAATAAATAAGTTCAGCCGAAATATATTGTTTATGGTCTCACATAATTGACGTCTGTCTGCCTGTTACGACAAATTTGTGACCTGAATCTCGCCTGGTCGTTCTCGCTTCCTGGTTTGTGCTAGCCTCAGCCGCTTCACTAGGCTTGCAGCGGTTATGAACTCGAGCACCAAAGTCTTCACAGTCCTTCCCGAAGTCAGACAGTCATTACATTTCATCAGGTACCGCCATCATCGCCACAACCCCGCGAGCCCACGGTTCCCCCTCTCAAGCTCCGCGAGTTCTAGTCGTAGGACTCGGAACTTTGAGTCATCTTCTTAGAGTAACTGTTCCGTCGTCATCGGCTCACTTCGCAGTTGGCCAAGTGTGACCATGTCGTTTGAGCGCTCCCGCCTCATACTGCAGTGGTCATTCGCGACGTTCTACGCTCTCTTCCAGCCTATCACCACTATGATTATCTTGAAAAGACGCTCATCAAGCACACTACCGACTCACCATGGTCGCCAATTAGACTCAACATTCTATCTATCTCAGTTCCTCGGCGTCAAGCACATCAAGGCTACCTCGTATTGCCCCATCGTGAATGGAATCATCGAAAGTTTTTATCACAAAAAAAGCATCGCTCACGGCTTCTACTTCTTCATCCTGGACCGAACGCCGTCTTTTCGTTGTGCTTGGCATTCACATATCTCTTCGTAGCGACTTCTCCTTAAGCACGGCCGAGCTGACATTTGGCACCACTCTTCGAGTTCCTGGTAAACTATTCAGTGACTCGCCCACGGTACCAGCAAACGTTAACGACTACGCATACTATTCGCGCAACGCTATGCCTATCATAGTTCCTCCCTAACAATGGCTACTGCGTATGTCAGTCCCGACTTACAACACTTCACGGACGTTTTTATGCGACATGGTGGCATGTGACCTCTTTTGCAGCCCTCATATGATAGTCTGTTTAAGGGCACCAAACTAATAATAATGATATGCGTGGCTTTACGTGCCAGAACTACTACATGATTATGAAGGACACCATAGTGGAGAGCTCCGGAAATTGCGAATGTCTGGCGTCCCCTAGAGTACATTGACATGGCGCAATACAAATGCCTCAAGCGCTTCGCCTCCATGCAAGATACGACAGCCGCGGCCGGGGCCGAGCCCACGACCTTCGCTTCAGCAGCCCAGCACCGTAACCACTGTTCAACTGCCGCGTACGCGGCCTACTTGCAGTCGAGACTCTTGAGAACACGTGGGCCAAACATTATAGCACATCACGTGACCTGGAATTAACAATTCATTCTGAAGTCAGCTAAAAATTGTTTTCTCTCCTCCCGACAAGTGATACCAGACGTTGTAGCGATCAAGCTATGCCTGGACCCAGCGGGTCATTCGCCACGCCGGATTAGTGCCAAAAGAACAGTCTCGCCACGGCTGGACGGAGGAAGCAACGGAGGCCGACTACACGAGACGGCGCCCACTGATTGACAGCGGCGCCAACTGAGTGGAATGTTGCCAAAGAGGGTTTTGGAGCCGCCGCTCTATCTCCCGCCTGGGCCACGCATCGTTGGCGCGTTAACCGGAAGACGACGACGGCGCTGGTCAAAGGGCTCTCCCCAGAGGATTCCACGAACCTGGCACCTCTCGAAAGGGCGCGCTAAGATATTCTCGTGGGAACACAGCCCGAGGCCGGCACCAAAGGGGTCGAGGCGTCCGTGCGTCTTCCGCTCTCCCCCTCCCTGTTCTACGGCAGCGCTGCGACTAGTGGCAAGGGTGTGTGTGTATGTGCAAGCCAGTGTTGTGCCTCTATGAACATACATGACGGGCGGTACTTCGCTGAGAGGAACTTCTACATCACCATTGGTCCGCATTGTTTTGTGTAGTGATCCCCAACCTAGGGACCTAGGGAACGGGGGTCAACAAAAAGGGCGTGCAGTGCCTCGCCCATCTCTCTTCTCTTCTCT
This sequence comes from Rhipicephalus annulatus, assembly GCA_013436015.1. NCBI lineage: Eukaryota > Metazoa > Arthropoda > Arachnida > Ixodida > Ixodidae > Rhipicephalus > Rhipicephalus annulatus. The sequence goes on along the minus strand of WOVY01009998.1, from coordinate 946,308 downwards.
TCTGTCATCTCGACAACTCACTGTAAATATGTAAATAAATCCATTAAGTTTGCTCAAAGCTCTCCCCTAGTCCTTGGCTCGACGGAGTGACGGCGACCGGCCCCGCTACCCGCAGACTGCGGTCGCCACGACGCGCAACAACGTCCAACTGACCACTCCATAAATTCCAAGTTTATAGCCATTGGCTAATTTGAGCCTCGTGAGCTGCATAGTTTGCATAACCACTGCAGGATGCCAACGCACGCAAGGATTCACACCAAAAGTATAAGTCGTGCAGTCGAATGAGACGAAAACAACGTGCTCAGGGTATTGACGCGCGCTGACAAAGGGATGTTCCTTATGACCCCCGTTGTCATGCAGTTCACTGCGTAGCTTTCAGCGGGCTCGTTGCGCTGAAAGCTAGGCAGGTATGGTATAATATGGTACTGTATGGTATGGTACGGTATGGTATGGTATGGTATGTTATGTATGGTATGGTATGGTATGGTATGGTATGGTATGGTGTAGTGTAGTGTAGTGAGGTGTACTGCAGTAGAGTGTGTGCAGTGCGGTGTGGTTTGGTATGAAAGCTACTTTCGTACCAGTGCACTAGCTGGTGTGAAAAGTAGAAAGAAAGCGCTGCAAGCGTGCGACAAATACCTCAACTCTGCTCGAACTTGATGGACATTTACAAAATGTAGCAGTTTCGCGAGACAATAAAGTGCGGCCTGGCCCCTTTAAGAAAAGCATGAAACTTTGTTTCGTGTACCCTGCATCGGAACATGTTCTCTGCGTAGACTAGCCATGTACAGAACGCTGTATACGCAATTTTCAAGCTGCCCGAAAGCACGGAAGTCCCGTCAGGAGTACCAGATCGATAGAAGAATAAAACGTGGTAATTGCGGCCCAAGGTGGCTCACTGCCTGCGTTCCGACATAGAGTGGAGCAGCTAGCCAGAGTGCGAATCTAAATGTGGAGACGAGAAGAGAACCGGAACAAAGGTCTGTAAAACTGCGTTTGCGGACGTCGTCAACACATTGAAGTGAGCACACCATTCCGCATCTTGGAAGCTATTTCCGGCCTAATACAAAGGCACGTGTGAATTTTCGTGTAGGGAACAAAAAAATCACGCCATGCCTTCCACACTATTCGAAGCTGCCTCTCAAGGGTTCCCGCACCTCTTCTCGAGCGGGGAACAGAAGGCTACGTAGATACGAAAAGCCTGGCGAGAGATGGACGGCCGTGTTTCGGTGAGAAAGAACGCTAATTTTCGGGTAACGACTCCTCGAGACCGTTTTTACGGTCTTCCCCTTTTTGTCTAGCTAGCGTCCGTACACCCGTTCCATCTAGGGGATCGTTGGGGTGCGGCCTGTTTTAGGGCTCTCGCGCCTGCTCTGTAAGGCACTGGAACAGTCTAAGCTCGTATCCAGCGCGTTCATGGGCACTGCACGTGTCATCTACGAATGATGTCTGATGGCGCGTCTGAGGCATGGTGAGAGAATTTACTGTTTGTTTATTCGCACGCGGCAATCACACGTTGCACGTGGCAACCTCTGGGTTCATGGTCGTCTTCTTTCTTCGGATAATGTGGCGCTGCTCGGCCGTCCTGCGAGCGGCATGACTGGTTTGAAGTCTGGCTTTGATTTGGAAAGCGAATGCATTTGAACATGTTGGCAATGCGTAACTGATCACGTAGCGCAAACACTTGAAACAGGACAAGAGAAAGAACGAATGCGAATCTGAGCAGGAAAACAACGAAATGAAGAGCACGTTCCATGGAGAGGCGAAGCGAATATTGGAGTTGTATGCTCTGCTTCACTGCAGCGAGAAAAAGTTCTCGAAACATGACGTGTCGACTACCTGAGATCCGGCTCCAGGAAATGCCCATGTTCCAAGAGTTTTTTCATCGCTTTATGGCTATTTCTTCTGAATTTCTACCTTATTTCCTACAACAGCTCTCTCTCTGTCTCTTGAGTTCTTTGCCAGGTAATATGTTTATTTTTTCATAGTTTCGTAGCAGCGCACACTGTATTGTTGAAGTCTGTGTAAAATTGATTCTAGCGTTTGAACAAATTACATGGATGCGATGTCGAAGTGTTAAATGTTTAAGTGTTTTCGTGTACTGGTTGAATAAACTTACGATTGACCACTATAAAAGTGATAACTGACGTCACGCTATGTCCAGAACATGACCACCATATTACCTTAAACAGGTTACATGTCGCGGTGATCTAGTGATTATGGTTCCCAACGTCTGGCCCGAAGGTCGCAGGAGCGAGTCCAGGCCACTGGGCAGCAATTTGGCGGAGACAAAATGCTATACAACGCCCGTGCTCTTTGATTTAGGTGCAGCGTTGCCGTTGGTGGCTACTTTGCGCCAAAATGGCTACTCTTTCTGGACCTGTTTGACGACGAAAATTAATGCTTTTTACTATGTCATCCTGGTTGTTTTGGCTTCTGTACAGCTCCCTATAGAACTCCTCTGCCATTTTGACTGTCATATTCATTATGGTTATGACATTGCCATTTTTATTTCTTAATACATCCGATTTTTCTTTCGCCCCACCGAGGTAGTCTAGTCGATAAGGTACTCGGCTGCTGACCCGCAAGTCGCGAGATCAAATCCCGGCTGCAGCGGCTGCATTTTCGACGAAGCCAAAATACTGTAGGCCCACGTGCTCACACTTGGGAGCACGGTAAAGAAACCGAGGAGGACGAAATTTCCAGAGCCCTCCACTATGGCGTCTCTCATTATCATATGGTGGTTTTGGGACGTTAAAGCCACCATATCAATCATCAAACATCCGATTTTTGCCTATGCACAAGTTTACTTTCCCAACATTTAAGCTTCTGCTGCTTTTTACAGCCTGCTCGATCTTTCCCATGTCACACCTTCTGATGTCGGCTACCTTACGCCTATTGGTTAACTTTGAAAGCTGTACTATAGATCTATACTGTCAATTGCATTTAAAGTTTTGATGGTTTGTCTTCTCTTAATGTGATTTTTCGTCTACAGAGATAGCTTTCTATTGTCTCATCTTGTGACTGTACCTTCGACATTCATTTCAAAATCTTTGATTATACTAGCACGGTTATCGTCCATTGTGTCAACGCTTATGTCGCTTACTTCCTCTAGAGCCTCAAATTTTTTCGAGAAGCGAAACTCTGAATTCCTTACTTTCCCTATCAACCCTACCTCATTAGTCGACTTCTTGCGAATCAGTTTATGCCTTTGTATTTTTAAATCTAGGTGAATACAAGCTCTTACCATTCTATGGTCACTGTATCAGCTCATGCCAACTACTTTTACATCCTGCACAATGCCTGGGTGTGTATTCTGAATGAAGTATATTTAATTTTTAGTTTCGCCATTAGTACTTCGCCACGTACACTTACCGTTAGCCCGTCTTCTGAAGAAGGTATACAAGATCCGTAAACTAGTACGTTCTGCAAACTCTACTTCTAATTGCCCTCCGGCATTTATAGAAACGATGCCATATTCCCCCCTGCATGGTCTCTGGCTTATTTCTCGCCTACTTTGGCATTGAAGTCGTTCATCAGAATAGTACACTGTGTCTTTACTTTGTTAAAGGCTGACTTTACGTCTTCATAGAAGCCTTCACCCAAATGATTCTCATGGCTTATTGTAAGCACGTAGGCCTGTACCACCTTCATCTTGTACTTTTTGTTAAACGTAATTCTGATACTTGCCAACCTCTTAGTGATGCCGCAGTATTTCTCTATGTTGCTATTGACATTCTTGTGAATAAGAAGCCCCACCCCTAGTTCTTTTCTGTCAACTAAACCACCGTAGCATAGAACGTGTTCGTTCTTCAGAACTGTATAAGCCTCACATGTCCTCTTAACTTCGTTGACCCCTACTACACCCCATTTCACATCCTCTAATTCCTAGAATAGAACAGCTGGACTAGCCTCACTAAAGAGCGTTCTAGCATTGAGTGTAGCCAAGTTCCGATTCGAATGGCGGCCTGCCCGTACCCAGGGATTCTTAGCACTCTCCGCCGCGTCACAGGTCTCTCCACGGCCTTGGACAGTTGCTTCGCAGCTGCTGGGGACTGAGGGCCAAAGATTAATTGCTGTAGTCACGAGAGGTAGTGGCCAAGTACTGCGCCAGAGTTGCCAATCCTGCTCTGGTGAGGAAGTGCATTACCGGCAGGCGGTCGCCAGTGAGGATGCACCTCATACTTTTTTTCTTTGAACGATTTCTTTATCACTCGTTTAAAGTAAATATACGATTGCGAGTAGTCCGGCATGTGCATTTGAACTAATTTTGGTGACTGTATGCTAGGCTGCAGCGCTCACTCTAAGTAGAGGGTTCTGTTGCACTTTCTTAGAACTGTAGAATACCACCTGACAGCCTAGCAGCTCTCAACTTCACAAGACTCGTAGTCCCCCTGGCGTTTTCTTAACTCTTTGAAAGTCCATATTTTAAATATTAAAAAAAACAAAAAAACGGTGTAGTTTCGAACTTCTGACTTAGCGAGATTAGGCCAGTTTAGTTCCCTCGATGACCCTTCCTTTCACGCGTTTATTCTGCATTAAATTCTTCTTGTGTTGCTCAAGTTTGACATTGTTGGCTTCAAAGTGTTCGCAATGTCGCGGTTTTTTCTGAGCAGTAGCACTGCTACTTTGACCTGTCCTATCAAACGACGAGTTGTGTGCTTCTGTTTTGCGAATTAATCGGCTGCTTCTATGTGTTTGTCATGTTGAGTTTACACGTCATGGGCGTTTGGAGTGCTTGAATAGTAAACACAAAATTTTTTTAACTGCTGAAAAATAGACGCGCTGCCTTTAAGGCTGTAACCTATTTCGTTGGCGTTTAGGAGTAGTAATAAAACTCTGGTAAATAGATATAGTGGTGGTCCTCAGTCGGGAGTCAGATATACGTACTAATAATTCCATATACGACTAGCCTAACAACGTGGAATAGCAGATGAAAAGGTAAGGAGCGATTTATTTCAATTCCAGAAAGCGGCGAAAGGCAAGAAACTTCGTATGAAAGGAATCGCGTGTCTGCATCACTCGCCACAGAACGTCTTCGTGAGTAGATAGACTCCGACGACTCTCGGCACCATACACATACACAACGATAAGTCCACGCGTAACGTTCAGGTCTTGTATCGTATTGTGATACAATTTCAAAGCACCTTTGCGGAGCCGTGCCGATGTCGCACTCGAAATGTCTGTCTGCATTACTGCTTCGTTGGTCTCAAACTGTAGATCGCTTTATGAACACTGAACACGTCACCAGGACAAGAGCGAGTTCCTGTTATTTGACATCTCCTTGAACCCGCTTCATTCACATGTACTACATGTACAATGTACCTTTAACGACCCACAGCTTCATTTTTACCCACACGTGTAAATAACCAAACAGGATGTTCCATGTTCTCGGCATCATCCTTTTTTTTTTGCTTTTCTCGCTGTTTCACCCTCTGTGTGGTTTACTTCCAGCAGCGTCCTCGATCTTTTCTGCCGTCTCAGTTTATATCGTAGTAACCAGCAACGTAAGTAAACAAAGATAGCGCGCAAACGTCACGTCTTAAAAGCATAGCAGCTTCGTGCAAGAAGCTTCCAACGAGTGCGAAACGTAATTTTTAAAGAAATCGCAATGTCGCAACAGAGGTGAAGCAAATAATGCCATCGTGATAAATGTGAATGTTACGCCATGCAACACTAGCAGCTTGTTTGTGTCTGGTCTCGCAAAACTCGACAAAACGCTGGTTTACGCGACTATACGGCCGCAAAAGGTAGTAACGTGGCTTTCGTGCAGTTCGTAGTCTCAACACGAAGTAACCGGTCAGAGTACAGCACATATAGAACTGGGAACCATGCCCCGCATACTTGCAAAAAATAACTGTGGCAATAAAGGACATGTTTCGTCTTTTTGAACGATGAAGTCGTTATCAATGATGTTGGTGAAGCATGTGCAGCGAGAGTTGCGTGTAAGACAGGCCCGCAACTCTGGCTGCACAAGCTTTGCCAACATCAATGATAAAGAGTGCGCTAGAAAATAAACTGGCCTAAACTCTTTCATTCAGCAGAGAGTTGTTTTTTGGGTAATCACTGACAGTGATGGAACTTTCAACGCAACGATTATCATTTCATTTGATCTATACAGTCAAATTTATCAAAATTAATTATAGCGTTCAGATGTATTCCTGGCACTTCCACTAAATACTATAGAGCTATCTTTTTCCTAGCTTCATATGCAGATTTCACGTAGTTAATTGTCTGATATCCATTAAGCTTGCATAGCGTAAAAAAATAACCTAGGCTTAGCGGCCACCTCTAATGTATTTTAACTATTCGCATCACCTACACGTTTAATTATGTTCATTGTTTCTCCCGCGAGGTCTTTTATCTGATCTCTCTCATTTCCTTGCTCGCGTGATACACCCGAAATGGGATGAACGGCATCGCGATGTGATTCACGTTGTACAAACAGAGGATAACTAAACAAATGCATTTATTACCATTTGATTTCCTACACCCTACAGCGTCGCTCCTTTCCAAACTACCACTTACGAAAACCGCCGTCTCGTCATACGCATTGGCTACATTCAAGTAGCGCAAGGAGATCGCATTATGAATTCCTCGATGGGGGCCATCCACGCTTCGACGGTGACCGTAGCAGCCCAGTGTGAGAGGAAGGGCTCTCCTTAATTACGCGATTGCTGCTACGCCGCCTAATTTATGCCTCCCGCGTGGCGCGATGGCCCAGAGCAACAATTAGGTGAAGCGCCGCTGCCGCCGGCACACAACGCTGAAACCAAGAGAGGGAGATTGGCTCCATTTTGCCACAGACGTTGCAGGACCGTAGCTGGCCGCTGCGGTGGCGAAGAGTGCTGGCTCGCTGAGCTGCAATTTTTGTTGGCTTTCCGCTTTTGCTTGCCATCACTGAGCCGATGACGTACGCGTATGTATGTCCCAACCTAAGACACAATTTCTTGTCCGTGCGTGCTTGCGTGAGTGAGGGATTGAGTGAGGGACGCACTAGTGAGTGAGTGAGTGAGTTATTGAGTGAATGAGTGAGTGAGTGAGTGATGAGGAAGGGGTGATGCAGTGAATAAGTGAGTGACCAGGGATGGAGTGATTGCGGGTGAGTGAGTGAGTGAGTGAGTGGGTAAGTGGGTGAGTGCGTGCGTGCGTGAGTGAGTGAGTGACAGGTAAGCGATTGGTTTAGTGAGTAAGTGACGAGGGAGGAAGTGATTCAGCGAGTGATTGAGTGATTGAGTGTCGAGGGATGAAGGGATCGAGTGAGTGAGTGAGTGTCGAGGGATGAAGGGATCGAGTGAGTGAATGAGTGACGAGGGAGGCAGTGATTGAGTGAGAGTGAGTGATTGAGTGAGTGAGTGAGAAGGTGAGTCTGTGTGTGCAGACACTTGCGCGTGTGTGTGTGTGTGCGTGCGTGCGTGTGTGTGTGTGTGTGTGTGTGTGTGTGTGTGTGTGTGTGTGTGTTTGTGTGCTGCATATTTCAATGGCCACGCATGCATACCTTCGCTTGTGTGCGGTGGTCCGTGCGGACAAACCTAGCTCGTGGGGTCTAGTAAAACGCATTTGAGATACTTTCCCCAATACGCTACAGCCAGTTAAGCACACCAGAATAAAAATAAATTGTCCGAGGATTAACGAATGAGAAATGCGCTACTGCATATACGCCAACGCAGCACAACAAGCACCAAGAAGGCTTGTGGGCCATGAAAATGCCATCTACTCTTTTCACTCCTAGATTTCACGCATATACGCTAGTAGATCAAAACTGTACACCTCTTTAAAAAATAGAAGTCTCAAGGCCCGCTTTATCGATAGTGGTTTGACATTGTACCCCTCAAGGTTCATTGATTAGAACCGGAGGGATAACATAGCCTCAGGCGACGGATGTGTACATAAATAGCGCCAAATGTAAACTCATCGGGCCATCTTTTGAGCTAACATTGGTTATAGCATTGGTTAATTGAAATAGAGAAAAACGGAGGTGAGCTGCGCGGTCAATGGCTTCCTAGCTTTAAGCTATAGAGGGATATGTACCAAAAAATAAAAAGGAAAAGCAGCATCCAGGTGGAAAATTTGTTCAGTGCTTGCTCTGATAATGAAGTTTTAGTTCCTTAAACTTGTCAGTGCTAACACATTGACAAACTTGTGGGAGAAAGCGAGTTGCCACCTTTTAATTAGCCATGAACTGAGTGGCTATGTGCATATTGGCTTCGTATGGGCCGCATCATTGGACAAACAAAGTAGGGGATAAATCATGTTTTTCATTATACGCCGAAGGTAGCGTTGAAGTTTGCTCTGCTTTTGAAAAAGTGGCTTGAAACGTTTGTTCACAGCGATGAAAAAAATGTTGCTACAGATCTGGCACTTCTCTTGCATCCCCCGCGCAATACGACAGACATTATAGCCACTGTTTACGGAGTTATTGCTGCACAACAAACAAGGTACATGCTGTGAGAAAAATTATTGTTTTGTTGCTATAGAGGTCGAAGCTACCAATAATAGTGGAAAATGCAATCGAAATCTGAATTTATCTTCACATTGCCAAATACAGTACATCGTAACTGCGAAAATAGGAAAACTGAGAAAAAAATGCTTCAGCAGATGCTCAACAACTTGCGAGTGCACGAATGCGTACGTAAAGATTAGCTAGCATCAAGTGGTTCGGTATCTCATCATTGCTGTTAGCTAGGAATTTTGTCCGCTCACTGTACTCAAAGTAAGCTGAATGAATTGTTTTCTCCGTTTCAGACGACATCGCTGTCTATGAAGAACTGGTGTGAATTTTCTGACGCCAATTGAATGCGAAAACACTGGTAAAATTAGACATGGGACAAAATACGACATTCTCACTTTGCCGGCCTCTGTATACAGAAGCCGGCAAAGTCAGAATGTCGTATTTTGCCCCATGTCTCATTTTACCAGTGTTTTCGCATTCAATTGGCGTCAGAAAATTCACGCCAGTTCTTCATAGACAGCGATGTCGTCAGAAACGGAGAAAACAATTCATTCAGCTTACTTTGAGTACAGTGAGCAGACAAAATTCCTAGCTAACAGCAATGATGAGATACCGAACCACTTAATGCTACATTTTAATTCATACATATGCGCGTACTTATAGAAATGGTTTTCACTATGAAGCACATGAGACGAATATTATACTTCTCTGTCTTCTCATAGGTGTCGCCTTCAGCATCAAAAAGCATTGGGCACGGTTACTCCACCTGAGCACGTTTGGAAGCAAGCGTCCCCTAACTACCTAGCTGGATAATGCATTTTTCGATCGAACTGATGTAGGAGCCAATATGTCTGTACATTGTGTCAATAAAGTAAGGGAAAAGGCATGAACCTACGGTTTGCGTAAGAAGGAATTCGAGCCTTCTCCTTTCACATAGCGCAATACAGGCCCATTGATGCTTTCGGCTAAATCACCTTTTTTTTAATTTTGGGCTTGTCTGAACGCTGCACCGCATTTTATTTAAACATTACCTGAAGGATCGGTGACGCTATAGAGTCTGAACAGGCTGCAAGATGGCATTTATGCCAGCGTACGAAGCTAATAATAGATTTGCCCTGACGTCCTCCTTCGGGCTTCAAATGAATCAGCGTCTTGCGAGTTGTAAATTTCAAACCGAATAAGGCGTCATAAAATAAAGCACTTTGCAATGAACGACACACGTGTTCTCACAAATGATGGCTCTCCATTGAACAATGTGTGTGCCAGTGACACTTTGTGTCCACGCATTATCCCTCCGTCTTCCCCCTGAATTTTTCTTATTTGCTTAAGAAAATACGAGTGCTCAGAAGTTTGCAAATGTATAGAGGGTTACCAATAAAATGTCATAAATACGTTTGATAAATCTATATGCTTGCCCGCTAGTGTTTTTTCTAGTAAGCGACTGAAAGAAAAAAATCCTCGCATCCCCACGAAGGGAATTAATCACGAGGGGCTGAAGCTAGGTATTAAGGTCCATAATGTGTACGTTGAAGCCACTGACTAGTAGAAAGGGTTCGTGTTCTTAAGGGTTTTATACTGTTCCGTCACAAACATAGCGAATATTATCCCACTGTTAAACTTTTTTAATTTCTTCTCTCACGTCTGTGTCTCACATCCACGCCGCCAAGACTTGGGCCCTAAGGAGTTTCACCCCTAAAAGAAAGGTCTACGTGCATTATTGTGTGGTTTCTTCTTTCTCGATGTCGATACGCAGTAGAGGAGCTGCATAAAGGTTCCGTACCTGCATACGTAAGCAGGAATTGGAGGTGAGTGCACCTGTTATGTCGCAATTCGCTCAGTGCCCCTGCTGTCTGCTTCAACATTATCTGTACTCAAGTCTTCCTCTGCCTTTCTGTTATTTTTGTTTCTCCTACCACCTCGAATGCAGATACGGTTACACGGTGCCAAGAAAAGGAAGGTTATATATACAAGACGACGCGTCATCGCTTGCTCCGCGGCCAGCAGTCGGTGTTGGAAGTAGCGAGGAAAACGTCAGCGTCTCTGCTTTCTCTCGTCCAGTTGCGACATTATTCTAACCGTAACGCTCCCTCGTTGGCGACGAACGAAAACAGAGCAGGGAGAAACGGTGATCTGGAGAGAAACGCTCGGACATTTGGGCAATGAAGACGGACTTAGTTTGGATTGATCGTCGCTTACGACGAGCCCGTTCCATCGCCGCCTGTCCCATTCCACGCACACTCTATACCCCTAGCCCAACAGCGACACTGCCACGACCATCAAGCGTCGATTTGCATGCATAAAGGTAACCCAGAACCACCCGGCAGGCCCCGTTATTGGTTTTTTTGTGGGGTACTGGTTGCCTTGCGCTTTGGCCTTGTTGTCTGCTACATCCCGGGGCAACTGGGAATAATAACTTTAATTGCCCCGCTTCGTTTTCGTTGCACCAAATTGGTTTGCAGGAAATGCACGCCTACGTAGCCCTGCCGGAAGCGTAAGTTCAATATGTACAGCGGGACAGATTACGTAAAGAAAAGTAGGCAATGGATTTATGTAATATAACAATGTTGGGAGCTTCACGTGCCAAAACCATGATTTCATCATGAGAGATGTCATATTGGAAGGTTCGCAAAATTTTAACCATCTCGCGTTCTTTCGCACTGTACATCGTAAATAATAATAATAATAATAATAATAATAATAATAATAATAATAATAATAATAATAATAATAATAATAATAATAATAATAATAATTTATGGTGTAAAGTTCTAAAAGCCGTACAGTTCACCGTACGGTGTGCACCGTACATCACACAGTGCACGGGACTACTCGTGCATTTTTACTTCTATCTAAATGCTACCGTGAGTACCGGGATCGAACCTACGACCTTCGGGTGAGAAGCTGAGTGCCATAACCACTGCTCCACTGCAGGACGCACTCAATTTTTACAAGCTCGGCCTGCTTGAGCACCGAGCGTACAGTTGTGACACTGTTCAAAGCCAACACTATTAAAAGCTTCCCTCTTTAAATGAACATCAAGTAGCACTTTCAGAGTAATTTTTTTGCGGGAGTAGAACGTACCACGTGAAATATACTTCTATTTTATGCCATATACGATTTTTAAAATGAAAGCGCTTCGTTGCATGCTGTTCGTTCTAGCAGTAGCCTGGCATAGAGGAACACATTCTGGTATTGGCAATAGAGTCCTAAGAGTTCGATATGTTCCAGAGCTATAAAAAGGATTTGTGGTGTGTCACTGGAACGAAATTTTACTACCATTCATTAAACGGGCATACTCCCGCACACGTACGCAGACTCGGTTACAAGCTACGCAGCATGTGCACACGGGCTAACGAAAACGTCTGTACTTAACATGAAAGCAACGATGCATGACCCCCAAAAGTCAGTTGTTTAGCTCAAATGGAGGTAAGCCTTTTTCTAGAAACGTATTTCTTCCGGAGCGCCACTAGGTTTGTAGCACACGTGCATAGAACCAGAAAAAAAAACAAAAGGAAACAAAACGGGACAGTTTGTGATTCCTGACTATAGCAACAGACATTGCAAGATCCGCTTATATGACTCGGCTGAGCCAATATCACTCTCGCAAATAAAAAAAAGACAAAAACGTAGCGACTTGTCAGAGCATACGAATCAGTGTGTAACTACAAAGCTGATGGGTGGAGAATAAGTCGAAACTGAGTGATCGCATTGTTATGCAGGCAGTCCACGACAATGGTGTAGACTTCAGGAACTGCACAAGTGTCCTTCTACGCTATACGCTAAGCGGAGAACTGTACAACCATAGCAACCGCACGGTATGCGGTATAAAAAAAGAGTTCGCAGTCGTTGCACGCGGAAGACCAGCACATAGACACACAGCAGGCCGTCTCCATTCTTAGTGGCCGCCGCGCGACCACGCCATGGTTGACAAAGCGTGCGCCATCGTCCAGAGCAAGGTTCTTCAGATTGGCCTTGCTGCCCCCATTTGGGGCCCATATTTTCGACTGGATGCATGAAAGCAAGGCACAAGCGTAAGTGGAGACGGGTAAGAGAAGAAAAAAATCGACAAAAGACGGGCTTCCTTCTTTTTATAGACTATTTGCTCGCCTGAGCCAGACCTGTTCACTATGCAGGAAGCATGCTTCGGCACAGCCACATTCGCATCCCCTTCTCTATCGTCGATGGCGGCTGAAGACTCTTCGAGGTCGGGAGAAATACCAGCATTTTTGGATAAACTCGCCGAAAAACCACACCCAGATCGGCAAGAGAAAAAAAAGAAAGAAAATTAAACATGGCGGGATTCTTAGTATTCCGCTGGCGTGCCAATCCTGCGCTTTGAAAGACTGTAGAGTATTTCGCCGACGTGTATGTAGTTTGTCTCGTCATTGATGTTGCTACCATGGGTTGTTGCTACCCTAACATGCCTGACGTTTCATAATGCCGAGCTCAGGAAAAGCACTCTTGTACCGAAACACTTGAAGCAGCGTACAGTGTCAGCCTCACGGAGCGACAGCTCATTGAGAAAGTAACACAGCCGATGCGCGCTTCTACACAAGAACCATCTCTGAATACTTTTTCTTTCCAATCGTTATTCATAGTTACATCGATGTACGTAATGAAGCTTTTGAGATTCAAGATACTGAGGGAGGTTATATTTTTTTTAGGAAAGGCACACTAAACACAACTTTCTCTAGCAGCCACACGGTGTACCGGATGTCTCTGTCATGAAAAGCCCCCGCTGATGTGAATAATTCGTAAGTGAAGTCTGTGTACTTTCATAGAAAGAGACACATAAATGAATGAATTGTAATGAAAAAGTAAGGCGGCTTTCTCAATTTTTTATAGACTCTCAAAGCCCGTCTATGAACGAATTCCGGCATCTTAGAAAATTCTGATCTACTCATTTATTAAGGACACATAACGGTCTACGAGACTCATCTGGTGAACAGACAAGGCGAAGCTTTCAATTGTGATGCACATATTGACAGGTGGGCAACATCATAGGCACTAAGTTCGTGTACGATATCACTACCTTCTTCGGCATTTTTCGAAATGTCGGCAATTTTTACTGACCACTGACACTAAGTGTCGCTGCCATATTCTTATAAACTAGTGCTAGATATGTGATACGCAGTCGAGAGCAGACTGAACATCAATATTGTGACCGTATTGTTACTTTTATCTCAAAGTGCGTAGCGCAAGTGACGAGTTACAAATTACGAGTTACAAAGTATAGATTATGACGCTCACGAGTCACAACCTTTTTGCACAGGTGAAAGTTCATGGTGAACATCTTCATAAATTGGGAAAGCAAAGTATTTTTTTCCTGCTAAGATGCGCTCAAAGTATGAAAGGAGCCTTAAAAGTTTCATCAGAAATGATTAGTACTATGTTATCCTGGCCCGGATTACAGTCCACGGGTACCGAATTTTGAACGATATAATCGAACATAATAACAAAGTTGCTGTCTAGAATATTTAACTGCAGTAAGTGTGATCCCTTTAGCAATATTTCAGCACTAACTTTCGACTCTTACTGCAATCACTGGATTTGATGTCATCCACTCCCGACGAAGCGCTTTCAAGGTACCTTACAAAAGAGCTGTGTTTTGTGCAAAAAAAATGAAACTATAAGCCGAGAAGCTATGGTTCTCATGGGGCACGAACATTAGTGTAATTGGCCCACATGAGATAGCACTAGTACGAGCTTAGTGGTGACTCATAAGGTAAAGAAGCGAACCACTGATAATCAAATTTTGTCAATGGATACCGGACAACGTTTGCCTGGTCTGCAACATGTCTTGAGCAAAAGCTATAATTTGTTACCATATGTGTGTAGAGAAGAACGAGAAAATGTGACGTAAGACAAGTATAAAAGCAGTAAATGTTCCATTAGTGTTTTAGGACGATTTCCTTTGAAATCGATGCGGTAAGTTTGCTGAAGAACAAAATTTAACAGCGCCTCAACTTGTTTTCACCCAGGCCAAATCATTTATTGGTAAGGTAACTGTAAAATATGAAAAAGGGCTGATGCATTACTTCCCCTTTATTAAAAGCGAATTAACTACGTAATCCTAACCTTCCGATCCCCGACGATGAAGCCGCCGAACAACTTAATCATTTTTTCTCTTCCATGTTCACTATCGAACCTAACGGCAACTTACCTTCATTCCATCCTCGTGATTACGACATGATGCCGGACATCACGTTTTCTCAACAGGGCATTGCTAAATTAATCGACTCATTAAAGCTTACATCTTCTTGTGGCGCTGATGTCATCAACGCTAAAATGTTACAAAAACACACAACCCATTGTCAGTGTGATATTATGCCATATTTTTCAGCAATAACTGTCTTCAGGAGTGGTGCCGGAAGACTGGAAGGTGGGTAAGATTGTACCAGTTCCTAAAAAGGGCCCTCCATCCCAGTCTAGCAGCTATCGTCCCATCTCGCTCACTAGCATTTGCTCTAAACTAATGGAACATGTGATATACTCTAACACCGTCAAGTTCTTAAACCGCCACAACTTCTTTCATCATAGTCAACATGGGTTTCGCTCAGGATTATCCTGCGACACTCAACTTGCTTCATTCTACAATGACATCAGTTCTAGCGTTGACCTAAATATACCCACCGATGCCCTCTTTTTAGACTTTGAAAAAGCATTTGACAAAGTTCCGCATCAACGGATACTCCTCAAGCTTTCTTGCTTAAACATTAATACATCGACGTTCAACGGGATTTGTAGTTTTCTGGCTAATCGGCAACAATTTGTGTACGCTAACAACCATTCATCTAACCATCTTCCCGTAATCTCTGGCGTCCCACAGGGCAGAGTACTCGGACCCCTAATTTTCTTAATTTATATAAATGACCTCCCAGCTAACATTTCATCAAATATTCGCCTGTTTTCAGATGATTGCGTCGTGTACCGTCCAATAAAAAACCCTACCAATATTGCTATACTTCAAAACGACCTTAACCTTATTGAATCCTGATGTAACGACAGGCTAATGTCTTTAAACGTAAATAAGACATCGATAATATGATTTCACCGTAAGCAACATTACCAGCAAGCGACCTACACCATTTCGGGCTCTACAATCTTAACAGCAGAATCCTATAAATACCCCGGCGTAACATTCTCAAGCAACCTCACCTGGTCCACTCACGTTAACAACGTAGCATCCTCCGCTAATCGCGCGCTGGGTTTTCTTCGTAGGAATCTAAAACTTGCTCCCTCATCAGTGAAGTTGTTAGCTTACACCACATTTGTTCGCCCTAAATTGGAGTACGCATACTCGGTTTGGGACCCTCATCAATCTAATCTATCTAACCTTCTCAAATCTGTATAAAATTGCGCAGCCCGGTTCATCTACTCCGTGTACTCTTATCATTCCAGCGTTTCCGAACTTAAAACTCGTGGCCACCTCAACAACCTAGAATCACGTCGTCATATATCTCGGCTCTGTCTTTTTCATAAATTTTATCACGCTACTTTCAACGTTCCAGCCATCTTGCCTGCTCATCGATTATCCAGCCGTACAAACCATCCCCGAGCCGTTTATCCACCGCCAGCACAAACTACTGCCCACCTTCGCTCTTTTTTTGTTGCAACCGCCCGGGACTGGAACAACTTGCCTGCCTTCGTCATGCACCACTCCGACCCACATGTATTCAAGACCGTGCTTGAATCGTTAATATGTTGCTAATTATGCCCATCCCTCATGTAATACCCCGACTGGGGCCTTTGAGGTATACTAAATAAATGAATAAATAAATAAATAAATAAATATAGGAAAATTACAAAAATTAGAATGAATTATATGAATAGTTCTGGTGCACGCGTAATGTAGGTACTCAATAAAACGCACAGAGCCGTGAGAAAGATGCGCTAATCAAGAAGCAGCATTTGTTTAGAATAAGTGGCTGCGCATGAATAGAATATGTTTCGGCTTCATTGTAGCCAGCCCTCCAAGCACAAGGTTATAGGACGGATGGATAGATGGACGGGCGGACGGACGAACAGATGTGAACGGACGGATGGATGGACGGGTGGTGACAGACAGACAGACGACAGACGACAGACGACAGACGACAGACGACAGACGACAGACGACAGACGATAGATAGATAGATAGATAGATAGATAGATAGATAGATAGATAGATAGATAGATAGATAGATAGATAGATAGATAGATAGATAGATAGATAGATAGATAGATAGATAGATAGATAGATAGATAGATAATCAAAACTAATGAATATTTCGTCCACAAGAAAATTCAATTGTGGAACTGTCAAAGCACATATACGTTGACCGATCTGTCACCATCCACCGATTACCATCGCCGTAAATAGCTCACGTTTGCCGGAATCACTGAGCTTTACACTAAAACGGATTTGCTGATCATCTTATTGTGTGTAGCCAATAAACGACTGGTTCATAAAAACGCCTACTGTGACACAATCGATACATTTCGAGGTGCTCTTTACTTTGCACAACGCGTAAAAATGGGGGTGTGCAAGTCACGGACAATTGTAAACGACCAAGAATGGTGTTCACCTTGGAGGGCGTATACGTTGGAGGGATGAAAACTCCCAAGTACGTTATAACGGCAGAATTTGTCCTTCCAGATTACAATTTTGGCATCAAACAGGGGCTGTTTTTTATGGATTGGTCAACACGTTTAAGGTTTGAGTATTCATACAAAAAAGTCGGCTGCCTCGTTTCCAGTTAAACCACCATAAGAGTGGGGATCTACTGAAACAAAGTTCATAGAGACTACCAACATCATTTGTAGTTCATCGCTTTTTATTTGTGTACCCACTTGGTTCGTATTACAAGTTAGCTGCGCTTTTATTACTGCCATACCACCGAGGTCGTGTATCACTCATTTTGGTCCATCTTTACAATAAGACAAATTTCCTAGACTTTTTCTACATTTACACGAGAACATATTTCAGATTAAGGGAACAAGTATTAAAAAGATTTCCCCCCTCCCACAAATGCAGTCGATATTTACTTTCCCAATCTTCTGTCTCCCTATTTTCAGCCTGACTTGTGTTGGCAGAGCATAATAGAAGGATGCAAAAAATTCCTAGTTAGGTCGACTGCAAAAGGGAACGACGTTGCGCTAGGGGTGGTTGCACATTTCGTTTTGCATAGTTGGCGTCGCGAGGAAGTTCCTGCCGTGTTGTCGATTCCTAATATGTTAGGCCCAATCGGCAGGCCTCATGAATAGGGAAGGAAACAATATAGCCATGTGCAACAACAACAACAACAAAAACACACACACACACACACGAATGAATGTCTGGAGTCCATGGCGGGTGTTATGTACGATGTTTTCATATCTCACAGTAAAACGCACTTTGGCGAGACCCAGACCAATCGATTCCCAGAGACACACCCCAACAAACACGCGAAATATCTTCGCCAGAAGTAGGGGAACAACTTAGCTCATTGTGCAGCGTCTGGGTGCTCACCAAACTTGCACGCATGCAGGGTTTCGGTTAGACATTTCTTAACAAAGAAAGTAGGTGTATAGAGGGATGGTTCATTGTTCATAAAAAGTCTGTACATGTGTCAGCATGCATGGCTTCCGTATTTTGAAACGAAAGAGAAATTACGTAGCTAGAATGCGCCTTTCAAGCCCGCGTCTAGAGTGGTTTTAAACGCGATGAAAGCTGCTTCATCATATTTGTTTAAGTTTGACTGTGTGGTTTCGCGCATGTGGAACATGCTGTTCCTGTTTCTGTGCAGTGTCTTGGTGCAATAAAGAAAAAATTCAGTCAGTGCTGATCTTGTGTCAGTGCTCATGTTGTCGTCCCCTCTTAGTTCTTGTTGCAATAAATACGTGAGGGTTTTAACGTCCCAATAACCATGATATGATTGTGAAGAACGCCGTAGGGGAGGGCTTCGGAAATTTCGACTATTCTTTGACGTGCACTGATATCGCACAATCCACGCGCCTCAACATTTCGTCGCAGCCGGGATTCAACCCACGACCTTTGCTTCAGCAGCTGAGCACCATAACCATTGATCCACTGGGGTGGACTCGTCGTCCTTGTCGTGCGCGTTGTCGTTCACTTCAGGCTAAGGTGATTGTTTGTTAAACATTTATCTTCCTCTCTCCTGTCGTAGGAACAAAACTCATCATCATCATCATCTTTATATTAATCATCATCATCATCACTCTGACTATGCTAACCGCAAGGTCAAGGCCTCTCCCACGTTTCACTAGACAACCCAATCCTATGCTTCTGCGCCCACGTCACCCCCGCGAAATTCTTAATATAATCTGCCCTCGTAAGTTCCTGCGTTCTCCAACGAGTGTTCGCCTTGCGAGTATTACTCACTAAATGCTTGGAATTCGCAATAACTGTTGTTGTGACTTAACGTCTCAAGTTAGTCACGGTATGATTATGCAGAACGCCATAGTGAAGAAGTCGGGAAGTTTTGACCATCTGGTGTTTCTTAAATCTAAGTGCAGGGACCACAAGAACTTTCGCTGCTATCGAAAACGCGGTCACCGTGAAACTGCTTGTAATTGGAAAGCTTTGAATTGAAATGTACAGATTTTTATTCTGTGTCATCTTATGACTCAAAAATGTCTTTTTTTTCCTTGATATTGCGAGTCTACTCAATTATAGCCACCTGATTTTCGACTGATATCTCAGCCTTGGTTGTGGCATCACTCAATTAAACGGCATTCCAATACAAAGAGCCTTAACCAATCGAAATATCTTTGTGTACTATACAGCCGTTCTATGCGTTGATACCATCTTTCGATGCGCAGCCATGTAGATTATATTCGAATTTCCTTTTTTTGTGTTGTACTTTAGAGCTGCATTGCAACTATTCTAGCTAAAAGCTTTCTTTAAATAACGAAATGGCGTCCTGTGGCAAGCACTGCAATTTCAAAGACTCAAAATTACAAGTATGATCCACAAGCATGTTAAAGAACGCATTCAGATGAACGAACAAGCATCGCACCGTTCCCACGACGCTGGCAAGGAAATAACCAATGGTTCGGCGCAACAAGTAGGCGAAGCCAACGTCGTAACATTGTTGTCCATTGCAACGCCGAGCAAGCGACGCGTGAACACAGCACGTGGATAGAAAGCGTGTTCTTTCCACGGTTGGCAAGCTCGCTTCTCTGCGTCAGCCATGGATGACATGGCGTAGTAAGTTATCTTTACCACTTGGTCATGGCTGTTGGAGCTTGGAGGTGATTATTGCTGGTTCCCACGGCAATAAGCGTATTGTAATGAGAATGATACGTATAAGGCGAAAACGTAATTTGTTGTTCGACATGAAACAGGTTGCCTCTTATTTTAAATTGAAGAATAACAAAAGACTGCTTGTGCGTGAGCACGCGCAAGTACCGCAGCAGTGGTGTGGGAGGAGCACTCTGGAATTTCAAAATTCTGATAGAAAGTGTTGTTTTACCGCTAATAAGTAATGCAAATGGGTGCTTTTGTATACTAGTCAAGGCCCTCAGTAAGTGTTTTCCACTTACCAGCCTTCCCCCCCGCCCTCCGCAAAAAGAAAAAAAAAACATCCTATCTATGGGCCTGGCACACGCGCGTTCGTGTGTGTATCCATTACGGAATGATGGTCCATAACAATGCGAGGATCAAAGTAAAAAGAAATGACGACACAAACTACTCACTCACAATGATGGTTTATTTTTGTAAAGTGCAAAGTACAATAAAAATGAGTCACAATGGGCGAGAAACGGAACTCTGGCCTACTGAATGGGTTGAGAACGTCGGAACGTTGTCACGTCAGTTTACGCCCGTTTAGTTCGTTAGTCGTGATTTTAGCTTGTAAATCGGCGCTGATGTGGTGTTTCCATTTCTTTGCACTTTGCGTCCTCGTGTTTGTAGTAAAATCTGGCTGTCTACCACAAAGCTCCACTGCAACATCTGGGTGTTGTGAAGCCATTATCTTGAACCAATGTCCTTTAAATAGTACTCGTCTTCAGTGAACGAGCTCCAGGCATTGCCGGCTCATTTCATTAATTTCAGAGAAGTTGATACTTAGGCAATGCTTCCGGTATCGTAAGTATCGCTTTTCTTGTCCTTCTTAATTGTTTTCCAGTCATCAGTTCTTCGAGTGCAGCTGAAAAGAATTCTGATGCTAAGCCTCTTTTAAACAACACTTGTAGGGCGCTTTTTACGCGTGCAGTGTGGCTCAGATGTCCCGATCTTAGTTGAAATTGTTGTGTGTACATCTCACGCTAAATCACGGGAACGCAAAAGTCTGTTCAGTGACTAGCCATTTGACCCTGTAACAGTCTGACGCACGCTCGAAAAATAAAGCCAGCAGTCACAAATATACAGAGGTATTTTTTTATTTTGTGAAATCGGCTGTACGTTCTTACGACCCCCGCCCATGCTATGAAGTTTTTAAACCGCATGTTTGATCCACTCACACTGTATATGTCAAGCCTCTTCTCGGTCATAATCAATTTCTCTCTTCTTTGAGCATCTTTACCGTTTAACCCCTTACCCCTTCTCCAGCAGAAGGTGGCAAACTGGAAATTTTCTTCTGGTTAACCTCCCTGCCTTTCAACTAACCTTTCTCTCTCTCTCTCTCTTCTCACGCTTGTTTAGTTTATCATATAGTACTAACATGTTAGAACAGTCACAATAATGACCTTTTTATTTTCTTTCTGTTTGTACATGAATACCTTCAAACATTCATGAATTCCAGGTGCTCGATTATTTTTTTAAGCCCGCGCTACTTACACTTACACGCTCATTTCTTTTATAGATAAAAAGAATGATATAGCAGCAACCGCGAGCACAGCGTAATAGACGAACAGAGTATTGACGCCATAGCAATAAAGTGCTTGTTTCGCAAAAATTCTGGTGTTGATATCCGCGTCGTTGGTTGCGAGCCGAAAATCGAGAAAGATGCAGAAAAGCGCCAGGCCTGCGCTGAAAGTGCAGCACCGTGACAGTGAAAGCTGGAATTGCACATTTCTAGAACCCGTTGCGAGCTCTCTGGGTGCTACTAATAGAAGAACGCTTGCAATGTATCCACCACTCTAATAATTGGTTCAGTGGCTGATGACGACGAAGAATTATGGCTCAGCACTTTGTAATGAGTTTGAAGTGCTTGACGACACACTCGTTATACGCAATTTGTATTGTGTGACGCCTGGTTACACAATTCATATACTGTGACACCTGATTGGTATCGTACTTTTTGATTGATTGATTGATTGATTGATTGATTGGTTGATTGATTGATTGATATGTGGGGTTTAACGTACCGAAACCACCGTTTCTTTATGAGAGACGCCGTAGTGGAGGGCTCCAGATATTTCGACCACCTGGGGTTCTTTAACGTGAACCCAAATCTGAGCACACGGGCCTACAACATTTCCGCCTCCATTGAAAATGCAGCCGCCGCAGCCGGGATTAGATCTCGCGACCTGCGGGTCAGCGGCCGAGTACCCTAGCCACTAGACCACCGCGGCGGGGCGGTATTGTACTCTTATACCACGCTATCATACGTGTGTTAACGCTGTTCATTTCCGACATGACGCTTGTATAGGGTTTTTGTGAGCAGGAGTTTTGAGAATCGGCCTAGCATGAGGGAGTATACATCACATTTAAAATACCTCGTAGTACTGTCACCTCCCTGCCCCCTCCCCCCTTGGCTGTGTAGGTTCACGTTGTGTTGCAAAAGGCAGAAATATGGGGTATATATAAATAATGTGTAACAAACGAAGAAAACAATACGACAATAAGGTAATGAGGAAAACTACTTATTAAGCCAAGTGCACAAATATAAAAAAACAAGGTCACCTTTGATGTCACCAACTGCAGAGTGTGTTGATCGAGATATATCAGAAAACACGAAATCAAGTAAGAGGCCAAGCACAAGACACGCTCTCTATTTGATCACGACCCTGAAAAGTCAGCATTTCCCTTACGGGCACGTTTAAAGGCCTTAAAGCACGCTCCTCGCGGTGGTGTCTCAGAGTGGCCATTTGTGCTTTTTAAAGAATGAGGCGGATGGCTTTGGCAGTTGGCCGTGTTGGCACTCTGTTTAGTCTGGGCAATACGTTGCAATCACTTTCACTCTCAGCGATAACCCCAGACAGGCAGATCAGTCTCCCCGAAGGGCGTTAAGAATGCTGTTGGAGAAATCGCGATCCCAACCTCAGATGAGGAAAACGCATCTCGCTTGTCTACAAGGTTAGCAATTTTAAGCCTTATACGTGCCACATGCCTCTTGGAAATTGCGTTGGCATTTCGCCGTCAAATGCCAATGCATCATCAAACTACACACTGAGGCACGCCGTTATGTATGTATGCATGTATGCATGCATGTATGTATCATGTATGTATGCATGTATGTATGCATGTATGTATGCATGTATGTATGCATGTATGTATGCATGTATGTATGCATGTATGTATGTATGCATGTATGCATGTATGCATGTATGCATGTATGCATGTATGCATGTATGCATGTATGCATGTATGCATGTATGTATGTATGTATGTATGTATGTATGTATGTATGTATGTATGTATGTATGCATGCCCCACCGCGGTGGTCTAGTGGCTAAGGTACTGACCCGCGGTCGGCTGCTGACCCGCAGGTCGCGGGAT
The DNA here is from genome assembly GCA_013436015.1 of Rhipicephalus annulatus. NCBI lineage: Eukaryota > Metazoa > Arthropoda > Arachnida > Ixodida > Ixodidae > Rhipicephalus > Rhipicephalus annulatus. Next base: position 923,212 of record WOVY01009998.1, on the reverse strand, counting down.
GGAATCCCGGCTGCGGCGGCTGCATTTCCGATGGAGGCAGAAATGTTGTAGGCCCGTGTGCTCAGATTTGGGTGCACGTTAAAGAACCCCAGCTGGTCGAAATTTCCGGAGCCCCCCACTACGGCGTCTCTCATAATCATATGGTGGTTTTGAGACGTTAAACACCACAAATCAATGTATGTATGTATGTATGTATGTATGTATGTATGTATGTATGTACGTATGTATGTATGTACGTATGTATGTATGTATGTATGTATGTATGTATGTATGTATGTATGTATGTATGTATGTATGTATGTATGTATGTATGTATGTATGTATGTATGTATGTATGTATGTATGTATGTATGTATGTATGTATGTATGTATGCATGCATATATGTATGTATGTATGCATGTATGCATGCATGTATGTATGTATGCATGCACGTATGTATGTATGCATGTATGTATGCATGTATGTATGCATGTATGCATTTATGTATGTATGTAAACAAGACACAGAGAAGACAAGAAACAGGTGTCGTGTCCTGTTTTCCACTCTTTAGGTTAAGCCATGAATCTCTATACCAGCTCGCCCAGTACGCTACTTAAAACATCTATTTGAGTGTTCTATTGTACGTCGATCTCAAAATTCTGGTGACACCTAGCGAGATAGTGAAACATCAACAAACACTGTGAGACCTGGCAAGGCCCTCTGTGGAGATTCCCAATAAATGTCTGGTACTAATAATTACTATGCTAATTCAACTCAACGTAGGTGGTCGTGCAGAGATTTTGTGTACTCTGCAGGAAACTCCCTCCTGTTTCTTCTTGATAGAGCGACAACTTCTGCGTCAACTGAGCTACATGAAATTAAGGAGGCTCTTACTTTATGTAACAGATATATCACATGCAAGCCTTGGCGGCACTCCCAAACAATGACCAAATTCGACATCACTGTTCAATTATTTCATAACTTTACCGGTTAGTATGAAATTATTGCTAGCGTTATTGAAATTATTGATTATTGATAGTATGAAATTATTGCTAGCACTGGGAATATATGTGATAAATAATCATTATTTTGCCTCTAATCGTCCTCTATTTAATAAATCAAGATATAATTAATTAAAGTTTATTTCTATAAAATAATACAGCTAAACAATTTACCGCTGTTGCATACACAAAGTGCCACCATTTGGAAAGAAAATGGTAGCTGCATTCTAAACGGAAGCTACGCTGACATTTCTTTACAAATACGCAGTTCATACCCAAAACTACGATTCCATGCAATGATAAATGTTGAATAACCTAGCGTCTAAGTTATCCTCAATAAGACACAATGCAATTATAACCCCGAAAACACGCGAATCAAAGCATGCGGAAAATTACTTCGAAAGCTCCGCCTCTGATGATTTCCAGATGCAGTTAAATATCATCTATGTGCGTTGTCCTATAGTGCCAGAGCCAGTAGAAGAGCCAGCACACGTCAGAAGTTAACGCAGGAAACTATAGTTTGGTGAATTATTATTACTAAATTTCTCTATCATTTCACATCGCCTAAATAACACTGAGTTGCTCATGCACTTAATGCGATGCCGTCTGTAATGTGAGCCTGATGATTGTTAAACTTTAAGCATGCCATTGAATCGGGGTTCTCCGAATGAAATTATGGGAGTATCCGCGAAACTCTCGCTTATACGTTTCTTATTAGGTTTAGTCATTGACTTTAGTAATCCTGGGTGATAGGCGAGTAATCTGGTTAGTTCTTCCCTATATTTCCCCCACGAGTGCGTGTTGTGTTTGTGCTTTTTTTAGTTTTTGTCTCGAACGATACACAAAACAAGTTCACCTAATAAAAATAAGTAAATCTGGGCTCTTTACGCTAACCATATAACTGGTGCAAGCAGCGTCACGAAGTTAACTTGGCGATGTTCTGAATCTTTTACTTTCACTGGGTCTTGAAAATTGGAAAGTGTTTTCCCCTCATAGCTTTCTAGTTCAACAAATGGGAATGGACATAGCCTCGTGAAAGTTCGCTGCAATATAGCCAACATAACTGTATACTTTCCGAGTTTTGTGATTTTCGGAGCTTCCCAGAACTTATGATACTGCCGTGCTTCCCGCAAGCCGTAGATAAAAATAAATGATCAGGTTGTCATTAACTTTTAGCGACGACAACATTAACAAAAAATGGATGTCACCATGGTGGTTTAGGATGCCCAGCCATGCTTTTTATCGGCTTCGTTGGTAAGTTTTTACCTTAATTTTGTTACTTATCTCAGTTGGTATGGTATAATTATTGTAGTTATTGAAAAAGAAAGTGTTACAGAAATGTTTCTTTAGTGAAAATGCCATACCAAACAATTTTGTTTTTCACACGGCCTAAAGAACTCTATGTCTGACTAATACATAGCCTTGTGGTCATATTTCTAGTTGCTTAGCTTTAAATAAAAAGTCCCAGCTTTGCCGCAAAGGCGAAACATTCAACGGGATAGCAACAAATTCGAAGGTCACGCGAAGAATGGCAAGCAGATCAAAGCGCGCCCCACGTTTGTCACGCACAATGACACATGAAACGTACTCACAACTACAGATCAACGCAAATAAGCGTCTCAGTTGTTATTTGGCTGTGTCTGAAAAAAGCGCTCTTTTCGGAAATGGAGGCTGTGCTACGAGCGCAGCGACCTTTGTGCACCCGGTAACTACAACAGAATCGTTCCGGTGAAAGCCTAAGGCGTACGGTTGTCCCCACCGCGAGATAAGCAAGCGCACGCGTGAGCATCCCCTCTCCGCAGGACAAAGTACGCGTGGGAGATGAAAGCGCGCGCCACCGCGCTGGGACGATGTGGCGACGCACGCTCATTGCGCCATCTCCCAGGTAATACTGAAAATACGATAGTTCCTCTGAGATGTTCATCACCAGTGGTAAGTGGTAGATATTAATAGCTTGGCGTTGGAACGTTGAAGGAGACGCTCTTTAGGGGCTCTGTGGCTAACGCTTCGCACTCACAATTAAGAGGTTGGGCGTTCGATTCCACGTGCAGGAGTCTTTTTCTGGATTACTCTTCTTTCGTTCATATATATATATATATATATCGGCATTATCCAGCCGAGAGTGTGCATACAGCTGCTATCGCAATAAAAGAGACCGGTAATGAACTTACGAGACAAGAGGATAAGAATAGAAAGATAACAGCTACTATAATTAGATTATTGACAGTGAGCAACTACGGGTGATTTCTCATAAGCTGCAGTCACCTGACTTTTGCTATGACCACTTTCACATTGTTTGTTATTCCTTATGTGTGCACAAGTCAGTCCCATATGGTTTGTTCAAAAACATTCGCATAACAAAGATTTTAAGAGTGTGAATTGCTGCAAGCAAACTGTACATTGACATGGTATTTGAACAGGTATCAGTGTGCGACTTTTTTATGCTGATTGTGCATATTGGGTACTATTCATAATTATTACTTTTTTGCTGCAGACCTTATTGATATGAAGTAGCCGAGGTAATCGGACCTCAAGCTATGAACAGCAGGACATGTCGAACAGAACAGATTTACACGGCGCACAAAGTCATCGATGATATTGCCTAATCAACAATAGAGCTAGCGAACGTATTAAGGGCGGAGTACTTCTGGGCCCGGTCTAAAGTACGCTTTCACGTTTTATCATTGCACGCAGTTGTTTTCTCAAGTAGCTTGGCTTCACACAGGCAAAAGAATGTATAGCATAGACATGCACATAGCAAGGGAAGATGAGAAGGAAGTGAGGGTGAAGAAGAGTTATGTGAGGGTGTGTAGGAAACAGGGTAGAAAGGGAGGAGAAAAAAGAAGAAAGCAGGCTTTAATAATATGCAGTCATCTCATGTCAGTGTTGGGCGTCATGCAGGCGTTGTACCTATCTACGACGATCAATTGGGAATGGGAAGCTAAGGTTAGGGAGAAGGGATGTGATGGAGAGGAGAGAGGAATAGAGGATGAGAGCGAGACAGATAATAGCCATGCATGGCGTCACGCAAGCGAAATCATTCATAGCATAGCTTAGCCAGTTGTAGTACGGTAAAGTTGGGGTGCGAGAAAGAGAAGTGAGGTCGAGGAAGAAAGAAAAGAGAAAAAGAGAGGGGAAAGCATGGCATAGCTATGTACGGCTACACACACGCGACACCTTCTTTCACACACCATTGTATTATACGATATGGCAAGAAGGTTGGAAAGGGAAGAGTTGGTGAGGAGGATTTATGTAAGGATAAAAAAGAGGGAAAAGATTAGGGGGAAGGTAGATCATAGCCTAGCAGTGTATGGTGCAAGATAGCAAGGAGTAAGAGAGGAAATTGAGTGTGAGGAGGAGAGATGTGGGGTTGAAGGGGAAGGAAATGAGAAAATTGAGGGTCACGTATATTAAAACCGTGCATAGTATAGCATACAAAGGGGCTTGGAAAAAGAAATTGATGTTGAGGACAGATATGAGGATGAGGAGGGAAAAGGGGATGAATAGAGCATAACACAGCCATGTATTGTACAATAAAGCAAGGGGCTGAGAAAGAAAAGAGAGATAGGTCGGACATGAGAAGGAGAGGGGAGCATAGGTATGCCAAGTATAGTGCAGTAACGTTAAGGAACAGGGAAGTGACGGTGAGGACTAGAGATGAGCGAGTAAGAAGGAGACGGTGCCGCTGCCCCACAAATGAATGTTTTCATTTTAGTGATAAACGCCAAGTAGGCTGAATGTTTGGAAAGCCAGCGCTTGGTTGCCTGTGCAGGTGAAATTCGCCTTACGGAGAGGCGAATCACTGCTCTGCACTTCCTACAGCTTTCAATTTGAGTACCACTGTGCACATTTTTTTTTTGTTTTTGAAAGAGGTGGGGCGAAGCATCTTAAGAGCAAGGCTTGTCCGGTATCCGTGTTCACGGCTTCATTATACTTCATTATATGGGGCAATGCTCGGCTAAAGTACGGTATAGTCGAAACAAGCGTGAGAATACAAAAGGAAAGTTTATCAATAGACTACGATCAGTTGTATTTGTGACAGAACATTGTAAAACACCTAAAAATACGAACTTCTTATACAAGTCTATAACTTCAACGCAGACATTATGAACCACAGGACCTGGCTTTGTCGTGGGCTCTTTTGTGCCAAAATGTGTCACTGAACGGAAATTATATGGGGCAGCGCTCGGGTAAAGCACGATGCAGTCGAAGCACATGGGAGAACAAAATAAAAGGTTTAAAATCGACTGCGTTAGCTGAGATAGTGTGCACTGTAGTCGAAGGAATGCGGGTGCCCTGGGCCATCTTTGGGATTTCGAGCCCAGGTACAGTTAATGTTTCGACTTTCTCGAAATGCTTTCCTCTGACGGTGACGCTGGAATAAGGTTCAATGCAGGTGGCTGGCCGCCCTCTCGTTCTGCACTTCAGAAGGAGGTGTTCAGACTTCTCGGGAGCACATCGGAGACCACATTTTTTTCAAGTATCTCTCGATGGTATTCATTGCTTCTTGTAGGCGCATTTCTTGCATTCTGGTATTTGTGGCCCTTGTCCATTCGTGGAAATGCGTAGTTTTTTTTATGCGACTTTTTGTGACAAGTAAACTTGACAGAAGCAACGCTACGTTTGTATAGTGTGATCGCGAAGCGACATCGTAGCAACGTCCAGGCAGGTTTTCCGGCCATCCCTGTCGAGCACAACATGTAGACTGAAAAAAATGAAGTGTTAACAATGTGGTACTTTATTCGTAAGTATTTATAGACCAAACTGTTCCTCCTATAGCAGCACTTGTTTTCTTGTACGCTATTTACCCGACTGCCTAACGAACTAACAAACCAGCTAAGTAAACCGCAAGAAAATATCGTCGTGTGGATAAGCTTAGGAGAAATCAAGTGTGTACATGTGCGTATCGCTTATGAGACATTGTAATCAGATTGATTGATGAGCATTAACGTCCTGAATCTATCACATGATAATGAGAGATGCCATCGGGGAGAAAATTTTCGACTACTTAAAGTTCTTTAACATGCAACTAAATTTAAGTGCACGGTCCTCAAGCATTTTCGCCGTTATCAAAAATGTGACCACCGTATACTAGATGCTAGTTATCGGGCTTCTTGATCAATTCTTCATTCAATCACTGTTTTCACTAAACAGCGAAGTTTTGCGTTATCATCAATTTACCCCTGCACCCCAGAGTTCATGCAATTTCACTAAAAAGAATTTACGTTCAGTGTATGTTCAGTTGAAATCAAGAAATTCGCATCATCTTCCCAAAGCGAACCCTGATGTGATGCGAAGCCGCAGCGTTGTGCACGGGTGGCGTCAAGAGTTCAATGGCGCTAACACGAGTGCCGTGGTGAGCTCTGGAAGATTCTTTTGAAACGATGGATGGTGTAGGTCTTGTTATTTCTTGAGAGTGGGCATGGCACTGAACCAGAGCTAGCGCGCGTTTGGCTTTAACTACCACGACCTTATGAGCAGTGAAGCTCATGCTGAGAGGTTCCTGCAGACATTCGACGTCGAAGTTGGCAAAGACCAGATTGATGCACGTTCTCCTTATTATAGTGGGTAGTTTCCGAGTTAACCGACGAGTCGGCGGTGTAGCGAGCGGTCGTAGCGGCAGGTGTTGCAGGAGAACGGACCAGGTGGCGGCTACAGGCACTGCGGCGATTGCGGGGCAGGCGAAGGAGAGAGTGATGTCAGCGCACAGTGCGAGGGGAGCATGACGTCTACGCGCAGCTGCGGCGTCACCTACTCGGCACCGCTCCAGCACATCCAGCGAGGGGAGCGCGTTGTAGCGCGTTTGTTCGGACGCATGGAGGGACAGCGTTACACAGGCTAGTCAAACAACTGCTTCGCATCTAAAAAAAGTGGACATGGGTCGGGCACGCATAGCGTAGGCAGGATAGCTGCTGGTCAATAAGGGTACCTGACTGAATTTCATGAGAAGGCAAGCGGGTGAAGGGGAGACAAAAAGTTACGTGGGCAGATGAGATTAGGAAGTTTTCGGGTGTAAATTGGCCGCAGTAAGCGCAGGACCGAGTGGACGGGCGGAACATGGGAGAGGCCTTTGTCCTGCAGTGGGCGTAGTAAAAAATACGATGTAGTGGGCACTTAACAACTGTACTTGAAAGAGGCCTTCTGGGATAGTTTCAGGTGGCCAATGTCACGGTACAGGCGTTCGTTTTTTTACAGCATGGAGGAGGCATGCGCCGAGAACCGAATCCAAGCTAGCAATTGAGAAATGCGCATAGAGGCTAAATACAGGATCGCGTTCTACTCTTGAATGCGGAGCTGATTCATCCTCCAAGTTTTTGTTTTGAAAAGGCAACGACGCGAATAGAATATTCTTTTGCCTGAAATACTCAGAGACACACTGTTTTTAATGAATGAATGAATGAATGAATGAATGAATGAATGAATGAATGAATGAATGAATGAATGAATGAATGAATGAACGTGGGGATCGCTCCGGCCAAAGTGCCACTAAGGGGGTGGTTAAAGGAAAATGAAAAAAGTTATTCACCGAAGAACAACGTAAGCCGTGGAAAAGCCGTTATAAAAGGAGTAATAGAGACAAGATTTCACATTTACCTATCCGTCGTGCAATGTTCTCAAGTTTTGTAAAGCTGGCTTTTGCCTTTACGTCAACAAGTGCGGCGAAGCCTTCTTGTTTCATTGGATTGGTTGGGATACAGTGTTACTTGTACTGTATTCTATGCCCAGTTTCTACTACCAAAGTTGAGACCTTTACTACAGCATTCCACCTTAAACGCTCTGAAAAAGTACTTATATAAGGGCTTGTCTGATGTAGTGCGTAAGCTTGTGCAAGTTAGTTTTGCCTGCTTAAGACTAAACACATGGCAAAGCCAGCTTTACCTAAAAGCTGGTATAAAGGAGTGTATTTTCAAGAATGTGTTCTTTCCTGCCTATATTTTTAAATAACTCTAACATTATTTTAACGTACATTTACTTCTGCTGTAACGCTCATAGGCCAAGCAATATTTGTTACTGCACAGATAAAATTCATGCACATGTAGTAATCCACTTAATGCCTGCATGTCAGGTGAAATTTCTACGTTCAACTTTTTCTCGTGGTGCCTGTGTTGTGCTGAAGGTTAAACACTTTCCTACGTACTTATTTAGGTAGCACATGTTTCAAGAAGTAAAGACGGGTGACAAAGACGCCAAACAATTAGGTGCAACGCAAAAGCGAAGTATCCCTACAGTTACCTTAACGATATTTCAATCAGTCAATCAATCACTCAATGATTCTTGTGCAATAAAATTGTAGTTAAAATTGGTGATTATAAAGATGCAGAAGATAGTACTAAAGTAAACAGATCTCTACTTCGCGGGGCTGTCGTATTGACCGTCAATCTATAAAGTAATTAGTTAATCACTGGAGCAATCAATCAATCTTTAATTAGGTCAGGGCATGTAGAAGAAATAATTCTGTGAAGAGCACCTTTTAAATAGAGAACACTTCAAGGTTCCTACGCACTTTTATAATACCTCGCCGATTTCGGAAAATCTTTGTCCTATTAAAAAAACACCGAAAGGTATAAAATACGCGGTTGCGGGGAGCTCAAGCTGTTTTTGTGGCTGACCTGCGTCATCGTTTACCGAAGATAGCGGCGTTCGGACGACACCAAGTTCGTTGTATTCTACTCGCCGCACGAAAGATCAACAGGTCAACACCTATATCAAAGAAAATCTGGCCACCTGACCAGGCAGCAGTCTGTCACCCTACGCAATGGTATCATACACGCTGAAAAGAGGCCAACTAGGCTCTCGACAATGTCACTACGATAAAATACTGCCGTGGCACTTTTGATGCGCATACCACCGTTAGGCCCTTTCCAAACGCGTGGCACAAAAGATGGTCTTTTTTTCACTCGCGTACGCAACCACCGACAGCCGGTGTTTCTTTACGGCGACGTGGGCGCACAAAAGGTACTACGCTCTTACGGCCGGCTGCGGCCCTACACCATTCTTTAGAAAGCGGGACAGAAACAAACTCCGGAAACGAGCGCCTTCCGTTTTGTCATGCCACTGCTTCAATTGCGAGATCCTTGTCGCCAGTCGAGCCTGACGGCGACGTCCCACCAACAGCGTAGATGCTTGCCTCACGTCGCCAAGAGTTTTTGCGCCGCCGCCGGAGTACAAAAGGAGAAACTCGACAAATCCCAGCGAATGAGGGAGGGGAAAAGAGGGGCCCTTTTCCCCCCTTGTGTTCGCATGGATGAGAGAATGCGGTGGTAAAAGGTATGTAGAGGAGAGAAGGGAGCATCGGGCGAGGGGAAGGACAGGTAACGGGAACAAATGTTAAAAGTGGGAAAGTGGGAGAGGACACCGGGGAGAAGGGCTCCTCGCCATCGAAGCCGCCGCTGTCGCCGCTTTCGCACGGGCCCCGGATTGGTGCGCACCGGAGCCCGGGCCCGTTTCGAACCGTGCGTTAGCGCGCTCGTGCTGGGAATCGATTGGTCGTGAGGGCAGGCGGCGCTGCCGGCGGTGGCCTACGTCACGCGTGACGTCACTGAGGGGGGCTCCCGCATGTTGGGGCGAGAGGGGGAGTGCGTGGGGGGATAAAAGCCCAAGTGGACCAATGGGACAGGGCCGCCAGTGATAAAGGAACCCGTCGGTGTCCCGAAACTCCCCAAGTTTGACGCCATTCAGGACTGTGGTGTGTGTGCGGCTGCACGAGGCACGTCGCCGCGTGTACAGCAGGATCCCGGTTCGCACCAGTGGCACAAACGCACGGCGCAACAGTAGAGCTCTACGCGGAATCGGTAAGCTGTGCGTTTGTAGTAACTCTGTGTACACGTGAGAGTTAGAGAAAAGGGCAGAACTTCCTAACAAGTTTTAAACCACTGGCGGCAATCTTCCGACCGCAGCTGACTTCACTTCTTTTTAGCACGTGTAACCGCCATCGCATCCTCGAACGCTTCAGTTTGTTGTCAGCATCTGCACTGATTAGTGGCATTCTTTCTTAGTTTTGTTGGTTGATTATCATCGCTTTCAGCTTCGTGTCAGCGCACTGACACGCGCTCTTCCCTACTACCTTGGCGTGATGAAAAAAAATTGCTTGCACTATCACGTTCCCCTACCACAACACCCGCACTTTCAAGTGGCGCGAGAAAGCGGTGCAAAAGCAGCTTAGCTTAACGCTTAGCCTCAGTCATTTTCAGCTGCATGTCTGCATGAGAAAACTGTGTCAACTCATAGCCTGAAATAAAAAAAAACTGATTTTCATGTTTTCTTGTTGCCACTTATGTATTCACCACGTGGCTGTACTCATTAAGCGTTCGTAAACACGGCCACCTCTGTTTTTTAAAAGAACACCTCTACTTTGACTGGTATATTCCTCCACTGCTACATGGTCTTCCTAAAAGAGAACTGATAATTTGCGCTTTCCGACACAGATGTTTATTCTAAATGACAAATCTCGCGAATCTACTTGATTCAGAAGTATTTATTGCCAAACTATTATCATTGTGTCTGCGTTGATAGTGTCACGTAAGGGTGTCACGTAAACAATTCATGTCACGTAAGCAATTGTACTGGCAGCCACGTAGGAAATATTCGGCACTAATAATGCAACACATTATTTTCAGGCATTGCTAGCGGCACTTGTAGTTGAATATGTTACGCTTCAAATCACTTTGCACGGCTGGTTAGAGGCGTTATGAACAAATGCAGGATAATGCGCAGCAAGTTGGAAAGTCAGGAAACTACTTTTCTGTTGCCCCTGTGTTACGCTACAATTTCCTGCTTCAGAAAAAAAAAAGCTTTGCTTCCACAAATTTCATACCTGGCGTAAAGCTTGAATTTCTGAATGGTTTCTGAATTAATTGTTAGTTTATTATTGGCCGATAGGCTGACACCGGCATTGCGTCAGGATCAGGACAGCATAGATAAAATAAAAAAATAATGTCTAGCAGAAAGAAATATAGGTCATGCTGTGCTTTCTCTACTTTACCACTACTTTACCATTGGCCTTTCATTTGTTTATTTCGCTTGAAGCTTTTTTGTTTTGTTCTTCTTTCTGCTCGCTCCAAGTTTTCCTCAGACGCCATATTTTTTTCCCTTGGCGATCACATACTGCAATCTGATCTTCATGACATGCTTCAAAAGTAAATAATAATGTTCTTTACGACAAAGTCGGTTTTCCTATATACACAAAAATGTATGAGATTTAATAGCAATAGTGTTCAAAACATGCATTTATTACAAGAATACCAGGTCGAGGAGGAACGTTGTCACATTCGAACTTTAAGCAAAGACAAAGCCGAAGAGTGCGCCTGTTTGACGAGCCAAATTATTTTATCAAACGTACGCCACGCTTTATTCAATATAATCGTGGTAACAGTATGTGAGGCTAATAAGAACACAAAATAAATGCTTCGCTCTAATCGTGCACCAATTTTATTACACCAACGAATTGTTGATGCAAGCAACGTTGCCATTTGTAAGTAGTTTACGTTTTTTCAGTCACTAAAAGCTCATGCATCTAAACATTCGCATATCTGTTAAGTTATTTTTAAAACTCGTCGTCTCCTTGGGTACCGAAAGATCAATATGCGACCACGCGGTAACACCAGAAAGCAAATAACACCACACGTGTCGCGTCGGAACATTGTTTCTAATTAGCAAATACACATTCAAGCAGATCACAATTGAACATAACAATCACCGAAGCTTGATAGAAGAAATTCCAGATGACACCCAGCTCATATTTTCAAGTAATGTTCAAATAAGTTTAAACTATAGGCTGTCTCAATTGTTCATGCCGAAGTTAAGTTACACTTCGTCATTTAGTACAACGTGGTGATTCCAATTACCAATGTTCAAATATTTAGTTAGGCTGGTTCTGGATTTTATTATAGGATGCTTGCGTCAAGCAATTTAAACGCTCAAACACAGGAAAGGCACGCCAGCTGCAATTGCTTCTCAATATATGCACACTACAACAGGCTGAGGAATTCATGAGCGTAAAGGCTTAGTGGGACAGCAAAATTTTCATAGCGGCAGAGGGGACCTACTGTCTGCCTGCACTTGCAAGACGCAGGGAAATCGAAAGAAAAAAACACAAAATGCAACAAAGCGATGATGGTTATTGATCACAGAAAGACAAAGAGAAGCATCTCTCCTCTTGCGTTCCTGTTTGAGGAAAGCACAAACCGGGCTTACGAGGGGAACTCTATCTATGCAAATTTGATGTCCGGTTTTTTACAACAGACAAAAAAGATAGTAGTAAGCGGCACATTTCTAGAAGGTTTAAGAATGTACAAATTCGCGGGACGCTCCAATTCAAATAAAAAAAATCTTTTTAGCCTTACGCTTTTCCGAATCCCAATAGGCGGGCTAGATAGCCTGTCTATAGGAAGCCAGTAGAGAAAGAGAAAAAGTTCAGGGTGTGACCAATGCAAGAACAAAAACTCCCTTCGAGTTTGTTTAACAAGGCGGCAAAACGAAGCAAGATCGAACCCGTGAAACGTCGACCTGACGGAGCACAGCGTTCGCTTTGAAAATAGTCGAAGAACGAAAAGTGCCACGAGCTTATTGCGCTGTGGGAGAGATTGTGTTTTGGGAGCGCAAAAATACGTTAACCTTCCAGCGTGAGTGGTGGCTGTTAGGACGAGTTTTCATCGTTTGCAGAAAGCAGGACATTGGAGGAGGTGATGGGAGAGGGAGAGCGAAGCAAAGGCGTAGCCAAGGAAGGGAAGGGGGCGTTCAACTCCCCTTCCACCCCCTGAAAACTTTGGTTTTGCTGGCGTGTATAGACACGCACATATACGAACACGTCCACGAATATACATGAAGTATGGTTCAGCCACCCCTCTCCCCCCCGATTTTTTTTTTTTTTGGCTACGCCTTTCGGGCGAAGTGAGTAAATATTTAAAATGAAAACAGTAGGATGTAAGCTTGTTATACTAAAGAGCTCCTCAACCACTTTTCCATGTAATGATCGTATGACCTCATTCCTAGAGTTTATAGTCTCGCGAATCGACCGCCGGGAAAATTTCTCGAGAACGTCTAGAACGTTCGGAGTTGCAGATACTTGTCGCATGCTTATAGCGCTTTCTCTGTTGTCTTCATCCGGACGAGCGTGGGGAATGTTACGCAAAAAGTGATGTCACAGGTAAAGGAAGCCACGTCAGCACGCGTCATGACGTCCGAGCGCACGTCATGAAACGTGATCGCACTTTCCCGTTGCGATTCTTGTTCACGCTAGAGCGGCTGCTGTGTAATTTTGGCCCACTACAGAGCGGCTTTTCCGAACTCATTTTCTGTTCGTATATAAATGGCCCACGACGCTTTTTCATGGTACGACTCGTCACCACAGTCGTGGTACCGAGGAGACTCTCCAGCAAATTTTACGTGACTGCCCTTGTTTCAAAAGTGGACGACGTTGGGTGTGTTGCTATTGCATGACGAAAAAAAAAACAAGCCTTTAGAGACGAGGACAAGAAATAACGACAGAAGATGCTACTACTACTACTACTACTACTACTACTACTAGTAATAATAGTAGTAGTAGTAGTAGTAGTAGTAGTAGTAGTAGTAGTAGTAGTAGTAGTAGTAGTAGCACATCATCTGTCCTTCTTTCTGGTCCTCGTCTCTTAAGTGCCGTTTTTTTTTCCTTTTATTATGCCCTTGCTTATATACGCTGCGCTGAGACGATTACTAGCGATCGCTTCTAGCTCGCTTTGACCACAAAACGACATTGCTAGCAACGATCCTGGATTGTCATCCTCATAAGCCGTCAAAGCTCAAGACAATGAAGGACACTGAAATTTCTAAGAACAACAGACTTACACTAGCGGCTATAGTCTCATAGCGATGCCGCATACCACAATAGACTGACGGAATGTTTCATGGCAAGTGTTGCTCTCTGTTTCTCTTTTTCTCGCACATTATTGTTCCAACACCCCCGTTCGTTTCCCCAGTGCAGGGTGACAAGCTGACGATTCAAGGCTGGTAACCAAACGTGCCTTTTATCTCTCACGTGTTTTCCATGTCTTCCTTCAAGGCAACAAGATATATGTGTCCCTCAGCTAGGTTTAGCGCTCATGAGGCTTTCCTACTCGCGTCTCTGACAAATAACCTGTAGCCTAAAACAAGACGCATGCTAACTATGGGCTGAAGAGCACCTCGCTCCGCAGCCAGGTTGCTTTAGCCGATGCATCATTTATCAAGTGCCCCTCTCCAGAACATTCTTTCTCGAGTCAACCCGCTTCGCCCGCTTTTGTGTATCCATTAATTGCGCATACATATTTATTTGCACCTTCTTCTATGCCAGAACTTTCGGTACCCCATTGCACCTCGGCGATATTCAATCACCCCTAGCCATGTTTACGCCTATTTTCGGAACTGCTTTCATGTGGAACGCACGAATGAAAAATCGCACTCGTGAACTACACAAAATCAAACGTAGTCAAGAGAAAGTTCACCTTATATTGTTCTACGTTCCGTCCGATTGCTCTCATAACCGAAACAAGATTAGCAGTGACGGCAAACTTAACCAGAATTGTAACTCACTCTGAAAAAAAAGGCAAAATAAGTTTTATGTGAGAGGATTTAAGCAGGCGAAAGCACTTTTGTTTGTACAGGCTTAACGTTGCGCGAATCAGACTTTTGTTTACAATGTCTCCGAGAAAGAGTGCATGAAAGATACACATGTATACAACTACGCTACAGACAACTTTAATCGTTAACATAAAACAAAAGAGCACGGAGTTTGTTCAAACAGTGTTCAAATAGAGATTTCGATCCCGTTATCGCTTTCTTTGTTTTTTGAATAGAACGCGCTGCAATCTGCTGATGCAATCTGGCTGGTCTGATTCATAGAATGCACTGAATTGGGAGGCGACAAGGTTTCGTTTCCGTGCGATCGAAAACATAAGCAAAATACGCGTAGTACTTAATTCTTACGCTTAGTTTTGTTTTCTTTTGTTTTGTTTTCTTGCTTTAGATGTAGAAATAAGTAACTGTGCTTCAAAGCGAAAAATGCGCTGGTTACCGAAGAAGTAGAGATTAGAAAAGTTTTTGCAGTACTTTGTGTGTTTCTGAAAAAAAAATAGAAAGTTTCAACGGAGATGAGATTAAAGTGAAAAATAATTCGTTCAACATCCCACGCACGAACTCGCGTCAGAAAACTGCTATTATTGCGACATCATTGTTCATTGTTCAGATAACGAGATTAAAACACATTTTATAAACAAATGACAAACAGATTTGATACATAAAGAGAAAAGACAAAACACACAGATGGTGAAACATGCAGAAGCGTGCAGCTTTATTACAGGGTATGAAATAACGTATTTATAAGAACACCTGGACAAACAATAGTACATACACCATGTTTCATCACTGGCATTTTTTCTCGGTGAGAAACAAAAATATTGATTCACTGATTAGTTTAAAGTGATTATAGGACAAATGGTTAGATACCATTTGAATAATCTTTGGTAAATATGACGAGATGGCAAGGTAAATGAAGCGCAGACAAGCTAACCAGGTTCAACCTGATTGATTACCCTCACATGGAGAAGAGGAAAAGAGGTGGGAAAGTACTAACCAAAGGAACAAGAACAAAAGTGAAGTTGCACGTAGGCACTAAACAATGTTCATGGCGCATGCACGGATGGTCGATACTGGGAAGTAATTGTTGAGTTTGACTGCAGTGGGATGATCGTTAAGGAAAATGGACTCACAGTGTTAGTGAAGTCCATAAACTGTGAGAAATAGGGGGAAATAATGTGACATAATAAGAAGCACCACTATCAGCGGGTAGCAAGTACAAAGTGCGCATTACTTATCCAGTAAATGAGATAACGAACCGGCCTAGTGTGCGGCCTCCGCCTTCTCAACCAGAGTGCAAATTGTAACTGCGTATTACAGGAACGGATATTTACAGTCACTTATTGTTTTGTTTAATGCGGTATGACTGAGCTATATATATGAATAAGAGCAGTAACCGCTTTGCTAGAGGCGACGAGAAAGAAAGGGAAGAAGGAAATGCCTCGGAAAGGCGGTCGAACGGGTGGAAGGGCGTGCGTTGTGAGATGCCACACGTAAAAGCTACTTCTTCATTGTTATTAGTTCTTTCATTAGATATGGCATCGTGCAAGATGTTCCGCATACTAAAGACACTTCATCTGACAATATTGCGTCACCAGTAGGCACCAAGGCGCTGCAGTTGAGCGGTCAGCAACGCTGCATGAAATAACTGTGGTGTCGAGTAAGCCCTTGACACGCTTTGCGTGACGTTCCTCGATAAAGCGTTTCGGAATATTGCACAGCCTGTGTCAACATTATCGCGGCAGGCGAATCCTATGAAATAAAAGCACAATGCGGCGCAAAATTGTGCAGTATTGATCGCGTGCGCTAGAAGCACGCTGGGGTTTTCACGCAACCATTTACCTATGCACACAATATATTTCGTTGTATTTTCTTTGAAACAATGAGTAGTCTTGCGTTTTGCACCAGTTCCTCTTTTCCGCTCAGCGAACAAAATATTTTCTACTAAAATAATAAAGAGCGCACAAAATATGTCATACAGTAGAACCAAAGACGTGCGATCTCTGTACACTCCAACAGTATGAGTCACTAACATTCGAGTGACAGTTTTCATAGGCAAATGAAATTCATATGATCAGGATTATTTCAGCCAATGGCACTGACAATGACACAGGAAGAAAAATAACGCACTGCTGTTGTTCTTCCTCTGCTATTGTCAGTGCATTTGGCCGGAAGCGCGCCTCACAATGTGCAACCAAATGTAGCTCAGGCAAACATCGTTTTGTAATACTCGAGCACATGCTACAAGTCAAATGTTCTATATGGCTTGACACAAAGAAGAAAGAAAAAGACAAATAAATGCGCATACCAAAATTTTCAGCATAGTTGCATCACGCAGAATTTGAATGGCACCAGTACATGACGTTATATATAAAAGCTCACATGGTTCTTCATGAATTTCCCCAATACTAGAAGGTGAAAGCATTCTCCTGCTTTGTCTTCTCAGTTGATTGTATTGATCCCGCCTGAAAAGCTTTCCCACATAACATGGTTTATGCAATTAGAACTCTTTCTGCAGCACTCAAAACTTTGCATTGCCTCCGTCTATGAACCAGTTTTGACGAAGATCTGTTATCGCGTGACATCTCCTTCTGTAACATCTTAGCGACGCCACAAAACGTCATGTGGGGTCGTCATCCCAAAGTGAAAATCTTTCGCATCACTCGAGTTTAGGCCGCTGAATCCGAGGGCCATTTTCCTCGTTTGCTGCGGCATCGAAGAACCTTCCTTTCGATTCTGCAACCGCCTTACGTATCTAAACACAAGTACAATGTCCACGCTTGTCAGAATGCAGGACATGCGCAAAAGCAGGACATATGTCGAAAACATGTGCTGCACATCTCCTTGTTATTTATTTATTTTATATGCGTACACGAATACTCAAGAACACCAAAAAGTAAGAGGGAGAACAAGCTGCCAACTGCCACCGGGAGGGGCACAACCCCTGCTTACTTTTTTCGGGAGGAGGAATGAGGCAAAGGATAGGTATTCCAATGCTTATTCTAGCATGAAGCTTTCGCCTTAATATTCTGTTCACGGGATTCGCGTAAGCAGGGGCAGCCATACACGGAACCAGAACCACACTCAATATCAGTGGAACCTGTGAAGCGATACGAACACCACCGTCAGCTGCCTGTCGGGAACATTTCATTGCACACATTCGCATCATATCGCCGGAACCGCTTTTGAGAACTTAGGAGCCTGGAGCGTTTTCAAAAACGCCCAGCCGTGCCACCACCATTCCCGAAGTTATCCTCCCTTGAGTCTCGAACGTCGCCTATTCATTAAAGCGACGAACGTGGGCGAGCCCGAATTCCCGAGGAATGAAGCCCTCGCGTTGCAGCTACTGCAATCAGGGAAGTCTCGTATTTGCAAAGTAAATAGTCAGCTGTGTGTTGGTTCTCATTATTTTTCTTTATTATCAGAAGCGATATCTTTAAGTCTCCCATTTTCTCCGATATCCTGATTGGGCAGACAGGAGCTCAGGTATATAGACCGCCGTGGTAGGAATATCTTCCCCAAATGAACGTATACTACTTCTTCTATTAGACCCTGACAATATTCATGTCGTTCTCCGAGTTTCTTGCTTTTGACGGTCATCTTGCTTTCTCTCTTTGAAGATCGATCGGGCAGAACTCTCTGTCGACTTCTCAAAACTGGTTTTTTTCTTCTGTTGTTCTTTAGTTTTTATAGCCGATAAATTATTCTGACTTCCTAATAAGCTTAAATAGACAAAAAATGAAGACATGAGAATAGACAAACCGGTCAGATGAACTACTATGATTTGCGTGGCAGATTTCTTATGTAATTACACTTACTGTCGCATAAAATTATAATTAAAGTTTCTTTAACAATAGACAAGTTAAATTCCGGGATTTCACGTGCCAAAACCACGACATCATAATATATAATACCACTTAAATTTTCGCATTTCGAAACCACAATATTGTACTGACAGACGCTGTAGAAGAAAGCTATGGAAAATTGAAACAACCAGTGTTCTGTAGTGCACTTAAATACACGAGCATCAATCATAGTCGCTTCCATCAAATATGTGGTCACCGCGGCCTGGGATTTGATTCCGCGACTTGCGGGTCAACAATGGAGCACCACAACCGCTAGACCACCGCGGTAGGTACCACGACAAGTACCACGACTGCACAATGAAGTAAACCATGGTAGGATCGTTGTTTTAAGTGCGAAGCAGCTGTTTGACTCACGTGTGTAACGCAGTGCATACGTGTGTCCGTACGAACGCGACGCAACGCGCTTCCCTCAGCGAAGGTGTTGGAGTGGTGCTAAGTAAGTACCGCCACAGCTCCGTGTTGACGTCATGCTGCCTTCACACGCTCTCTCGCAAATGTGTGCTGACGTCCCTCTCTTCCTCACCCACGCTCGTCGAAGCGCCCACAGATGCCGGCTCCTCCAACCGCTCGCAACACATGTCTAGCTCGCTTCACCCTCTCCACCGCCCGCAATGCTCGACATCACGTTCAGGGAAAACACTCTTTCGGCTCATTTTTCTGTGGTGACAAACAAAGCTCGCCCTATCCCGTGCCCTTGCGTTTCAAACAAACGTTTACTCGAGTAAACACTACACCGAGTTCCGCTTCAAACCGTTCTTCCAGAGCCCGCGTCGACGCCCGTTTCAACCGGGTCAACGCCGTGCACACCGCTGCTGCTTCACATCCCACCAAGGTTTCCTTCATGTAAATGGTCAATATATTTTTAAATTGCAGTGCATAGGTGTACTTGTATTTCATCCCCATGGCAATGCGACAGCCATGTCCAGCGTTCTAACCCGCGTCCCCGAGCTTCGCAGAGCGAGAACCTGGAAGCTAGTCTATCCTGAACCCCCACAGCGAAACGACTACATTGCCAGAAAAAAAGTTAAGATACACTCATAACCATTGTAATACTACTAAAAAGAGAATTTGGAATTAGGGCTTCACAACGCGTCAAAAAAGCTTATAGAGGGCTAGAGTATAGCACAGAACGTACAGCTAACACGCAGTAAAACTGGCAAAACTATACCAGAGGAACTGGGATTAACTACGCAAACCAATCTGGCACCAAAAAAAATATCCCGTATGAGTAAAGGAAATGCTTAGTAACTATACCGATACCAAAAACATGTACCCGATCATCATCGGGCAAAGAGATCAGAAAGAGCGATAAAATATACGTAACCGATAAAAAGGTTTACTGAAAGCAACATACGTTGAAGCCGCCAAATACAATGTAATTGACAGCATGACTTTAGCAGCAGTTAAAAACAAGGGAAATCATAAGGTCAGAGGCTATGTAAACGCGAGCTTTGCAGAGGAGACAGAAGAAGTAGATATTGTACTGGCCATAGCATCGACTTCACTCATCTTTTGCGACTCAAAAATGGCTGCGATAAACTTTGCACAAGGGCGAATATGACCGAATCCCATTTAACACCCTCTAGCTCCTCGAATTGTACAGCTAGACTTCCCTCACTAGATAAGGTTCTAGCGTTAAATGTTGCCAAGTTCAGGTTACAATGGCGGCCTGTCCGGATCCAGATATTCTTAGCACCCTCTGCTGCGTCGCAGATCTGACCGCCGCCGTGGTCAGTTGCTTCGCAGCTGCTGGGGACTGAGGGCTGTGAGTTATTTGACGTAAGTATGTGGGAGGTAGTGGCCAGATACTGCACCAGGGTGGCCAATCCTTCTCTGGTGAGGGAGTGCGTTCTCGGCGGTGTTTGCCGGTGAGGCCGCACCCCAGGCCTCTTAATGCAGTTCCATCAACACGCGGATTTTTTTTTAATCCGGTTGGGAACTGCGCGGTGCCGGGATTTGAACCACGGACCTCTTGCATGCGAGGCGGATGCTCTAACCACTACGCCATCACCGCAGTAATGATAGAAGAAGTCAGAAAAGCTTTGGAGAGCATGCAAAGGGCCAAAGCTGCTGGTGAGGATCAGGTAACATCAGATCTGCTGAAAGATGGAGGACATATTGTGTTAGAAAACTAGCCACCCTGTTTACGAGGTGTCTCCTGACGGGAAGAGTACCAGAGTCTTGGAAGAACGCTAACATCATCTCAATACATAAGAAAGGAGATAACAAGGACTTGAAGAATTACAGGCCGATCAGCTTGCTCTCTGTAGTATACAAGCTATTTACAAAGGTAATTGCTAACAGAGTAAAGAAACCACTAGAATTCAATCAACCAAAGGAACAAGCAGGATTTCGAACAGGCTACTCAACAATTGACCACATTCATACTATCAATCAGGTAATAGAGAAATGCTCAGAGTATAACCAACCACTATAAATAGCCTTCATAGATTACGAGAAGGCGTTTGATTCAGTAGAAATATCAGCCGACATGCAGACACTGCGGAATCAGGGCGTAGATGAAGTATATATAAACATTCTGGAAAAAATTTACAGGGGATCAACTGCTACCATATTTCTTCATAAAGAAAGCAACAGAATACCAATAAAGAAGGGTGTAAGGCAAGGGGACACAATCGCCCCAATGCTATTTACCGCGTGCTTACAGGAGGTTTTCAGAAGCCTAGAATGGGAACAGTTAGGGATAAGAGTCAATGGAGAATACCTTAGTAACCTGCGCTTCGCCGATGACATTGCATTGCTGAGTAACTCGGGGGACGAATTACAACTCATGATTACGGAGTTAGACAAGGAGAGCAGAAAGGTGGGTCTTAAAATTAATCTGCAGAATACGAAAGTAATGTACAACAACCTCGGCAAGGAGCAGCGCTTCGAGATAGGTAATAGTGCACTTGAAGTTGTAAAAGACTATGTCTACTTAGGGCAGGTAATAACCGCAGAGCCAAACCACGAGATTGAAGTAACTAGAAGAATAAGATTGGGGTGGAGCACACTCGGCAAGCACTCTCAAATTATGACAGGTAGATTGCCACTATCCCTCAAGAGGAAGGTATATAACAGCTGTATCTTGCCGGTACTTAGCTACGGAGCAGAAACCTGGAGACTTACAAAGAGGGTTCAGCTTAAATTGAGGACGACGCAGCGAGCAATGGAAAGAAAAATGGTAGGTGTACCCTTAAGAGACAAGAAGAGAGCAGAGTGGATTAGGGAACAAACTGGGGTTAAGGATATCATAGCTGAAATCAAGAAGAAGAAATGGACATGGGCAGGGCATGTAGCGCGTAGACAGGATAACCGCTGGTCATTAAGGGTAGCTGACTGGGCTCCCAGAGAAGGGAAGCGGGTTAGGGGGAGACACAAGGTTAGGTGGGCAGATGAGATTAAGAAGTTTGCGGGTATAAATTGGCAGCAGCAAGCACAGGACCGGGTTAACTGGCGGAACTTGGGAGAGGCCTTTGTCCTGCAGTGGACGCAGTCAGGCTGATGATGATGATGATGATGATGATGATGATGATGAATATGACGAATAGCTTTAAGAATATTGGCTGAACAAAAAGACCAGCGAACAATAGATACAGTCTAGGCACACGCTCAGGCTTTTTAGATGCGGAGCATCTAATACTCGAGGCTTGTAGTGCGGCGCCGTCCGCAAGCTTCCTCTTCCTTCTTCCACCATCTGTGCATCCCTTCCTCCACTACACACCGCGCGCTGCTTCACTCCTCCACCATCTGTGCACCCTTCCTCCTCTACACACCGCGTTCGACATCTACGATTCTCCTGATTCTCCAGTGGACGCGCATGCGCCGTCGCGCTGTATATATACTCAAGGTCGGCGCTCGCTCGCTCAGTTGCCGCTCGTTGGTTGGTTGGTACGGCGCGTCGACGTCCAAGGTCGCGGTGAAATGAATTCCAACGAATCCACAAACACAATGATCGACGTCCCTTCGACCAGCGCCGCCCTTTCGCATACGTGTGTACGTGTTCACTCATTTAACACCCCCTCCTACAACCACGTTAACCAATTTAGCCATCGACCCAAGTAAGTCGCAATTTAACACTCCATTTCACAA
This sequence comes from Rhipicephalus annulatus, assembly GCA_013436015.1. Lineage (NCBI taxonomy): Eukaryota > Metazoa > Arthropoda > Arachnida > Ixodida > Ixodidae > Rhipicephalus > Rhipicephalus annulatus. The sequence continues at coordinate 900,686 of WOVY01009998.1, read as the reverse complement.
CCACGTTAACCAATTTAGCCATCGACCCAAGTAAGTCGCACTTTAACAGCCCGTTAACCAATTATATGCTCCGCATCCTCCTCAGTGTTCCCCCGAGGGAAGCTGCGGGCAATTTTTTTAATCGACAATGAGGCTACACTATAGATAGCTTTAAAACTCACAGGCCAAACCTCTGGATTTCCCTGGCCAAGCTGGGAGGACTATGAGAGATTCGAACTGATGAAAACTTACAGAAATATCACGCAGTATTACAGGCTAAGCACGAATATTTATCTTCCAGCACACTCGTCACTGAACGAAGCACAGGTGGTGGCGTGGTACCCATATACCTCAAACACATACGTTCCCTAGTCCGGTGACAATGAGCGACTGCGAGCCGGCACTTCATCCAAACAAGTGTAAATTTTGTAATAACAGGGCAGACTTGATCCCCATGCTGGTTGGTTTCCCCCCCCCCCTCAGGTTGGTTCCCCCCACCCGCTCTGAAAGGGAGAGAATCTTTCTGCTAATTGAGTAAATCTTCATCATCCTATTGTTACGCTTTAAGGAGACCATCAAAGGAGATCGCAGTCTTCGTTGTCTTTGTCCATGTGCGTGACAATATTGTCTGGCTTCGAACACTTTAGAATGCGGTACCGTATAACTGAATTTCCTTATGTGTTTAGAAAGGTGGTCGACGATTTCGAGCACTTGGTAATCTACTATAAGGAAGAGCTTAAAACCGTGCCGTGGAACTAACACTTGGTGAGTCCTTGCGGACAGTGACATTTGCGGATTATTGTTTCCTATGAGCATACTCAAATGCCACCGAACTAGCTGTAATGATTGGAATCACACTGTACAGATACACATTTCTGTCACTGGTTTAGGCTACAGAACTTGACTGTCATAACAAGTTACGAAATAGATTCTGACGTTGGTGCTTCTCCAGAAATAGCTATTCAGTTGGAACTCAAAACCTTTTTTTCTGTATACTTAATGATTACGTTAGGTGACAAAAAGAATATGATTTCTTTTAAAGATGTGAAAAGCAGGCTGATTGTAGTTTTATGAGTCAAGCTTGAGTTCAATGAAGCATGATGCAGGGATAGTTGGAAGTGAAATGAACTTTATTTGGACCTATAGAACTGGTCAGACAACCCCCTAAGAGTGGTCCGCCGCAGTTGCTGGCGCGTAAACGCCGGGACCGGAAGACCATGGCCTTCCGCCCGTTCGCAGGCATGTACATGCATATTGTTAAAACGAACGCCTTTATAGCCTCATGCTCGCGTCTGTCCATCCGTCCGTGCCTTCGCACGGAGCCAGGTTACCGTCAGGGCCCACCAACAACCGCCGGTCACACTTCGCGTCGGGCTCTACAGCGCTGCCGCTTTGCATGCGTAGCATCACTGTGTCCAACGTGTACAATCATACAAGAAGGGAGACGCCCACGTCGCGCTCCAGTCTGACTATAGCACCTAGTCTGAACGACCCCGTCTGTCACAAGCATTCGCCGGACATACTTTGGAATTTACGAATTGTCTCTAGTCTTTTTCTCTTCGAAACAATTCACCAATAAAACGTGAACACGGGCACACCCAAAAAAAAATAATAGAGAGACGCGACAGGACCCGTCCCATCAGGTCTTTTTGTGTGCCTGTGTTTATATTTTAGCGCTGAAATCATTCAAATAGAAAAAATGACCATCTATACATTACGAGGAAAGTCACGTTAGTTATATTCCTATGTACAATGCATAAGTTAGAATAGAAGCCCTATTCGAAACAGCAGAGGTTAATTGCGAGCTTCCCCTGCGGTTTCTCTCGTAAACCCCCGCGCCGTACTTCAATTGTTATCATAATTTATGAAATAAGATGCATTGCTGTACATCACGCGTTTTTCCGGGTGCCCGCATATCAGTTCGATTTCTGGGTGGAGATGAGAAGACATTCGTGATGACAATACATACCAAAGTCCACCACAACCATTTGCGAACTTTATTGATGTCCTAAGTATACCGAATACTATAATCTGCCCCTTCCACCCCAGCCTAACATTTTTCTCTTTATCTCAATCTGCAATAATATCTGCACTTCCTGTTGTCATGATAATACTTCATAACTAGGCTTTCTTCTTTTTTTGATGATCTTGAGAAACTCTCACAAATTACGCGAAAGATAATATAAGCAGTCTGCAAACGGATCTATTTATTATTTATTCTTAGTATGTCGACATGACAATCTGCATTTGATTACTTTAAATGAAGGAGCTGAGACACTTGCTCATTGTGCAGTGTGTATTTGTATTATGCTTCACAAGCTAATCCACTTGAAAAGAAAATTATTCGTGCCGCTGTTTACTTCTGGACTTTACCCGCTATAAGACCTTCCGCTATTCCTTTTTCCCGGTTTCTCGACTGCTGATGCAGCAAGTTGGTGAGCTGTCCTAATGCATATACATATCTCGCAAAAAAGCTCGTAGATAGAGTACGTTCCTGGATCGTTCCCATAAATAGATCTACCAGTTGCAGAGTGGTGGCCCCGCCTGTTTTTTTCTTGTATTTTTTACTGTCACTTTCGCACTGATTTTTTTGTGTGTCTCTTGTTGGTGAGAAAAAGGCTTTTAACAGCATGTATTCCCAACACGTGGCCAAACTAAATAACTTATAGGCACAACTACGCGAAACTCTACGGATGCTCCAAAATATGGATTCCCTCAGAATACGCGACATGACCATCTCTCAGTGCCGGACGCATTTACATCGTTGACACTGGGAAACCTATCGGACTTTCGCTTGTTACCGTCATAAAGAGCCGTACAAGGCCGTGCAACCCCTCAAGTGATTGTTTTTTTTTACTTACACTTAGGCTGACTGACCTTCCTCGGCACCCTATTTTCTGCGTAGATATATAGTCATCCACCAGCTAGCTTATAATATATCACTGAGTAATGACACATAATGCAGATGGGTTTCACTCAAAACTATTTATCAAACGAGTCAGCGCATAGCGTAAATTGAAGCAATCGAAACATATTTCTCAATTAGTTTACGTAACTAAACCTTTTTTGTTGTTTATTCACAGAGCTAAATGTTCTGTGAATATACAAAAATTATCTGTAGTCTTTTTCGAAATGTTTCACTGTTTTACTGCACTCCGACTTCATAGTTGATCCCATCTGCATGTCTGCCTAGTACAACTTCTGCCTAGTACAATAGGGCCACAGCTGTATACTTTTTACGAAATATCAGAAAACAATGCTCATATTCCAAGCAAGTGCAAGCGGAGTTCACTCAGAGAGTTATGGTTTGTTACACTTCATTGAGGTTCTAAAGATGAAACCCTATACTGACGCAGGCGGCTGGCCCACACGTTGGTTTACAGTATGGTTTAGCCTCGCTACCATGTTGCGGGGCTTCCAGTGCTTGATTTGAAGAAGCTCCGTTGTGAAAGAACTTTCGTCACCAGTTTTGTTTTTCCTTGTCACAGCTTGTGAAAGCCACAGGGCACTGCTAAAGCATACATTGTCCCGAGTCATAATGCAATTACTCTTGTAACGTTATACGAAAGAAAAGTTGTGGCAGCTTCGCAGTTGTGGTGTCAAGCCTGAAAGGACTTCACAGATTGACTTCTTTCTCCACCATCTTTTCTTTTAATCTGTCAATTTTTATCTCTGTGGCACATACCCGCTTTTCACCCCTCTCCTTTATTCGTCCCTGCCCTTACACCGTGGCTTTGCCGCAAAACACCTTACTACAACACAGAAAGCCCAGGTTCGATTTCTTCTTCAAGCCATGATTTATCTTTATGCGACGTTAGCGGCTGCTTGAGCTTTCTTGTGACAGAAACCGGTCTGAAAAAAAGCTCAACAGCTCAGCAGTGAAAGGTTGCTTACGGTTGGCTTCCAGATACTCCATAATCCTTAATGAGACCTTTGGTTTTTTTTTAATGAATAGGATGGCTAAACTGAAGTAATGAAAGGTGTTATCGGGACAGTTTCGGGCCCTTCTCTTTTCTTTCTCGTGACTATGCACTGAAATATTGGTCTATAGACGTGTGACACTTTTCCGGTCACACTTGAAGAATGACACCGAGACAGGTCCAGGAGTTCTCTTCCGGGTACTGTAAGTTGTTTATATATTCATGAAAAAACTAAAACCAAAGTGAGTTCCACTGCGATACTTACAGGGAAGTTTGCAAAAGTTTTTGCAATTACTTATTTCGCTTTTCGCACTTTTCGTTCTCATATAAACGCTTACAAACAGATTCTTAGAAGTAGTGCCTACGCATATCTTAATAATATTGTCTAGGCCTAGCACTGGTCACGGCATTCGGAATAGCAGGTAACAGAGACGAGATGAATTCTTTAGAAAAGTTACCTTTGGTGCAGCTTAATCCGGCATCAGCCTGAGTGCAGGTTCCTGCCTTTTTTTTATTTTTGTATATGGTACGTACATGGGTTCTTGAAAGTTATTGCTGCACCTGGACGATAAGCTAAATTCAAATACATCGGTTGCTTTCAATCTCTGCGACCTAATGAAAAGCGAAGAACAGTAATGTAGTTTCAAAGTCTGGAAGTATACTTCGGACTTCTCTGCTTCGTGTTTTCAATATCCCTCAATGATCCAGCGAGCTGTCACAATTCTTTTTAACGTCATGTGGAGGTGCTGTTACCAGTGTATGACGTTCTTTCCGTCGGTGCTTTCGCAAATCTGCAATTCCTTTCATTATAGAACTGGCGAAGACCGAACTCCAAGGGACGGTTGCCCTTACTCTTAGTCGAATGTCAGGCTTATTAACGTGCAACCTCAGAGCAGTGAATAAGTAACAATTGATAAACGTGTATAATTTCGTACCTATTCACTTACACATCATAAGTCATGCAACGAAGACACTGTTGAAATATTTGATCACAACAGACTTGCCTCGGTGGTTATAGACCAACAACGCTGCTGTGACTGTAGCGACGGTGACGTTTTGTTAATGTTATTCCCCCCCCCCCCTTTTTTTTCTATCTTTCTCTCTACTTTTCAAGCCCCACTATCACTTTCCCCAGTGTGTGGGGGCATACCAGCTTCTCTATTATACTGCTTAAGGTAGCTGCATTTGGTCTTCCCTGTTTATTCACCCGTGATGGTGAGTGTTTATGCTACTCAACTACTGACCTGGATATAGCACGATCAAGTCCCAGCAGTAGCCATTGCAGTTAGATCGAAGTAAAATACTAAAGGCTCATGTACTTATATTAAGTGCACGTCGAAGAACTCCCAGGCCAAACCTTCCGGAGCCCTTCATTGCGGCCTCCCTTATATCATACAGTGATGTTGAAACGTAAAACCCTAACAAATCTTATATTTCGTCCTGTTCCTTTTTTTTCATTCCTTACTGCATCGATTACACAAGGGCAGTGGTTTAGCAATCAAGCTTGCAAAAGCAGCAGCTTGATGATGTCGTTGGGGAATGCTAGTTGCAGTAGTGGAGGGGGGCGAAGCCCGGAGCTCTTCGTTGAAATCACGTTTTCTGGCACCACGCTTTAGGCTGTCGCTCTGTTGCATTAGCTTCTTCTCCTTAACGCTGTAAAAGAAATGACTAGCAAAATCAAACTACGTCATCAGTGTTGTTCTTCGCACGAAAGCGAAGCACAGTGGCAGAGAACGCTTTCAGGTAAACGTGCGAGCACTAAAAGGTGACACGTGGATGATGCCGCCCAGCTGACTGGGCTTCTTCCGATGTCTCAAAAGGCACCCGTCACAGCACTTTGATTAGTTAGTTGCCTTCTAGAAATACGAGAAGTTGTCACGCAATGCCACCGGTGTCCACTAAAGAAACTAAGAAGAAAAAGAGAACAAAGTCCGAGGGACGTAGAGCCGACGTCATTCGCTTTCTCCCCGCCGCGCCCTGCCTTGACGGCCACCTTTCCATCTGAGAGTTGAAAGCGGTGCCTTCGTCGTCCAAAAGTGGCTTTCTTGGAAATGCGAGATGTAGCGAATGTTGCCAGCTTACGTAAACACAAAGAAATAAACGTGACTAGTTGACAGACAGAAAAAGACGGAGTCTTGCCTAGCGACTACCCGCGATAACGTCCGTTAGAGGAATCACCAGTAGATACAGCCTGGTTTATTGTACATTCGGTTTGCTTAGTGGTCGTAATGTATTCATCTGTATGTAACGATGACCGTATTCGTTCCTTCTGGGTGCTTCGACAAACAGTGTGCACGAGCCTCCAGAACACACAGCGTTACGCGATAGGAAATCAATAAAGTCAGAACTGATGCAATGTATCATTAGGTATACAAATAATAACTTAATAAAGTTACTGCTTTTATCGGTGTTTTCAAACATGCGCTTATAACGATTACTGGATATAACAGTCACAATATTGCGTCGGACGCACTTTTTCTGTGATGATTGTGGATTTCTTCCGTTTGTTTTTTCACCATTTCTATTCCAGTTTCCCCCACCTCGTTCTTTGTGCTACTTAACACAGTCGGGTGGCCAGTCAGGGATACTGCGCGGTTTAGCGCAATGTTGTTCTTCGATTTTGTAACGCGCATTCGAGTACTTTTGAGGAAACACTAACCGAGTTTCTTATGCAACAGCCATTCGTGTGTGATAGTAATGTTCTCGTAAATGCGGAGTAGCTGTTAAGGCTGGTGGAACAATGTCCATTAACAAAAAAAATTACCCTGTTTCCCATCAAACGGAACCATGTGTAAATGCGAAGCAGCGGGCTCTGACACTTTGCTTTACATTGCAGCAGGACATATCGCGGTTATTGCGTGGTACAAGTGTACATTGCCATCGGTCGTCAGAGCGTTTCATTATCACGAGGGCTTCATGATTTAAAGTGAGTCACCCACTACAAAAGGCACACACATTACGGCACCAGTGCCCTTACGTCCACGCAGTGGGTGCATAGCAAGTGGATATTTCATGCACTAAGTGCTTGATGTACGCACAAGGGACAGGATATCGCTATTGCTTTCAATTCCTTAAGGCGGAGCTTAAGGGTCTCCCAATTTCCCTAATTGTGAACGTCTGCTGACTCGCCCAAAAAATGGACGACGACGATGGATATGTGACAGGCTGGAAAACGTTAATAAAACTAATCGAGAAAAGACATTCACGGAATCAAACTAAGTTTAATGAAAACATATTTTACTGAGGCTAACTTCAACGAATAGTTTCGGTTAAATGTCGCTTAGCGACGAATGACATGCGACGAAGACACACATGAAAACGTGCTGAAAAATCAAGCAGCCTCTTTTATAATACCAATGAAAGTCGTCAAAATGTGAATACATAGAAAACGTGCAAATCTCTCATCTTGCGATTTAAGAGTCGCCAACTTTTTCTCGTTCATATTAAGAATATTTCAGTGGATCGTAGGAGTATATAGGTGCAATATCACTACTCTCAGAAACCTCGTCGCATGCCGAACGACTCCATTAAAAAGATTCTGACAAATAGATCCTGATCATTGTTTCCTGAGGAAGTAGCTATATTTGAGACTTCACAAAAAAAGAATCAATTGGTTCTCAATAAGCATCGCATACATTATTCCAATGAGTTGCGATAACACCTGAAAATATATCAAGTAAATTTCGCTTATGCTCACATCAATTGCTTCCAGGAAAACCTGCGTAATTGAAACCAAGATGATGGTAAGAAAATGTCGACATAGGCATCTATTAAATTGCATTCGTGTGTTCACAGTGTTTCCAATTTTCTTCTCAGACCGTGTGAATTAGTTCATTCTTTTTTAGTTGAGGTGTAAATAGAGGATCGGCGTCAATTTTTATCGTGTCATAATTGACTTCGTGCTGTCTTTAGCTGTCAGCCTTACACAAATACTTGGTATATCAAGCAGTTTAGAATGATTCATGCATTCCTATGCTTCGTTTACATTAAAATAATTGATTGATATGTAGGGTTTAACGTCCCAAAACCACTATATGATTATGAGAGACGCCGTAGTGGAGAGCTCCGGAAATTTAGACCACCTGGGGTTCTTTAACGTGCACCCAAATCTGAGCACACGGGCCTACAACATTTCCGCCTCCGTCGGAAATGCAGCCGCTGCAGCCGGGATTCGAACCCGCGCCCTGCGGGTCAGCAGTCAAGTACCTTAGCCACTAGACCACCGCGGCGGGGCATTTACATTAAAATAATTATCTATGTATTACAATATGTTTCAAATTGCTGTAGTATGTAACAATTTGAAATTGTTACGTATTTACAGTAAGCACCCCAGTTACAAAAAATTTGTGCTAGTCTGGCATTCGACTAAGATGAGAATTTGAGTTTGATTCACTTCGGAAGTGTAACAACATTTAGCTAACCGGGTCGTCTTCTTTCCGAGAAATTCGCATATATTTCTTACCATTTTAATGCTGCGAGGGGCGAATGTGTGAATCCGAGTCTCGTTCGTATTCCAGACCAGGAATAATTTTTTGTCAACTAGGGAGGTATGTTTGGGAGAAATTTGTATTTCCCTTTCGTATCTTGCCGCTAACGGGCCTATGAAAGCTCTTACGTTTCATGAACATTCCTGTGCACCTTTCATCCTATGAACTAATTTTTTAGACTCTGCACAAGTGGCGTTGCGAATAACTTCACGTGGGACGCTATCGATCATGTTCAAACGCCATTTGTACCCTAGAGGTTTGAGAGTTCAACGTTGACAGGTTCCGGTAGGTGCCTTAATTCGAAGCAGGTGAACTACAACACAGGTTATGCTCGCTTACTGTATTTTAGTTCATGCAATGTATGAATACTAATCAAATTAGATTCCTCGGCTGAGTTTCCCTTGGGAGTGTGTATGTGGCACATTTGCTTCTGTTGTAGTTACCGGGCCTACGAAGGTCACTTGCTGCACAGTCTTTGTTTGCAAAAATAGCACGCTTTTCAGGCACAGCGAAGTAACAACTGAGACACTTATTCACGTTCATCTCTACCTGTGAGCACTTTTCGTGCTTCATTTGTGCGTGAGCAACAGGGAGCACGTTTCGATCTGCTTGCCATTCTTCATGCGACAGCCCAATTTCTTGCTATCGAATTCAGTGCTTTGTGCGGCAAATCTGTGACTTTTTTAAAACCTATTTGGGTGCGTCTCTGTTATTGAGATGCGCCCAATGTTTCTACGGACGCACTCAGTGTCGATGTGAGGGATGCCAACAAGCGATAGAGCGCTGCACATGGAGTTCTGATGCACTGTACGAAATAGTACTGCTCGGGTCCATCCAATTGGGTTGCAGCCCATTCGTAACAAAGCTAACCAACAATTCACAGCCATCCTTCTCTCCCCTTTCTCCCCTACAAGAGCGTGCCTAAATTCAAGTTAATACATCGCTTGAAGGAGAACGACTCCTGAAATCCCCAGTGGGGCACAGTAATCCCGAAAGAACCGATCTATAGTAAGCCTCTGAGCTCAGAGACCACACCTTTTCAAAATAAGATTCTTTGTTTCTGTTATGGAGATAAAGAGCCTGCCGACGAGTGCATTCTCGCTGTACTGTGGTTTCAAATCCTCGAGATGAATCGCAGTTTGATCCTCTTGAGTAGGACTTACTTTGTCGTGGGTGCATTTTAGCTCTTTTACTAACACTCAAAGCGCGGAGGTGCAGCCAGCAGGGAGTAGTGCCGCCGCCTTGATCCCGTGTGGTGAAAATACAGATAATCACGCAGAAACGCCAGGAAGAATGGTAAGCGCTAACGTGTTTCTGAACAAACTTCAAAATCTATTGTAGACACAGAGCCAATAACTTGTCTTTTATGAACCCGTTGCTGTTAGCAATCAATATTCCACACATGGCTAACTCTGTTATGATTGAATAATCTGAGACTTACACCATGTCGACACCCTCGTCCATGAACGCGAGATTAGTTTAACGAGTGCAAAACTTCTTATGAATATTACGAAACACAACTGCTCAAGAAGAATCAAAGTGGTGTTGCTACCTGTGTTCGTGTGTGTTACGATCAATATACAGTAACTGTGGCAGATAAATTATTCAGAATATTTAAAACTCTGCGTTAGTGATTCTGCTCGTTTACCAAGATTATGTACACCTTCAAACACATAAAGAGATATCGCCCAACTAACGTCCAGTTTTATTGAAATTTTGCTTAACATTGGAGTACCCGGTACACAGATCTTGTTTGACAGTTTGTTTTTATTAAAGTATACTGCTATATTGTTAATGCTATATGCACAGTTTTGGAAAGTTCATATTGATTCGAATTCGGGCACTTTTTCTAGTTCTCAGCTGTTTTAAACGTTAAAACATTATCGCAACTCACAATATTGATTCATTTTACTATGAACTTCGTTTTAGTGAAGTGTATGGCGCTGCCACAGCTGCCATTTATGTGCATAATTATTGCGTAACATCAATCGAGATTGCCTCCAAAGCGTCTCTGTCTTGCTGCGCCATACAACTCACACAGTACCCCAACCTACGAGTAAGTTAAACTATTGTGAAGGCCTAAAACATATGCAACGCAGGCGCACATGCACTGAAAGCATGTGCATCTGTATATGCATATGTTTTCATAAGCACAGATTTATTTTGTACAAAAACAGTAACCAAAAGCTTAAGTGCATGTATTGCTAAATACACTATTAATAATTTTGTCCCTATTAGAGTAAAACAGAGTGCATTAGAATCTTCTGGTTAAGGTATGATTATGATCATGTTGAGGTTACTGTCGTTATACCTATTGTAACATTAAGGCCACAGTGGTTGAAAATAAGGTAGTTCTGAAAGATTCTCGGTACAGTGAGGCACTCGTTAATCTTTCTAAAATCACTGACGGGCGCTTACAGACATTTCATAAGAGTGTATCCACCTCCGCTTGATGTACGCAGTCACTAACAGGTATTTTCTTGTTGTTGTTGTTTTTCTGAATCGGTTATAAAATTTGGCGTATTACGTCAAAGAACTGTATTGTAATTAGAGGCACGTCTTCTGGATTCAAAAAACTACAGCTTCAGCTAACAGAGGGATTATAGCTGTGTTTTTGCATGACAGGCAGCAAATGGCCACCACTGTAGTTGCGTAAGAACAACAAATTATAGGTTGATGCCTAAAGTGCTGTGAACACAACTTACACAAGACGGCCGCCGTGGTTGTGTCTACTAAGCCCTGCTCTTAAATTAATTACACTAACATTATTCTCACAGCATTGAAGCCAGATCGTTTTTTTTTCTTGTGTGGTTAATGGAGTCGTTGCTGTTCTTGTGGTGGAATCTATTCATTGTTTACTGCTACAGCGTCAATAAATTACGCAACGAACAGGTTTTTCAAGCCACTTCGCCTCTCTAACATTAAAGCAGCCACAAAATATGAAATTTTCATTCGCTTAACTATTAGACAGAACAACAATTAGCTAACTGGAGCTGATTTGTTCAAACTAATTCAAATGAAAAAGCCAATTAGAAAGATAGATACCGAAAATAAAAAAAAAGATTTCGTTCTAATAATAAAGCAAGGGAGTGATCTGCAAAGAACGTTTAGAGGTTTTTTCGAAATAACTATCGATTTGCGTAGCATGTAAATCAAGCCATACAATTTTACAAGAAGCCGGATTCACAAGAAAGCCGAGTCTCCTCGAAAAGAATTGCAGGACTACGGATCGGTGGGCGAGTAGGTTCGAGTTGATCATTTTGGTATAGAGCAGCGCTAAACGACAAATATTTCTACTCCTTCCTTGTGTACTAGCTTTTAGCTGCGCTCTTCTACAACTTCGTCCTCTCAGAAAACAAAGACTCATCGCTTCGAAATAAAAAGCCGTACTCCTTCAAATGTTTCCGGAGATATACGCTTTAAATGACAAACTTCGTACCTTAATATTATGGGATTTATCATTTATTTCTAAACAAGTGTTCTGTAAATATATATAGCGTGTCGTACTTAGTAGAACGACCTGCGGAGAAAACAAAGACAGAGGCCGTTTCCCGAAGCCACCGTGTTTCGAATTCGTTCGCCGTAAAGATTGAAGCATCGATATTTCGGAATTTCCGCGCTTCATACATGGCACAACAAATGCAACTTAATTTGTTTGCATGCTTCAAACTAGTGAATCACCAGCACCTCGCACCAACACCATGTAGGACGTCATATTAAATTTTACGATCAATTTTGTGCGTGCGCGTGTGCGAGCGGAGGGGAGAAGGAGTTGATTGGCAGCGCTTTAAATCTCTATAGTTCTCAGGCATATCATGTGAGGAGTGCACTCCAGTGGTCGAGTTTCCACGACAGTCAAGAAAACAAGCAGAAAGATGCAAGTACTTTCCACCTCTGCGTACGGTAGTTAACCTACATTGCCATCCCCACTGCAAAAACTAAGCAAGGACCAAAACGCTTTCACATCGTAGAACGACGTTCAGCATACTGAATGCCAAACCTGTCAAGAATTAGTACTGAAGACAAGTTCAGCAAGTTCTTTGAAATCATAATATCGACGGCCGCCTAACGTAACGGGCGTGCATGAAAGGTGGGGTTAAAAGCTCGGGGTGGACCGGCCCGAGGTTTCCTTCAGGCAATTAAGTTGCTCCTTCTTTTCATCCACGCTTTCATTTGGAGCAATCATTGTCGACTCATTTCGATATATAAAGGAAAGCGCATTAGCGACCGAATCAGCGCAGCGTCGCTGAAGCTTACGCGAATGAGCAATCGATAACGACGGTTGTTCGTTTTGGAGCGTTCGTTCTCTGTTTGGAGCTGTCATACTGCTTTAAAGTTTATCTTTGTGATCGCCGGTTGAAAAGCGAAAGCTAGAGATATCGGTATTAAGACTTGCTGCGTCTTGTGCAAAGCGATCGGTAATTAGAGTACGTCATACTGAACTGTTCTGTCCTTACGGTCAAGGGAACAACGAGATGGGAGTCGCAGAAGCGTAAGAGAAGAATATCTTGCTCAGGCAGACTCGCGCACTGTTGTAGTCCTAGCGCATACTAGTTCAGTCGCAATAAATGTTGTTCCCCTCTTTGCGCCATCGTTCAATTATTCTTTCAGGTCGTTAGGGATGTCGGGCCCACCGGAAGCGAGTGTGCCATGTCGGAAAAACGTGTTGTTGGGAAGAAGAGCTACCGAGAAGAACGAGTAAGATAAAGCCATTGAAAGGCTGCGGATGACAATAGGATCTTGTGATAGACTTCACTAGCTGTTATTAACTGTGCTATACCCTTACAACATGAAGGTCAGAGATTGATAGTCGATAGAAAAAAAAAGAAAGGTAGAGAAGAAAAGATGAGACAGAGAGATGGAGTAAAGAAAACTTTGAAGGCGGACTGGTTGCGAGCCTGACCTTACACCCTATACTAGAGAAGACGGGGAGGAAAATTATAAGACGCTAAAGGCCATGGTTACAAGTCAGTCAGTCCAGTTGCTTCCAGAAATTTTACTGATGCTTTTGTTGATGTTAAAGATTTAAATGACCGATACCGCCTAGCGCAATGACTACGCTTAGAGGATACTATCAAATAGCTCGTATGCTTCTTACAATAACTAGTGTACTTTTACGTCACAAGACCGCGATATATTTATTAGAGACGCAGCTGGGTAGTGATACAGAATAGTCAACCACTCGCGGTTCATTAACGTGTGGCTAAATCAAATCACACGGAGCTTTAGCATCTCTCTTTCCCAGAAATATGACGCCGGGGCTTGATGCTTCAAAATTCGGGTCACGGTTCGAGCACCATATCCACAAAGATCATCGCAGCAGATATCTCATATCCTTGGAAAAAGAGACTTAAGCCCGTGCACCTCAAGGTCACCTAAAGGAAATGTCTTCACGGTCCACGAGATCTTCCTGCGATAAGACTGTGCATCCAGGAGAAGGGAGATAATACTGCCACGAGCCAATATGTATAAATATTAACAATAGCGCTAATATATAAAGTGAAAGGAACGTGGTTGAGAGATTCTTGAAGTCCTCAGAACGTCTTTGAGTCGTGGTGCTGTCCCGCACGCGTCACTAACGTCCCTGCCCACTTCCTTCTTTTCTTATTTCCTCTTCTTCTAATCTTTGTATTCCCCCTTTCTCAGTCTCCCAGCAAAGAGTACCCAACCAGACGCTTTTCTGGTCAACATCCCGGTCTTCCATCTTTTGTTTCCTTCCATCTTGTTGACGAGTGGGGACGGGAAAATAACAAGAGACGCACAGTGAAAGAGGAGAGGTAAACACAACGTATCCGCGTGAAGTGAACAAGGGTAGTAGGATGTGTAGTAAGTTTCTATACTGAAGGGCGGTACAACTCTGAAAGAACAGTAAAGTGATAATATGTGCAGAGTTTCTTTGAGAGCACCGGTATCGCACTTCTCGTTTATAGCGCACGCTTGAGCATTAGACTGCTGTGAGAGCCAAACGACGGTGAGTTCAGACTTTCCAGAAGCAAAAGTCTCTACACCTTGACTCAGAGCTCTTCTATTCACGTATGTCGTGCTTATAGTGCTAGAGGCCCATTGGTAATGAGGCTTGGGCCACAATACGGCACCCAACTAGACCATTGGCTTCCACCCGGTCATTCCACGTCTTTTCCATTTAAACACACAAATAAGACGCACTCTCCTAAAAGCCGTGGGAAAACAAAGACAAGATGTGACATCGACGGAACCGCCGTCCGGCACCGGGGCTATGTTTCTTCCATCCTTGTTCCAACAAAACTGAGCTCCGTGGCCACACATACATACGCAAACGTCGGCTTTATGTCGACCACCACCGCGCATCGTTAGCGCGTCACCGAGAATGAAAAGCCCAATCCGACTGGCTCTCACCACTTCCAAGTCTATCTTCCGCGGGTTTGTGTATGTTCTTTACCAATGACGGCGCCCCTCTTTCCGAACCTACTCCCCATTGTAATGCCGCGTCGCTGAAGCTACCACGCTGTGAGCGGAACAAGCTGTCTCTCGCTGTCGCTGCGCGGACGTTTTCGATGGCCGTATGTGTGCCGTTGTGCGCGGCCTCAACCAGCCGTCTCTGTGCTGGAACAGGTCGAAGCTAGGGAAGCCAGTGGTCGACCGCGGGCACGTAATTTGCTGCGAGACGTGCCCGGCCTGCACACACTCGGCAGCCATCGGTCTGTTGATCTCGAAACGGTGGTCGTTTTTCTTCTTTATGAAGATTACGACCATAGACCCTATTCTGACCTTGGTTCCTTAAGGCGGGTTCTTTATTTGGTTATCATCCAAGCATTCCCCTTTCCCTTTATTTGTATTCATTTGTGTCCCAACTGGTCGGACGGTATTGCGAGCTTTTGTTCCGTCTCAACCGTGAGAGAAGAACGATAGAAGCGGGAGCACCGTTGTGGTTGCGAATCAAAGTCTGTCGGCTGGCAAGCGTGTCCCTTGTAAGCAATGGGCATCGCATTCGAGTGCCGCGGTTCAGTGGAACTGGCAGGTGTTTGGGCGAGGCCCGTAATGAATTCACTTGCCTCATCCTTCCGACTTTTCTTTTTCAATTTGTCTCTCTGCTTTCTTCCCGGAAAGATTAGTAAGCTTACCGAGTAGTGCTGTATCAAAAGCGCAGATGGCATACTGCGCAAGTGTTGTTTTCGGTTCACGTTGATGTATGTTACACAAATGTAGTTTTTGATTCATGGGTGCAGCGTTCTCGTTAGTCAAATGATGTCTGGATGAGAGTGTTAAGTTTCGCGCGAAAGTTTCAACAGAGAATGAACGAAAGAAAGGAATTTAAAGGGGTGTTTTTTGTACAGGGTTATGTCATAATGAAAAACTAACAGACAATAGCTTATTGACAACCAACAGACTTCCGTTGCTTCCTTGCCTGTTGGATTTCAATAGAGAAGCTATAATCACTGAACCATCACCTTCAAATAGTGATGTAATAACTTTTCCGTATACTCCCGACCAGACACTAGAGGCGGAATTGCATGGCCACCAAAAAACGATCTCCGTGCCGTGTCAGGCAAAACTGAGCTTGCTTTTAGGTAGGTGCCTGTACTATTTGACTTTTGACGCCCAGGCTTTTTTAAATAAACGCATGCACGAAAGCCCCAGGAGAGGCGCATGCCAAACCACAGCCAACGCGTCATCGATATTTCAAACTATTTCACAGGAGCCTTCCCTGGCGATTGCAGACTATAGTGTATATGTCGTTGTGCTGCGCGACCCGCGAGGTTGAAGACTCTACATTAACCATGGTGGCTGCATTTCAATACGGGTGACTGAAATAAAAACGTTCTCATCTAGTTAGATTTTGGAGATCGTTAAAGAACTCAAGGGGGTTAAAATTTACGGGAGCTTGATCAGTTAACTGGGTTTCCCATTCCAAAAGACCCGTGCTGTCATAGACGCCGTTTTGGTGTTCTTCGGGAAAATGACGATCCCTTGGGCTTTATTTTAACGTGCGCTGGTATCATGCAGTGCATGAGCTTATGGAATATCGTCTTCATTGAAACGTGACCCCCCCACCCAAAACTATTTGGTAATCACCCACGTCAGCTCGGCTTCACGAACGTATCGTTGTCGAAGCCCGTAGGGCGCCAGATTTCCTCTCAACAGTGAGGCTGTTTAGGCCCACCGTTCTCCCGCGCAAAGCGAAGAAACTATTATCATGATAAATAGTCACGCACTCTCTTCGTCGTCTTCGTCCACTTCTTCATCCTCAGCTTCACACCTGGAAAAAGTGCGCCAACTTGTCTAGCGTGGGATGCAATATATCTGATGGGTGAAAGAATGAGTACAAAGAGAGAAAAACTGTTGGCAAGTTTTTTCGTTGTTGTTGTTGAGGCGGGATTTGAGCCTGCATATCAATGCACGACGGCGAGCGTCGTAATTGCTCGGCTATTCAGAAAGGAGACCGGGTACAGCTTAGCCCTGTGTAGTAAAGTATCGCAAAGGGAGGAGAAAGGGAGGTGAGGATGAGTGAGAGGGAAACAGGGAAAGAGCGAGTAACGCGTGTATCAAACAGAAAGAGAGTAGTAGAAAGAAAGGAAGAAAGAAGCACAGAAGAAACCAAAACGAAATAGAGAGAGAGGAAGAGAGAAAGAAACAAAGAAAGGCAGGATAAGGAAAACAAAAAGCGAGAAAAAAGAGCACATTCTTGGAGAGAAACAGAATATTAGAAATAAACAAAAACAAAATACTGAAAATCATAAATGAGAGAAAAAGAGGAAGAGAAGAAAATAATAATAATGAAAAAAACACAATGAAGTCCACCCATCTTCCCGATTTCATACAGCTTGGTACAACTTGTGCGAAGCTGCGGAAACCTTTTTTAGGAATTCCTTACTGCGGAATCTTCGAAAATCTACAAGTCATTCACAGGGTTCACCATATTTCTCTTCAACATTTCTTCCTAATTTTTCAACCAACGGTGTCACTTTGCTCTAAAGCTCACATACGATGTAATAACGAATTATTCTTGTAACCTCTACACCTTAAGCAAGTCGGTGATCCGTATATTCCCAATGCAATGTGCTCTATTACTTCGGCTATATTAGGGGGGGGGGGGGGATTACATACCGTAATACATGCAGGCATCAAGAATTTGGGATGTTTGTGCAGGAAAACGGCTATTTATTTCGTGACGAATGGATGGAAATTTCGATTCGACATGCAGAACAAGGAAAAAGTTGTCTTTATATCGATAGTCCAAATGAGCACAAGTTAATCACACCACGTAACTTTATGTTCATAAAATATCCACCGAGCAGTTACCGTATTATATTGCACTTGACTGCATTAAACAGGTGTTCGTTTCTGCTCTCTTTCAACAAGTGTTCATCATACTTCCCTAAAATTATTCCATATGCATCCTTTGTGTACATACTCATACCATCATTCAATAATCTCTGGGTTCTTACGTGCCATAACCACGAAGTGATTACGAGACACGCCATAGTGGAGGGCTCCGGAAGTTTCCATTACCCTCCCCGACCTCGCGCAGTCGACGGGACTCTGTAATTACGCCTCCATCGAAGTGCGAGCGCCGCAATCGAACTCGTGAATTTCTGGTTAGTGGCCCACTGTGTCATCCTTAGTATTCAGTTAGCGTGTATCAAAACTATTGATCTTTTACTTAACTTAAAGCAAACACAGAGAAGATGCACCACTGCAGTGGTCAAGAAACGCTGCGGGGATGATTCTGGTAGTACCGCTATCGGCGTGCGAAAGCGTTCGTCAAGTCACGTCCGTTGGCGCGTTTATTGTTTGTCCCCAGTGCTGACCTCACGCAGCATTTGCGTGACGGGCGCGAGCTGCGCCGCCTGGCGGTCTGTGACAGACGGTGGACGTGAGCGCTCTCTGCGCCCTGTCGTCGCAGCGACATCAGATTGTCCCCTCCCTAACGAGCCAGTTGGCCTCCGGCATTGGGTGGCTGGTATACGCACTATGTGTGCCACCCAACTAAACACACAGACACCATGTCCTCATTTCAGCGACCCTATTAGCAAGTCCATGAGGATCATTGTATAAAACATGTTTTGCGAAAAGATTGAAGATGTGTTCTTCAGGCGAAATATTTTAATGTGGAAGCTTTTTTGTCTGTTTGTTTCTTTGCTGTTTGTTTGCTGGTTTTTGTTTGTTTGTTTAGATCGCACGCATTCGGTTCATGTCTTCTCCTACCCAGAACTTACGAAATTCAACATATTGCTTACTTCGCCAACTTGGGTGACGCAATCTCAAATGCTGTCGTTATTGTTGGTAGTATGTTGTTGGCGAACGCCGCCACTATTGGATCTCTGTATATGGTCTCGAAAAACCTGCAGACGCGCGAAGGCGGCCGTTATTGACACCGTTCAAGCCTCCTGATTGAAAGGCAACACAAATGCACAGCGCTGATTAGCAGCACAATCAACTTTAAATAAAAAAAATCAGTTGTGAGTCAGCGCTTTGTTTTTGTGATGCTTCTCTTTCTCTATATGCGACTGTGCTGCCGGTAAGACACTAAGAACAATTAGTTAGCCCAGGTTACAATGTTGTTCAAACTTCTGTCCTTGAAATATGAGAACGATGTTGCTGTTTCGAAGCTTGTCATTGAATAAGTCGTACCATCGTACAATAACAATGCAAAACAGATGTGCTGAACTGTGCGTCAGTCGCCCAAACAAAGAGGAGAATGTCTTCGTTGAGATTTAGACAGAAAACGGAGCTACATGCTATGACGATGGGTGTGAACGTAATGTATTTAATCGTGATCCTCAACGGCAACGTCATGAAACCACTCCCGAATAAGGAAATATGAACCATCACGCACGCATAGAAATATCACTATGTTTATTCTGCTATCGACATATTAAGACGTATCACTATCATCTATGTCTGCCGCAATAAATTATATTGTATATAAATGATTTCTTCAGTAGGTTAGTTATACCAGACTTGCAACTATCCGCATGTTTGTTTCAACGGGTATCTAATACACAGTTCACGTCATTAATCGCATTCAGAACTCGCCATGTAACACAACCTGTGAAAAAATACACAAAATAGGAGCTGGACATTAGATTACGTGAATGGTATTATCTCACTGAAGGATGTACATTCTGCACTTCTCTCTTATTTTCACTCATTCTCTCTCTTTATAACTTTAACTTCTAATCTCCCTCATCTTTTTTTTTCTCTGGTGTAAGGTAGCATACACGTTATTTTGAACATCAGTGCAGTTCGCCTCTTTCTTTCCCTTTCCTTCCTCGCATTGTGGGACATCATAAAGCATATTGTGCCCACGTCACAAAGTACATCACTTCATACGTAAAAAGGACCTCCGTGTTTCCAACTCATTAGTACGCTCAAGGTTTATCTGCAACATTTGTTATATCTCTATATTACCTTCATTTAATGTACGCATTGATTTTCATGACATATGAGCGCGTGTTCTGGAGAAGATTGGCAGTTATCCGTCAAAACGTCTGCCCTTCTTTCCCCATCTGCTGCAGTTAATGAACAATATAACCCGGCTACTTACCTGAGACCTCTATTAAATGTGAAGCAATTTTTAGCCAACTTCGGTGACTTCGAGCGTATCTATCTATCTATCTATCTATCTATCTATCTATCTATCTATCTATCTATCTATCTATCTATCTATCTATCTATCTATCTATCTATCTATCTATCTATCTATCTATCTATCTATCTATCTATCTATCTATCTATCTATCTATCTATCTATCTATCTATCTATCTATCTATCCAGCCGCCTACG
The DNA here is from genome assembly GCA_013436015.1 of Rhipicephalus annulatus. NCBI lineage: Eukaryota > Metazoa > Arthropoda > Arachnida > Ixodida > Ixodidae > Rhipicephalus > Rhipicephalus annulatus. The sequence goes on along the minus strand of WOVY01009998.1, from coordinate 880,533 downwards.
ACTTTTAGCTCTCCTGGCCGTTTGCATTATGGTAACGTTACCAAAATTGGTATGACATAACACTATTGTATGACCAACATAACTTACTAGTCAACATGAAAATAATGACACGGATGTCATGAATGTCATGATTACCACTTCATGGTCATTGTGGTTTCCATCACATTACGTACTGCACAAGTGGTATGGTATGACATGACTGCATGGCAAACAAACTGGCAGACCCTCATGTCCTGCATGTCATTGAAGTCATGACTACACGCAACGCTCATGCTGCGCTTGCAGTCGTTTCGCTAGCTTCACACACATATGTCAAATTTGTTATGGAGCGTGAATGGATGACGAAGGTGTATGACTGGTGCAAACATAATAATCATGATTGATTGATATGTGGGGTTTAACGTCCCAAAACTACCATATGATTATGAGAGACGCCGTAGTGGAGGGCTCCGGAAATTTTGACCACCTGGGGTTCTTTAACGTGCACGCAAATCTGAGCACACGGGCCTACAACATTTCCGCCTCCATCGGTAATGCAACCGCCGCAGCCGGGATTCGATTCCGCGACCTGCAGGTCAGCAGCCGAGTATCTTAACCACTAGACCACCACGACCATAACTCATGATTATCATTTTTATGCGCCATGCAGGTTCATAAAAATCATAATCATGACATATGGCGATGTAAGAATATGACTACATGCCACGCTCAAAGCGTGCTCGTGTCTGTTTCACTAGCTCCACATATACCAAATTTGGTACCACGAGACGAGAATACACAACGAAGGTAAATAACACGTTCAAACATGATAGTCACGACATGGAAGTCATTTACGGCATAATTTACGACCACATCCTAAAGTTGTACTGATTTTAAAGTGTCATATCAACCTTCCTAATTTGTGCTTCGCATAACATCGATTCTCACTGTATGTGGGATCTGCCAGTTTTTTTTTCTTTTTCACTATTTTTGTGACGTGGCATATTTGTGTTCTTCTTTCGTGGCTCCCGGAAACTTGTGGCTGCTAACGATATGGGCCCCATATCTAAGATATCATGCTATCACTAAAGGCGCTAGCACGAGCAATTAGAGCGGGAGTGGGCTAAAATCAATCACAGAAACACTCATACGGCCTTGTATTGAGACAAATAAGATATATAGCGCTTACCAACAGCACATATACACAGAAGATTTCCGTCGTCTTAGTAAATTAGCGCGAGGGCTTAGTCAGGTGTCTTCGTTGCGCAATTGCACCTACCGGTTAAAAAGACAAGCGAAGTAGGATTCGCCGAAAGATTAGTTCGAGTAATCAAAAGAAGCACACTTCGTTGCGCTTACTTAAAAATTGCTTGTAGACATCTTCATCCTACTGCGAGCATAAAAGTGCTCTGGTTCTTGGCGTAAAAATAATTTTTGAATATACTCGTCTATGGAGAGAAATACAGAGCTTCAGCGCCGAGCCCTCCTTGCAGCAAAGCACTTCCGAAGAGAAAAATCGCTATTTCTTTTCTTCAATTTTTCCGTCATATATTTGTTTCCTTTGCTAAAACTACACCGTGCCGAATATTCCAATCTGATCTCTTCGTGCGTGAAGTTTTCCCATGCGGGTGATTTTGGATCAAAAGTATTACCTTGATGAGTAACACTATGATATTGTTTTCGCGTCTCGCTGACCTTTACCGAGAACTATAAGGATGTGTGAAATAGTGGACTAGTTTGCCGGCTAAATGTCTTACAAGCTTGATTTTACTTACCTCTATCTGACTGTCTTGACGCGTCAAAGTTGTTCTTTTATTTAATCACGTGACAATGCCGGCTGTTCCACTACTCTTGCCGCTCTGAATTTACGAGGCACTGCACAGAGCCCAGAACTCTCCAGTGTAGATCGTTCGGTAATCGTGGCCCGCTTGTTTACAAAGCTATTGTAAGTATTGTCCTTTAACTGGGGGAAACACCGAAGGTTCCACAATGACTAAAGCAGACTGGTACCTTTGAGTGCACTAAAACACAAAACATAGGCTGCACGTGCGAAAGCCTACGTTACAGAACACTTATAATTGAGTGTGTTAAAGTAACGTTCATTCTGAAAAATTAGGATCACTTTACAAGTGTAACAGCAATCAATGAAATATATTTTTGGGGGTGACGAATTTAGGAGTTTGTGTTAGGCAGCACTCTTCATTCAGTTTTACTTCGTCATACGGCACAGGCGTATAGACGAGAGAGGGGGGGAGTTAAACCTTATTTTTTTTCAATTTTTTAGCGCTACATTCACGCAAACATACGAACACATGCGCGGACATATAGTTGACCCCTCCTGTTTGCCGAGAAAAAATTGTCGCAATATTACTGTCACATGGGAATGTTTTAATCAGGTTATCAGGAGACTTCAGCCACCGTTAGCGGCAGAAGCGTTCATCGCTTCTGTATACTTGTACAGAACCTTGTACACTTAGAGTACAGAACCTTGTACACTGAACAATGACAAAACAGGTCCGACTCCGCAAATGTACGGGGCAGACTCGGTGACTTCAGGGGTCTCAAACGGGTGGCCCGCTGAGTATTCGCTAGCGCCCGCAATTCCGCACATGATGGTCATCGTCCGATACATTTCACGATTTCGTGGCTATTTGTGACACTACTAAATGGTGATCGCATTACATACTCGCCTATCACGAATAACGCTTTGTCCGAGTAAGCTATACGCAGACGTGTTGGGTCTTAGGCATTTTATGTTTTCCTAAGCCCACCTCCCTCCCTCCCGTATGCGGTTACCTTTTGTTGAAACATCATCACAGAAGAAAAACACACTTGAGCCTAGATTTTGGTTATTGTGGAGATTCTGAATCATTACGTCGAACACGTGTCTGATATGACCCACATGGGAGGTTCGTACGAGAACAGCCTTTCAACGTTAGGTTCCGTTTCGTTCATGCTCTAGCCTTCCACTTCCTCCTCCCCTCTGATTTATCACTTGTTGCTGTTTTAGCCCTCAGTGAGAACAAATTCGCAATTGCGGCCAGGTTTCAGACCTTTGTTTTAGTCAATTAGGGATTGCCAAGTTCTTTCTGAAGTAAAGGCGCTGGCAAGACCAGATGTAGTGGTCTATATCTCCGACTTGATTGTACTCATTACATAATAGGGAAGAAGCACTCCTTGCTTTGAAACAGCTATTCACAAGAACAGGTTGGTCTTTTTCTTAAGCTGTACTGCACGCTCTTCACTCAGCGTGAGTAAGCTCTCTTGTGACACAGGGTCGACATATCCTAAGTGGTTATCGACAACGAGAAAAAGAATAAATCGCCTTTTTATGTAATGCCCCACACAGGCCTCAAATTTGGCTCGTATTGACTGAAAGGTGGTTACTACTTGAAGCGCAAGTGTGTCGCTCCCACTAAGTCGATGAATACGAGCTTTAGTGCGGTTGAAAAACACCTGAACCAGGAAATAGACTGTCTGGTAGAGATACTCAAGGAGAGTCAGCAGGGTCGGAATCGAAGAGGCCTTCCACCGAAGCACTTCTTCATAACGGACGTGCCACATACGACGAGCACCGACATCATTACGGCTCACGGCTCACGGCTGACATCACTTAGCCTTCGAAGACAAACAACTGAAAAATTATCACTGACAGCGCTGTTACTTCAATTTATCCAGTATAAGATTAGCAACGTGTGCCCTTGGGAAAGTTGGGTATGCAAGACCAACGGGTAAGCAAAGCGATTACTTTTATGCTTGTCGCCTGATATCACAAATGATTTGTGCTTGATATTACAAATGAGTTTAAATGAAACGTGTTCATACGGCAAACAACACTGGCCCCTTTGAGCTGTCTTCATTCATTTTTCTTAATGCTGTCGCTAGCAAATGACACCAATGTAACTTTGTGTTCTAGTCAAAAACTATCAATTCATTAAATTTTTCAATTAGCAAATAAAACGATTAACAATGTACACAGAAAGAGTCACAGAAGTAACCGCTAGAAACATTCGCAAGAAAAAGAAATGATAGTGGACATAACATAAGCGAGTCTAATTGCCCAACGGGAAGAAACGCTCGCTCGCGAACTAAACGCTTTACAATTTGGCCTCAGATGACGCTTGTCGTCCTTAATCTATATATATAGGGCAATTACACACAACGCCACAACAAGACGTCGCACCGTGAATATACGAAAACGCCTACTCTCCTCTCCTTCAAGTTCATCGTACTGTTCGTTGAGATGTTGTTTTCGTCTTCAGTCGGCATGCAACGTCAATAATGCTTCGAAGATTGACAGAACTTTTTTTCCACGAATATTTTTTAGTAGGCCTAAAGGCTTAAAGGCTGGTGCACACCGACGACTAGCAGCGGTCGCGCGACCATTTGCGACTGATCGCAAACAGTCGCGAACGGTCGCAAACGGTCGCAAAGCGACTGTTTTGGCTAGTCGCTTTCTGACCGATTTTTTTGTCGCACGTCTGCGGTCACAAAGCTGCTCGAACCAATCACCGATGCTCCATCTTTGTTGTTTTTGTTTTTTTCAACGCTGTGCGAGAACGGACGAAAACAATAAATGCGGCGCGTTCGTTTCGCTCTGTTCACTCAGATGGCGGCGATCAGCTGATCGGCGCCGGTCTCCAGAGTTCTCGCTGATAACGAGATCAAGACGTGACTCTGCGGTTTTGCGACTTCCGGTCGCTCGCATGCAGCCTCTGCCGGTGTGAACATCAGTCGCTTTTTAATCGTCAGTCGCGAATGGTCGCGCGACCACTGCAAGTCGCCGGTGTGCACCAGCCTTTATAAGCTACCGTATTAGGCCAGAGATTGTTTCAAATGTCGCCACTGCGAAATGTAATCTTAAAAAGAGCAGTAAACACCACTGTATGCGCGCTCTTTTTTGCTCCTTTGTTACGTTTTCTCTTCTTTCAAATATGTTTGTTACCTAGCACCTCCCACGTAGAAGCTATCAAACCTGGTGTTACCTATATCACCTTGCTGTCTTCTCCATGCCGTTCTCTTTCTCATTCTCTCCGTGCAGAGTATGTAGAATGTTTACAGTACAGTTCGTCTCATTCTTCACATATATGCTAATGTGGTGCCACTTCCCACTACTTCAGGTAAAAATAAGAAAGAAATACAAAGAGAGAAAGAAAAGCAGAAAGCCATGAATGCCGGACTTCACCATAATTTTGTTTTAGCATCTTTCTATGTACCACGCAGCTGGTCCTTAAAGGGTTTTAAGCGGAAGTGGCTCGATCTTTATAAACACACGTCAAAAGTATTGCGGAGCCGGCGGAAGTATCATCATATATCCCAATTTTCGTGCTGTAGAGCGCTCTTCATTTGGCGTCAAAGCTCCACAAAGGACGCCCTTTATACACCATCAGCCAAGAAGCGGTTGGTTTGGCGTTCTTTTTTTATCACTCATTTTTTTTTAAACAACGACGTTAGGTTTACAAGTGAATCAGCCTGTCACACAATGGCGCAGCAATTTCGTATTCGCAATGCACGCATTAAAAAATTGAGAAACTCCGCGTGCGCTTCTATATGCTGTCAAACAGACGCTAAGCTCAACTGGCAGGAAAATTATTAATCCCCAAATTACACCAGGCCATGCCGCTCGCGCAGTGAAGATGCTTCTGTTTTGTCAAAGTCAGCGGAGTCGTTTCGCCAGCCTCCTCGTGTCAGCCATTGATTGTAGTGCCGCGCGACAGGCCCGAGCCCCCTCGCTCTCCTAAGCCCCGCCCTCACCCATTCACACTCCCACCCTGATATTTTGACTTCACGCTCGTTAAGCATTTATGACGCCACATTTGCCTCCATCGTTTTCTAGCTTAAGTGTCCCACTCGCAGCTACTTGTCACAGAACAAAAAAAAAAGAATGAAAGAAACGACCACAACGATCCAATAAAGAGTTTCCTTTCTCATGTTCTTCTTTCTTTTGTTTCACAGTTTGAAGTTTTCGAGCAAGCTTGTTCTGGCTTCGTTTAGGCTGATATTGCGCACCGCGTTGAATAATCGTCCGCGGTTCAAATAATCTCGTGGAAAAGGTTAGCAGATCGTCGCGCGTGCTTCGAAACAATGTGTTCAGTCGGTGCATATATAGTCAACGTTTTTGATGTAACAAAAGGAAGAAAAAAGTGTGTTGCTATAGTTCACTGATACGTGTGTTTATAGAAACACCAAGAGTAAAAATTAAATAAGGCCATGCAGGTGTATCCAGTATTATCTATAGAAGGTACTTCGAGCCTGCAATAATTGTTCTAGCCAGTGAAGTGTAAATGTCAGAAGAATGTTTTTTTTTTGGTGATGATGAACCCAATAAATATTTTTTTTTCTTTCGTGGCGTCATTAACTGTAAATGGTTAGAATCTCTTATCATTTTTATTTATTATTTACTGTGGTATGCACTCTTTTTTTTCTGTTCGCAATAGTACGACGCTAACAGACAAATATGCTCCTGAAAAAACATTTTTATGAACTTAAAGGATAGATAAGTGTTTGTACGCACATGTAGTGCGGTCTGCTCTGGGGAAGAGAACAAACAACAACTTCATTAATCGAGGATGCTTAAAGTCCAGAAAAATATCTTACGTGTAAAGTCAGGAAGTGCACACCACACATTAAACGTAATAATGTGAAATACTTTAACCACCGAAACCAGACCCACGATCTTGCGTGCAGAGGAGGAGGAGGCTAAAAAAGAAGTCAAAGCTGTCTTGTGCTTTTTAAGGACTACAGGCCTACGTGACCACCTTTAACTTTTGTGTAGTGCCACCGCTGCATACGCACCAGCCGATTGACTGACAATCCTCCTTTTTTGTTTTTCTCCCTCTCTTTCTCTTCTTTTTCCTCTCTCTCTCATCTTTATGCTCCCTTCCATTCCCCCAGCGTAGGGTAGCAAACCGGGCATGTGCCTGGTTAACCTCCCTGCCTTCCTTCTTGTTGTTTATCCCTCCCCCTATCTTGCGTTCAGCATAGCAGAAATCTGTATCAGCTGAGCCACAAATACAAGCGCGTTGTGGCAAACAGGCCGCAATAAGTCATACTCATGGAACGCTTGCCCAACCAGCAGATCAACGAACAAATAACGTAAACTATGCCATTAGAGGTACGTTTGTGTGAATTACTGACCTTCCGCTGTATCTCGAAATCAATGAATCTTCGTTTGTCAAGCGGTCTGTGGCGTTATTACCGCTTGTGCTCATTTTGCCCCGAGTTTGCCTACGCAGTGAGGGAACAACTTCACTTAGTATAAGTCTCGAGTAAAAAAAAATGTTTCATGGCAAACTTCGTGATCTTATTGAATTTTTGTACTCCTTTTTCCGCGACTGATCGATTGATATGTGATGTCTAACGTTCGAAAACCACCATATGATTATGAGAGAGGACGTAGTGGAGGACTTCGGAAATTTTGACCACCTGGGGTCCTGTAACGTGCACCCGAATCTGAGTACAAGGGCCTAGCGCATTTTCATCTCACCCAATGCGGTTGTCTTGTGGATAAAGTACTTGGCTGCTGACCCACAGGTCGCGGGATCAAATCCCGGCTGAGGCGGCTGCATTTTCTATAAAGGCGAAAATGCGGTATTCCAGTGCGCTCAGATTTGGGTGCACGTTAAAAAACTCCCGGTGGTCGAAATTTCCGGAGCCCTTCACTACGGCGTCTCTCATAATCAAATGGTGGTTTTGGGACGTTAAACCCCACATATCGAAGCACTTTTTCCTCCATCGAAATGCAGCCGCCGCCGTCAGGGTTTGATTCCGCGACCTGCGGGAACTCCTTTCCCCCGCAAAACTCGTGTCATTGTCTTATCTCCCTCGTCTCTGTCGAAAAGCACGTACACAGGAATCCGTATCTAATGGCGCAAATAGGACACCCGCATCATTTCTCGCCGTTGGATTTACACATATTCATCCGGTACACATCAACTTTCCGTGGAAGAGGTTCAAGTTTGAGCTGTACCGGGGAACTGATCCAAAGTTATACGAGGGCAGTGACGTCCCGAAAACTCCCTAGCTTCGCGCACATCAAGCCAGGTCTCCTACAAAAACAAACGAAGTGTCCTCCGATAGCACCAAGAATACCTACTTTCTTCCTCAACCATCTGTGTTTTGTTTTCAGTTCCTTCTAAAGTGCTGGCAAGGGAATAACTTTACGCCTAACATAAGTTCTTAGGGCTCTTTTTTCTTTGGCACCTCGTTTTCGCAATCCGGCGCCGCGGAGCCAAAGGGTGTATGCCGAGAACGAGAGCCGCGAAAGACGCGCCGACTTCACAAAGCCTTGTGCCATTGATCTAGCTCCCAAGTTCCCCGCAGAAGCTGGTGGGAGCTGTAGAATCGTTACCGGGATGTTTTCTCCGGCTCCCGGTACCTGAATTGTGTCGAACCTCTTTTTCGTGGTTTTCCACGCGGGCACCTCCGCCCGCCTTCGCCCCTCTTCTCGCTTCCCTAGGCGAAGCAAGTGAGTCCCGTTTTCACGCCTTGCAAGAAAGAGGATTACGTCGACAAGGCTGTGCCACTCCAGCTCAACCATTCTTTCTATTTAGGCTTATTTGGCACGCTATACATCTCAACGATACATACTCCTATCATTTTATTGTTTCCTTTGCACCGACCATCGGAATCTTCCTTTCGTTCTTCCGGCACCCCCTTTGAGCTCCGAGCCTGAGAGGGAGAGAGAGCCTGAGATGGTGGCTGCACTCGGATGGAAGTGGCAAGGTCAAGCGTATCTTCATTCGCCCATGCTCCTCTGACTCGCTCCTATGATTCTCGACCTCTAAGCGCAATCAGCGTTTCTTCCTTGCTGGTCTGGTTGGCGGGAACGTCATTGCATTTTCGCCCTTCGAGCGAATCGATAAGCCGATGGCGGAAGCGTTTGTTCCTGGATGGCAGACAACGCACGTGCCCAGTGCTAAAGAAACCGGTAGCTATGCCTGCGGTAGTGGCGGTACAGACTGCCCACTGAGTGCAGCTCACCCGGGCCCCTTCATACATCGGGGGCGTAAGTTCGTATACATTGTTCTGGCAGCGCGCTTCTTCAGACCACTGGTGCACGCTTCTTAGGTTCCTCTTTTGGGCCTTAATTACAGTGTCTTCCTCTTCTAACGCTTCCATTCCCGCAGCCTTCTTCCGGGCGTAATGCTTCTTCATGGCCCCGCGCTTCTCGGTAGTGTGTAGGGCACGATGTCATTATTCCAGGTTGCTTACGAACGAAATGACGAAAGCTTGTATCGATGTTTACGCGTTCGATTGGGGCTCCCTTCTATCTCTATTGTCGCTTACCACGTATATTGTTTTTTCATTCTCATTGACTTATAACGAACCATTACTTTTCTTCGCCCGTATTTTGTTATGATAGATTGCCCCCATTCTAAATGACGCCGTGTGATTTCGCAAGCGATTTCAGTGACCAGGCGCAGATGCACTCGCGAACAATGATCATTAGGCTTAGATTATGGCTTTGATCATAAACGTGTAAAGCATCACCAGACGGGATCGCAATCTATTCCCGAAAAAACGCGCCTCTCATTTAGAGTACATCGAGTGAGCTGATTACTCCTGCGAACGGCCATGCAGATGACGAAATAAGCGTGAGAACTCATTCTAGCGTGATCAGGCAAGCGGTTTATATTGTACAAAACATCCTTCAGCTGTGGTAGGTGTTGCATACGCTTATTGGTGAGATATATTCCAATTATTCGTAGGTCAAGTGAAGTGTAGCTTCGGTCATGGTGATTAGGCCACTAATAGTGGAACAAGACCGATCTTGAGGGAGCTTGATGTGGCAATTGCTATCACTCGGTAGAAGAACGATGATATGGTATGATCATCAAGAGAAAGAACGAACAACCTTGTTTCACCGAGTGGCGGAATGTTTCAGAAAGTTACGTGCGTGTTTTCAATTAGCGCTGGGAAGCAATCTTACTCGCCATGCCATAGATTGACCAGCGAGTGTGTCTAATAAACGTTTCGTTAGTTTGGTACGACTTCGGCGTGTTGGCTTAGATGATATGACACTAATTTGCGTACAGAGGGCGGTCGCAGACACCTTATGAGAGCGCAATACAAAAATACCGCGCTTCGAGTGCGCGCTAAATACTTGCGAGTGGTCAGTAAATATTGCTACGCTCCTTTCTCAAGTTTCCTTATCATCATATTACACGTGTAAATGCTGCCTTGCGTAACCACGCCCATTGACTAAAAAGCCATCGAGATAATCGTAGAACCTTCCGACGGAATTACGCCCACAACGGGAACGTTACAGATTCTTCTGGAACTTATGTGACCGCTAGTGATAGCGCTGGAATACTTGACGGCACATGTATAAATGCCGACGCGCGTCATCGCTTGTGCGTTGATCGATGTCCGATGCTCTGTTCGCCGCTATCAGTGCCATTGTGTTTCATTGTAATATCACTGTTCGTTCACCAGCCATGAATACCGCCAAATAAACAGTTTTATCTTGGACGTACTGAGAACTGTTCTCGTCAACGTCGTGACTACGTGACAATATGCTTCGGCAGCGCTCTGCTACGGGACCTGTAGCATAATGCCCTGCGTTGCTTCGGTCTGTATTGGGAGGGACACCCTTCAGTGCATTTCGCTAACCGTTCTTAGTACTATATAGAGACAACCACTTGGAACTATGATATCTAAAGTTTTGGTCTAATAAATAATGTCTGCACAAATCATTCGTGAATACCAATAGCATAGGTCATTGCAGCGGTAAGTCACAAAGACGGCGTCATAAGTCAATCATAAGACGCCTTCGCGAATGACTGTACAGACAATGTTCGCAGCGCCGCCTTTTGTTCAGTTCCGTGGCAATGTGCGATTGACTGTGGCTATGGTCCCGTGTCTACAAACTTCATGTGTACTTCGTATATTCTTGTCTATCAAACTTATACAATCGCGCCGTGTCCATGACATGGTGCGAAACATATACTGCAGTAAACATTATTGAACTTCTGATGTGCATTCTAAGGATTCTCAGAACATTTAATTAGATGCGAAACGCAGTAGCGTTAACATTCCGTTAACCGGTAGGGAGCGGCGACCCGCAAACGCGCAGGCCGTATCTTCAGTTGGGTCAGCAGCCGGCTCATGTCTTTGTAAGTGCTGTGCTTTCATTGTTAGGTTCACGTTGAAGCCACGGGAAAAAAAAAGGTCGCTTCGCTCACTGCAGAGGCCGCATTTACATGGGCAAACATTTAGTGGAGGTCGCGGGCTAAATAAGTGAGCTGCTATAGTGTTAATTCGTATGACATTCCGATTCGTTGCTCATACAATCCATCGATTCGGCCTTGCGGGGAACGTGGATCATTTTTCTGTTCGTTTGTAAACACGTGGATATGTTCCGCAAGTTTTCTTTTCTCGCATTGAATGCGTAAAGATGTTCCACTTGTCAGCAGAACGAACGCGGACCGAGATTGGAGGTGGATGTTGAACGAGAAAAAAGAGCGCGAAACCATCGAGAGAAGAGAAGTAATAAACTCCTTTGCTCGAATTGGCGCAGACAGTAATGAAGCCTTTGGGACTGAACGGCAGGTAATCATTGCATTGCAAGAACTGATACACTCGTGATGGGTCGGCCTGTGCGACATGGTGGCTCATTCATGAGCCGTCTATATCGGGTACAGAATAAGAATGAGTGCCGGAGGGAGAAAAAGTACGTAAATAAAAAGCCCTGTTCGGCCATGGTCTCGACTCATCCCTCAAATAGCGTCAGGGAAGAAAGGACACGCCGTCTTTGCCTGCCACTCTTTGCAATCATCGCGCTAAATTCCGAGAGTATACTATAGCGCCTATAGGGATGCATCTTCACCGATTTCTAGGCCTCTTGACATGTTTTTATCTCGGAGAACCCTTTGTTTTTGAGTGTTGGCCGCAGGGAATGCTATGGCGATTTATTACAAGGTATTTTTCCTAAACGTCCGAAAAACTTCCTCATTTTTTAGGCTATCAATAAATTCGCTTTCTAACCGCTCTGCATCATATACAGCGATACATGATTACTTCTAGAAGTATGCGAAATATGTGGTGTGTTTTCGAATTTGAAACCTTAAAATTACGCTCAAACGTACGAGTTTACATACAATCTGTAATTTAATGCTTCATCACTGCAAGCAACGTAGCGTCAAACAGGGCACATAAGACATTTATGCTGCTTGAAAGTACACTATATTTTCTTTCCACAAATACTGCGCGCGTATGTTGTGTCTTTCTATACGCGAGGATATTGCGATAATCAGCCGTCAGTTTTGAATGTGTTTACTGTCACTTTCTGCCCAGCTTAATGACATCATGGATGTCCGGTTACGCGTAATGTATATGCGCACTTGAAAAAGAAATAAAAAGCACACAATCTATTACAAGTTCCTTCCTCTGCCCTTGTTCTATTTTTTCTGTGCACTGCCCGTCTCCTATGCCTTCCTGTAATTATTATTATTATTATTATTATTATTATTATTATTATTATTATTATTATTATTATTATTATTATTATTATTATTGATAATAACCACGTTCATTTCTCGTCTATCGCATAGAACCCCTCACCATGCAAGGGCCCTAAGATAGAGTGACAGTCGTTCAAATCCGCGCACGAATGTTCTGAATGGAGTGCGCAACATTAGCGTTTCTTTGCTGCATACGCTTGTTTCTAAACATGACATGGGTACAAAGTCGGTTGCCGGATGACGCATGAGTAGCTGGGACAGGCTAACTGCAGGCAATCTATCCTCATTGAAGTGTGTCCTAGAGGCATTCTTAGCACACTCGAGATCGTACGCGTAAACAGTACTCCTAATCATTTTTTTTTCAGATTCTTTCTTGTTTGTGTGAGTGTGTTTTTAATGCAATAATATCATGATTACGTAATATTTCACCCTAAACTGGCCAACCTTGCCACGTTTTCATAAGAATAAATAATGATGCAAAGTTTTTCAGTGTGCTTTTTGGTAATATGGGCAGGCTTATAGTTATCATTAGAGTATATTATACTTTGCCAAGTGAAAAGGGCTAGGAGTTTCGTCAAGCTGCTAACATAGCAGCTTTTTGCTCTTATCCTTGCGTTTTCTTTTTTGCAACTCTGTTAAGAAAATGCTCAATAAAACTGAAACTGACAAAAGTGAAAAAATATTCACGCACTGTAGGGCAGAAGCGCGTTGATTGACAAAAAATGTCGCATGATCGTCTTCAAACGAAGCCGCCCGCACTCCTTAAGGTTGCCATTTCAAGTATGAGTAGAACTCAGCCGCTCTCTGCCTCCTTAATTATCTCTTGCCCCGTAATCCCGTCATTGTCGCTGATCCATGCACAGTAGAGCATCATCCGAGGTTTTGCGAACATAAGGGTTCAGCCATGGTTGCTTCGCGAAAAGCTGTGTGGCAAGCCCTCGAAGCATGACTCTAGTTTGCCTGTTTCTTTTTTTCGTCAAGAGCAGCGAACTCTTGACAAGTTGCTGACTCGAGTTCGTAGTTCATATCCACTAAAGTTACGCGAGCAAACAAAGAACGATGTGAAGCCAACATGATGACGACCCAAACAAAAACAAAAACATTGAATGACTCGACATACAGGACTCAATTTTGGTATAGAACCAAGAAAACTATTCGTTTTGCGGGTGCTTTGATAGAGGATTGATGGTATCCACTCCGCATTGACCTTTGACATCTTTGACATTTGTAGTCGCACGTGCCGAGTAACATTTCTTTCAACGTTGCGCACCTATTAACGTGCCATCACAGTGACACTGCAGTCAAGTCAAATCAAGTCAAACTCTGTTTTGTCCCCAAGTTAGCACGTTGTGAAACACGAGGACTCGCGAAAAGTTGATATACCTACTTGAAAACCTCAAGTCCCCATTTTACAGGGCATACAGCGAGAGCGAACAATTCTTTCTATAGAACATAATTTATAGAACAATTTATACAACGTAATTTGTATGCTGATGCCATAGAACAATTCCATAGTTACAAAAAATACAGTATAATAGATATTTATACAATCATCATCATCATCTTCTTCTTCTTCTTCATCATCATCAGCCTGACTACGTCCACTGCAGTACAAACGCGTCTCTCATGTTCCGCCAGTCCGCCAGTTAACCCAGTCCTGTGCTTGCGGCTGCCAATTTATACCCACAAACTTCATAATCTCATCTGCTCACCTAACTTTCTGTCTCCCCCTAACCCGCTTGCCTTCTCTGGGAATCCAGTTAGTTACCCTTAATGACCAGTGGTTATCCTGTCTACGTGCTACATGCCCGGCCCATGTCCATTTTCTCTTCTTGATTTCAACTATGATATCCTTAACCCCCGTTTTTTTTTTTCCGAATCCAATATACAACTTATACAATGTCTTATGATAAATCCTTTCCAAATTCATGACAACAAAATGTGCTTTCTTTTGCACAATTTTAGGTGAACGAAAAAGAATAGGAAAAAAACAGTAATGTTGCGAAATTTGTCGAGCATAAGCTGTTGGACATATTTGTCATGGCATTAGAGCGCTGAGCGGTGCACTGCCAGTCATATTGCCGTACAGTGTCCCTGTACATCGCTCCCTATTAGTGTTCGCTTCTACTCTACACTTACATGAATTTTTCATATCCCAGCGGAAGGCTGCCCAGGTTAAGCAGTGTTAATTATCCTACACAAAAAAAAGGAGATGGTATAACTGAAAAAAGAAAAAAAAGCGTCTCTCATAGTCATATGGTGGTTTTGGGACGTTAAACCCCACAAATCAATCAATCGAAAAAGAAAAAAAAAGCAGCATGAATGAAGCGAAACGTGAGAAAGAGGAAAGGCAGGGACGTTCACCAGTTTAGAAAAACCGGTGTGCTACTCTGCACTCAGAAAATAGATGAGGAGATTTCAGTAAAGAAAAAGATGAGGAGAAGTCAGTGAAGAAAGTGAGGGCGTGAGAGAGCACACACATGCAACGTCACAGTCTGCCATGTAGCGCGGTATACGGCAACACTGCCAGTCTACAGCCACCCTTTAAAAATTTGGCAATTCTTTCGTAGATTTTGTCCTCGATGATTATTCAGGTTGACCTTCCATGCAGATCATTTGCGAGCAATCGTCACTGCCCAGCGTGCCAAGGACAGTCGCAGAAGATACGCTGCCGAGATCTCTTTGATAAAACACTCGTCACAAAGACCGTTGTAGGTTATTCCAATAACAAACAAAAAAATTGCTCCGTGAGAGCCCCTCTTATCCAGTGCAAACGGTTTACCATAGGAGAAGAATTGCAAAGCACGAGTATCAATAAAACTGCGCGTACGCATAATTGAGTGCTGCCGAATGTGCTGTGTTTCTCTCTTCCCTCTCTGCTCTCTATCTTTCATCTCCCCACCACCCTCCCATGCGCAGGGTAGCAAACCGGCTGCCTATAGGCTGGTTAACCTCCCTGCCGTTCTTTTCCCCCTATTTTCCTTCCATCCTTTTCCTCGTATCTGCAGAGTTAACCAGGGACCACAGAGGTCATTAGCCACTCGATGCTATGCAAGGTGAAATGTAGAAGCCGGGCAGCGACCGTTTGCGACCATAGGGAAGTAAGTAAGCCGTTACGTCACCACTGTTGGCAGTGTTCGTGAAAGCGCACGTAGGTGGAGCGTGCCTCGGGTCGTTTCTGAACGGTGACAGAACCCTTTGACGCGAGCTCAGTGGTGGCGTGGGCGGTGAGAGTAGGTGACCAATTTTCTGGATCTGGCCGATAGAAAGGTTTCAGCGACTCGTTCAGTGGTCTTCGTGCAGGCTGTGTTCAGCGTCAAGGCGTAACGGTGACAGCTGATCCTCATCGTTTTTTGATCGCTCGTACAGTATAGAATCATGTGACTCCAGGCCACGGTTGGGGGGCGTCAAACGAGCCCGACTCACCGTAGGTGAGCTGCGAGTAATAACTAGAAGAGATAACGGGATTGCTGTTTCAGTGCTGTGATTAAATAAGGCTTACCGTGTAACTGACACTATGTGGAACTTATAGCATGTTTAACAGTGTTCTAAACGGATAGAGGTATACCACGTGTTTCCCGTATACGAGGGAGCACTCGCCGAGATTGTTGAGTACTCGCGTTTTATCGACACGTATTCAACGAATAAAGTGGGTAGGAGAGAATGGAGAAAGCAGGTGGAAGGGGGTTTTACTGGCGTTGACTACTCTCTTCAGCGTACAATAAAAAGAAAGAGTAAACGTGTGCGAGACGATGCCGAATTCTAAAATCCACAAGATAGCGCAAATGTTTGTGAAGCTTCACACACGAATAATTAGAGGCACAGAGGGAGCTTAAAAGCACACCTCTGTGTATCATCAGTGTCCAGTCAAATGCGGTGCAAAAGTGAGGTTGCTCGTGATATGAGCCGTCCGGTTGTAAACTGCTCGTATGCCTCCATGATATCGAGCTACCCGCTTTTCAGTTTCCAAGTTATTCCACCGTTATGTAGTCGGGCGCTGCTTAAACGCGCATATAGCGCACATTTTCACCTGAAGATACCCGTAAGCTGCTCTGTTATTTGCCCTCTCTTCTAAAGTCATATTTCATTCGCTGTTCAGACACACTAACAAACGCTCAATTTTTTCAAGTCAAGAGTATCCGTCACGCAACAAAATTCTGCGTGCATACACTGCTTTTAAAAGAAGAAACTTACTTATCTTTTGACGAATGCTCCTGTGTATGCCACATACATAAGTCTTCATTCATGCACTCAAACTCTGTTTTGTAAAGTCGGACCTCAGGAAAAGCATAAAAGCCATCAAAAGGAAGGCAACGCGTATCTTTCAACACAATTATATATGTTCCAAGGCAACAATGACCAAATAGGGCCGCAGTTTTTGCTCTTTTTTTTGCTTTTTCGCACAATGCACTTAGCTATGTTCTTTGATTGCGCCAAATATATCCTGTATCGAGTCATTCTGCAAGTGAGCGTTCTGACGCGTTCTTTTCGACATTAAAAATTGTTGCAAAATCAATAGTTCACAGCCTAACTTCGCTGATCAGCGATTTTCTTAGGGTAATGTTCTGTTTCTACATCAATGTTTGTTTGACTGACATGCCCTGAAGAATTGGTACTCCGGACAGCTAAAATAGCCAATGAAATAAGCAAGAAAACATGAATACTTTGCCAACCAAATATCTCGATGTTGACCTTAGCCCTTCACTTAGCGCTAAGAGATCGCAACTGTAAGTACAACATTCCAGAAAAAGCTACCAAACAGTGGAGGGAGCATTACAAGAAGGCCAAGTGAATATTTTTCTTCCCTTCAAAACCATGTCGTTCAAAATAGTTGAAGTGCGGTTGAAATCGCGTGCCGTCAAACTTTGCTATACCTTTTATATAGCCGCTTTTTGAGGCCTAAAATCGAAGCCGTTTTGAGACGTGGTGACGTCATGCCGCCATCAAAAATATCAAAGTGGGGCTGTGACAAAATATGTTTCAGCGTTGCTCTTAAAAATGGTTTTTCACCGCCGCTTTTGGTACCACTACATCAAAGAGAGCTCTTCAGCGAACATCGTCCAACTTCGATAAATGCCTCGTTGGTTGTCCTTCTGGGGGCCGCGCCCAAGCATTCAAGCGTGGAACAGGCATTTTGAAGGCGGCACTTTTTCGCGCGCGGTTGAATTTTTCAGTGGTGGAGGAGCCATGTATGTATTTCCCATCGACGCGGGGCAACACAATCACCCCCACCACGCCCGCGCGGTGCACGCTACGAAAATTTGAGCGCAACCAGCCACGTTTTGAACATAGGCTTGATGCACAAAAGAGGCCTCGTAAGATGCTACTTCAAGCCAGGCAAGCGTGATAATGCTCACGCATTTTCGTATCTTTGCTTTCTTCATACGAACACGTTTTTAGCCTGCTGGCTTCCTCATCGAGGTTCTGACAAACATCTGTGAGGCTTAATAAAAAAAATGCACAGTATAAATGTCCTTAAGTGCCGGGGCCTGGTTACCGATGATTCTTATGTCGCTCAGGCTGCCGTTAGAACGCTGGCAACGTTCAGACTTCCTTCTTATTTGTTTTGTCACAAAACAGCTTGCCTTCTTCTCCTAACAATTTTCTTTAGTCTCGTGACAGTACAGTCACGCATAGTAAATGCGAATAATCTCCCGCATCGTACATCCAGTCTTATATCTCGTGTTCGACTCCTAATACAGCCACTTTCCCTCGTCCTTCGCATCACGCATAGAAGTAAACGGCCAGTGACTGCCGTCGCTCTATCATGCCGGCCCAAAAGAGTACTGCGCAAGACTAGGTTATTCTCTTATGCAAATCAAGAAAAATTTCCCTATAAGCGGGGACGCCATTATCACCCCGAGTACATACGCAGTAGACGATCTCTACTCATCATCCATCCTTGTTTCTATATATTTTCTGGTACGAAACAAGAGCGGAAAACGCAATAATAAATGCGAAATGCGGCAGGAATGAGTGAGGGTAGCATGACCGTGGATGGGTGGTATTAGGTGCAGGCGTTCGAGAGGGAATTTCGGGAAGTCATTGTCCTAGCGGCTTTTCTATACTCAAGGGATGGTCCGTGGGCATGAAAACCCAATGTAATATTGTATGTGGGGCAACGTGCCTTCAGGTACCGAGACTTAGCCCATTTATAACAGCGAAGCGATTATTTTTTTTTTCACTGTATGGCTCACACTTACGTTTCTCGAACGTTCAAAATCAGGTTGCGCAAGAAGGAAAGGTAACGCAAACGTGAGATCAATAAATGGGCACCACTCATTGATGCTGTGTGCAAGGAGCCCTCAGCGAAGTGAGGATGGCTCAAAGCTGTGCCACTAATTGTTTTTTGCTTGGACACTGAGTGATCTCGATAAACTTTGTCTAAACGCTATATCTTCTGTGGTTTCACTGTACTGGCTGACCAAATGACGCGTCCTGAGACGAAATTTTAGGGGTGAAGCTCCTCTTAGTCTAACATTGTCATGCGTCACGCGTAGCCGAGAGAAGAAGAGACGAGAAAGAAAAGAAGGCCGTATCTCCCGAGCAGTATACATACATAATAGACGGTGCTGTCTCATAGAAGTACGTACAAACTGCAGTTGAGTGAGGATATTCTAGATGGCGCTGTACCACTACTCTCCGAGTGGCTGCTGCGTAGGCTGTGCCTGGGTACGCAGAGAGCGAGTGCCTCTCTCAGTCTCCTGGATAGCTGCCGTACGTGGTGGATCGGTGGTGGGGCATGGACGCAGCTGAGCGGCGGGCGCGTTGAAGACGCTTGCGCTTGGCTCTTTTGGCTTGCGCCTCGTCCGCGTTACTCGCGCGCCGTCTGCACTCTCGAACGCGATCAGACGCATGCACGGATAGATGGACACATGAACAAATGGACGGACGGATGCTTCGCCCCACTCGTCATCATTCACTCCGTGGATAGGTTGTAATTTTTTTGTATCTTGCTCCGAATGTTCTGCGCTGTTTACACGTAAATGGGCATATGTTAGAGAATAAGAAACTTGACATACGTTTACGTGGCAAGCGGTAGTCACTGTACTCACAGACGTTACGTTCCTATAATAAGAAAAAACAGAAACTGTCTATGTTTGTTGCAGTGGCTGCGCATAGCAATTAAGTCATTCAGGTAACTTGCTACGCGAAACGTTAGAGGTACTAGACAGTAGACCTTTTTCCGAAGAGAAGATACTTGGCTCATGGCTCTACGCGTCGCTGGCCAGCAAAGCGACGCTGGCATTGCTAAGTTTTCTAAAGACGACCGGACTACGCGACCGCTTATAAGCGTGCAATGGACAGGGTCACATCTACACACACGTTGCCCTTCACTTCTTTCTCTCTTCTCCTTTAATCCCCTCACCCTTTCCCCCAGTGCAGAGTAGCAAACCGGACGTGCGTTTGGTTGACCTCCCTGCCTTTCATTTCATCCTTTCCTCCTTCTCCAGGCACTCGTGTTTGGCACGAATGGAGACAAAAGCCACGACACTGAAACTGACGTAGCTTTGTGTGGTATGTGGTGTCTCACTTGCGTACGGGGTATTCCTAGAGCATTTTTAACTTGTTATAGGTCGTACAGAGCATCACGCTTCCGCACACAATTCTCTTCCAGAGATTTGAACGTTTTCGATCAATTTGGTTACGTTCGTCTAGTGTACGCACTGCGCTGAAGTCATCGGCCTGCTTGTGACGTCACTCGACAACACGGTATATGGTATACGATGTTGCCGCGTGCGGTGTTGGCGTTATGGGATGCTATATCCCGGGTCACTCGTATAAAAACCGGCAGCCGAAGAAATGATTTACGCACTAAAGATAACAGACCTGAAAAGAAGCCATTGGTGATAGCTCCTGAATATGGTCTGACGAAAACGGTATCTTAACAAACGATTTGTTACTAATCTCAGAAACGTGGCGATGCAGCAGCGCCTACGCGGAAGTTTTCACGTACGACGCTATGAGAAATAAACTGAGAGGTATACAACGAGGCACATTGGATACAAAAGCCGGATGACTTTCAAACGCTGAGATGTTTTAGGAGAAAACTACTTTGATATTGCCGAAGAAAAACAACAAATTGGACAAAAGCTAGCAGTTGCATCGACGGGGCTCGCACTTACCGACGTCGTCGCACTAATCAGTTGACTTGAATTCGCGGAGATATGCTATACGCCCACTACCATATTCTGGATAAAGCTAATGCAATAATGAGATAGGTACGCTGTGGTGTAATTTGGTTAGCCGTTTGTAGACACACGAGCCTCCTCCCACAAAGCCTCTTTCACCTACACAATTTTTGAACGAAGTATGTATACAATCAACGCGCGAGAAATGAACAAAATCCCGCTTGTTTGCCTCGTAGATGCGTTTAGAGTGGGCCGCTGGAGTCCTCTATTCACTTCTACGGGCATCATCGAGGGCACGGCAAACTTGCGGGCACACTACCCAACGCCTCATGAGTGTGTCGGCATTCGGAACGTGAATCGGCTGAAGAGACCAGCTGCCCCGTAAAGCCAATATACGCCTTCCTAACTCGATTGAAGCTGACGGCCAGAGTTTACAGCAACAGAATGAAGTTTGGAACTTGCTCTTAAGAAGTTTAGGTCGACGAGAAGGAGAATGCTTCAGTTTAGAATTTCAGTGAACGGAAGAACTTAAGAAAGAATTCCGGCCAAAATTTTTGTCTCGAACACTCCGAGTTACGTCGTCTCTGTCAGAGGGAAAGAATATGACACAAAAATATATAGATTTCTTGAACGAAACAAAAGGAGGTGGTCCTTTTTTCTTTCTTGAAGGGCCGGTTATACACGTATCGTTCAGCAGTATGATTATGTCAAGCATGTGCGAAATGATGATTCCTCCGACGCCTTCTGAAATCACAACGGTTCAGTGGGCCGATTATATTAGATTACGCTAGAACATATCGTGTTCAATCAAATTGTGAAAACACACCGCCTGTATCAAGTACTGCACTGAGCTTCTCAGTCCAGTGCAGAGAATAGCTTTACAAAATAGATTGCCGTCATTTACTTCTGTATGGTTTCCAGGCATCCTTTTGAAATATCACCGTTTTTTTTCTACATCATATGCTTAAATGTTCGATGTAATGAGGCGGGAGCAAGCTTTGTGAATTTATATCAAAATTATTAGCATCATTTTGGCGTATATGAGAAGAAAAATAAAAAAGTACTCTTTTTTTGCGTGTCCGTACTGTCCAGGTGAACCACTCTATTTAAAGACTCACGCGAACTCTCTTTGGAGAATATTATACTCCCTTCTAAGAGTTGCGGCACCCAAACGAAGTCGCCTTTGTTTCATATTATGCACCAATCACATGTCAGCTAAAGCTCGTTATCAGCTCAAAAAACTTCAAAGCAGTTCATTATCGATATTCTCATTGACATGTGAGATTCTGTTTTAGAAGTTTTCACCTCGACACCTCATGAACACCCCATTTATTTGATCATGCATGCCGACAACGAAAAGAAGTGCTCGATTCGATATTGCATTGGAGCCGTGCGATGAATTTCGTCATATATGGCTGCATTTTAACGTCGGCTCCTAAGCATATTCTATGTGACGATACGTATGGGTACGATCAAGGTCCGTCTTTTTTTTTGCTTTTTCTTTTGCTGCAGTATTGTTGCTTCACATCCTGTCAAACTTAAATCTTCGATGAACCTCACTTATCAAGAGCTGTGCTGCACTCTAGCCCACGATGCTCCCACTTTGCGCATGTTGCAGGGATGTGTTGCAATGTGTCTTCCTTTCTACGCCTCTTTCTGCGTCCGCTTCTTCCTTTTACGACCATTTATTATTACTGCTTCCTCTTGAAAGACAGTTCCTAGCCAGCGTTTTTTCATCTATGCTTTGTTCTTTTTAGTTTGTTCTCTAACTAACTGAATATTCCTGCCGGACCAACATCTTCAGTCTTTTTTTCATCGTGCCATCCACCAATGGAATGCATTGCCTGAATACGTACTGCAAAGCCCAACAATATCGTCGTTTGTCGATGCTCTTCCTAATCTATGACACAAGGTGTTTCAGCATAAACATATTTTTTTTTTTGTGTCTGAGCGGAGCGCTCAGTAAGCAAGTTCTGTTCCGCGCATTATTTTCACGTTTTTTTTTTCGTTCCTCTGTTACTTGTTTTAGGCTATGGTTTGTTTCTTTTGTTCTGTTGTTTTTATCCATGTATTTGTTTACAGGCATTTTCACCTGCTATACTTTGTGTTTTTTATATTATACTGTTTCCAGTATTTCACATGCTGCAAATACTGCTCAAGACAGATCTCTCAACATTTTTTGTCATTTTCCCACATTGTCTATTGACAGTTCATTACTTTTGTTTTGTTTTTTAGCTTTTTGTACAACACACTTCTGTTTATGGCTTGCAAAGCAAGCTGGCAGAAATAAATAAATAACTAAATATGTAAATAATAAATGAATAAATAAATAAATACGTTTACGTTAAAGAGAAGAAGAAGAAGAAGAAGAATGATTTAAAATGACTGGTAGGACTAATTTGCCATTGATCTCACCAAATTCTAAAGAACAATTGTGATAACGAAATGCTTCACAGCAGTATATGACCCATTGGAGTGTACTCCCTGAACGGTGATGGTGAAAAGTCTAAAAATATTGCAAGTCACTTGACTGGCTGAGCTACGAATGTAGGTTTATTCCGAGGCTAGAAGCACCGTAGTAGACATGCACACAGTGGGTATGACACACCTCGCAGCTTCAAAATGTTTTTTTTTTCTTTTTTCGCGGCAAATAGCTTACACGTAACACATTCTCGCTTGAGAAGGGGGTGAAAAATGGTACGTCGCCTCCGTATACAGGCTATTTTGCGGCGTTTTATACACAACGCAACCGTATCGTGCTCGCTTCTTTCTTTCACGGCCAGCGCTACCCTGGATGACCGCGATTGCGTCGTGCATATTTAATGCCACCCCCGGCGTTCCGAGTGTAAAACAAAGCAGCTCGGCGGATGCCCCTTATCCACCCAAATGCCAAGGCGGTTCTGTTGAGCCACACTGGTTTCTTTTTCCAGAAGTGGTACCCGCTGCGAATCCTGGTGACGAAAGCAACACCCCAAAAAAACTCTGGAAAGCTATTTAAACTTTAACGGTTTCTCTGATGGGGTCACAAGAAGGAATTGTAGATATAAGGACCAGAGTACGCGTGTGACCCGAAGTACTTTGCGCTCCTTCGCACGCGCTTTTCTGAGCCATACAATGACCCCACATAGAGGCAGGTTCGCTTCATTCTGCTTTTGGAACGACAAAGCAACAAATGACTGCAGCTTAACAATCGAGACGTGTTTTTTTATTGATGTGTCATTGTACTACGCACCAGAGAGCGTCATTTTTCTGTACGCTGTACACGTCTGTACACTCTCGTGTTATGTGCCCGACTACATGCTACATTTCTTTTTCTCTTTAAAAGACGACGGCCCGGGTTTGCATGCAGTGATTCCTTTCCTCTGTTAGTCCTTCTGCGCTTTATTGTTACAGTCTGATCAACGCCATGCTAAAGGTGATAGGCTCTTCGAGTACGGGAAATGATAAGGCAAAACAAAAAGTTTCGTAGAAAAGACTGTTACATCAAGCCAGCCTTTAGTTTGTCTTCTACAGTAGGTACAAAACGCTGACTCCTGTCTTTTGCGATGTCTAAAATGGATATCAACATCAAGCACTGCGTCTTTATTTCTTTTATTCTTAAAAGGAAACAAAGGGGTGTTAACTTTTTTCTTGCGTTTCCGAATCTCAAACTAAAGTTACACATCTTAAATGAGGTTGGGTGTTCAAACCTACAAGAATAATGGCAAATCACGGTGTCGCATATGACCCACAAAATTCATGTAACTCTCCTTGCGAAAAGCTGCACTGAGAATGAAGTCGTACAGTGAGAACATCGCAAAAGTGTTAGACCATTAATACAAAGCCAGCACAATGAAACTATATAGACGACAGCGTGGTATTTACGTAGGGAGTGTTATACTGCATGGGCTCTCGCGTCTATAAACAAGCCATTTTTAGTGTGGCGGAGCTGGCGCGAACAACACACACTCTGACACATAGTGCGTAGGGTTCGATTTGTTTCCAGCTACAGAGGTTCGATTGAAATCTACGTTCTGTACAGTGAATCAGACATAGGGAAAGATAAATCAGGGGTGTTTCGCGACCCTGAATGGAGATACGGTCACTCGATGGGCGCTTTGGCTGTCGCGTTATGTGTTCCTTCCAATGAAATGCGGCAGTGAAACGCACCACAAGCGAAATCCGCATTGAACGGCATTTGGCAACAGCGAAAGCGTCGCCGTTCCAACCTAACATCGGCACCTACAGCTAAGGAATTTTCTTTTGCAGAATAGATTGACTATAGTTTGAGAAGAAAGAAGGGGACAGGGGGGGGAGGGGGAGAAGAGTCACCTTTTATACTGCATTCGTGGTTGGCGTGTTGAAGGCTTAACACAATAGATACAAGAGACGAGTACACGTGCAATGGCGCGCACGTGTTTTTAGCATAGAGAGCGTCAAGGAGGCTCGCTAAGCAGCTTCCTTGGGCTAACATTGACGTAAAAGAAGCATTATCTTCCACCATATTTCTTTTGTTGGGGTTTGCCTAAAACCTATCGGTAAGAACTTACCAAGATAGGGTCACTGCAGAACTAGGCAACTGTTGATTGCTTCGGATAATACACAAAAAATACAGAAGTACCTTTGCTATTTATTTATTTATTTTGATTTGTATACATAGAAAGCACGAAGACACAGAGGAAATAGGGAGGGAACTGGCCGACAGTTGCCAACTATCGGGGGACAACTCCTGCCTGCTCCTTCGGGAAGGGGAGACAGAGGAAAGGAAAGTAGGAGGGAAAAAAGTAGAGGGAAAAGGAAACACACTCAAACACACACTCGCGCGCCCACGCGCAAACAAAATAGCCACTTGGCAAATTCCTATAAACGTGAGGCCAAGTTCGTTTTTTTAAGAAAGTTAATACGGCTCGATAGTCATTGTCATGCCAAGAAGCACATTCTCCTGGGAACAGGCAATCGTCAAGGGTTATGCACCTAAGTTGAATATAAGACTCACGCCCTGTGCAAAATACATGTTTAATGCAAGATTATGCCTGAAAGTGACTGCAATTGATTATCCTATTTTACCAGGCTTTTCTATTCAAATAAAAATATATTTTAGACAAAAAAAGTGGGACGTGGTAAAGTGCTCATTCACATATAAAATCGCCACCTTATTTCAAGCTGTTCTGCCATGACGTTTGTGTGGTAAATCATACATGCACAGCGGCCGACTGCGTACCAAAATCAACGGTTAACTGCTTCCGGGACATTATTCTTGAAATGTGCAAATGGAACTCCAATAATAGGATAGTAAAGAGTAAAAATACGCACGCCTCGTTTGTCTGGAACAAGGACTCGACAGCTAAAGCGCTCAAGATAGCATGTAGCATCTGATTTATTGATTGATATGTGGGGTTTAACGTCCCAAAACCACCATGTGATTATGAGAGACGCCGTAGTGGAGGGCTCCGGAAATTGAGACCACCTGGGGATCTTCGACGTGTACCCAAATCTGAGCACACGGGCCTACAATAACATTTCCGCCTCCATCTATAAAATGCAGCCGCCGCAACCGGGATTCGATCCCGCGACCTGCGGGTCAGCAGCCGAGTACCTTATCCACTACACCACCATGGCGGGACAGCATGCAGCATCTGTAGATGAGAAAATGTCACGTGAACAAGATGTCAAAAAGTAAAGCGGGTTTCACCCGTGACATCAAGTGCGTACTAATTAGATAGTAATTAGCAAACATTACCTAATGCGTGCGCGATCTATCTCTAACTGCTAGTTATACCTTTGTCAAAATGGTTTAGGTCTCAAATTTTGCCTGCAAGCCAATAATTATTGCTCAGATTAAGCTTACCGGTTGTAATAAAATACAAAATAACGCGTTCTGGTTAAGCCTTCCTTGTTCATTGTTCGGCCCCTCACGTCGTATATAAATTCTGGTTTTAACGAACGAAAATGCACTTTAAATATGCCGGTGGCCCGCCCGAACGCTGTAGGCCACTGATATATTCGACACATGACTATGCATGGAAAGCGTGGCATCAGACTCGAGAGCAAATATACGAGCCGTTTTGCATAATAAACCCATCTCGCCAGCTCTTCTATAGAGCAGCTTACATGTGCATAAATACGATGTGCTAGTGGTTTCTCTGAGAGCCTGTAACACTGGGAACAGATATTCGTCTTTCGAAGAAAAATATACAGTACGGAAAACGGTAGTTCGTAAGGAATACGAGAACTATAAGTTATGTTACTGTTCAACCTTTTAATCCTGCGTTGTTTCCCCTTCTGTTTTTCGCACTCTTTAATTCTTTTTTTTCCCTCTTAGTCAGACCACATCAACTCACATACGCGGGCAGAATGCAGACGTTCACATTGTCAATACAAATGCAATGATAACCGATTGCAGCAAACCATTAAACTCGTAAAATGCGAGTAAACACGTTCGTTATCAGGGCAAATGCATACTGACTATTTGTTTGACACCTTCATAACAGTATATAACATACGCAAATGCACGAGACAAAGTACGGGACGTGCAAAAGTAGAAGGCTGCGATCATAACAATTTACTACCAACTAACCCCACCTTCAGCTCTTCTATAATTATATAGTTCCTACATCCTAAAACCATGATAAGATGATGAAGGTCACCGCATAGTGGATGGCTACGGAATGTTCGACCATTTGGTATTATTCAATGCGCACTGACATCTCACATGACACGAGTTTTTAGCAATCTGCCTCATCGAAATGTGCCCGCCACCACCGCCAGGATCGAACCAGGGACCATCTGGTCAGCAACCTAGTGCCATTATGGCTACACCACAGCAGTGGACCACTTCAGCTGTTCAGTAATAAGATAAGGTGACTAAATATACATGCGACGAGTAATGCTGCCAAACAATATCATGTCCAGAAGATTTTCGGGACATATTGCATAGTATGTTTAACAGGCATGCTGTAGAGGGGGGGGGGGGGCTCAGCATATATTTTGACCTATTTTTACGCATGCCTAAATCTAAGCACACAGGTTTGGCGCTCTTCAATTGAAGAAGCTGGTGCCCGAAGTCGAACCCGCGCCCTCGATCTGATAGAAACGTGACACCCTGTACCTGTTAGGCTACCGCGCAAAGCACAGCGGAGCAGCCTTCCTGCGTGTCTACCACTGGTGGTCGCTATATGTGCTATACAGCTTCTGGCGTTCGGCCTGAAATGTGGCGAAAAACGAAGCATGCAAACCACAACACACGGAAACTGCAAGAAAACATTGGCGGCTATCGTTGCCCACATCGAGCTAACGCCCCTGCGCTGCGCCATGTCTCACCGTTGAGCCCAAAAGGAGCTGGAAACAAGAGAAAAAATTTAATGAAAACACACCACGCGTTCACGTTCGCAGTGCCGCAAAACAAGAGATAACGCCAGCATAGCAGTCGTGGTCGAATCTGGCGGGCCGACTGGTGGAGCTAAGTTCGTAAGCGTGTAGTTACGAGCTGAACAACCTTTCTGCCTACCACACGTAGACTTGTAAAATGATCCATTACGGTCATTTGTCCTGTGAGTGGGTATCCGTGTCGAGTCTTTGGAACAGGGTCTATGGACGACAGATACACATTAGAAAAGCTAACTGTTGTTGCTCCTTTTAAAACACAAGTGATGAAAGTGAGAATCGACTTTGGAAAGACATGCGGTAAATCATAAAGCGGTTCACTCATAGCACGTCTGAACCTGTAAACGCAGACCGCTAATGGACGTTAACGAAAGATAAAAAGGCTGTTGTTGGCGGCGCATTTGTTCGATTTTACGTCATAGAGTTATTTTAACTTGCGCACAACACTCTCCTGGTAATATCACGCTGACCGGTTGTATGATACACAGTGACCATCATCATTTGTTCTGCGAATGAGTGTATAGGGACGTTAGTGAATTGGTAGTTGAAAAACGTTTCTGTAGCTTGCTTTGACAGCGCGTTTCGAAGGACAGGGGAGCAAACGCAGATAAATATGCATGCCGCAAAGCGGCCATACTTTTGGTGCTAAGTAATAATAGCTACTGCTGTATTACCTGCCATTAACTACGATATGCCTTTGAGGCATGTGATAGTGCAGGAGAATTGATTATTCGGCAAGCAGCGGCTTTCGAAAGAGTGTCTAAAACTAAGCACACGCGTGCCATTTCGTTACGACCTGATCGTAATGTGGTCGCCATAGCCGGTATTGAATCCACTACATCGACTAGCAGCGTGACATCTTTTGTGACTAAGTCGGAAAGCATGAGGACTATGCGCCAACATAGGAATTAGTGATACCATTGAACCAGAGGAAAAACAAGTTGAGGGGGAGGAATAGATGAAGAAATGCGTGAAGAAAAGCAGCGGAATACGTCAAAGTGAAAAAAAAAGTCGGCCTAATAGACCTTAAATATATTACTTGAGACAAATTGCAGGATATGAAGGTGTAAACGTAATTATTGTCTGAGATAATACGTGTCAAAATAACAGTATGTGTCATGGCGCGTCGTATGAAGTACGAGAGAAGGGGGAAGGGGACGTTTTGTTTTTACTCCCTCCCCTGCCACCAGCTCTCTCCAACTTTCTCCTAACCGTACAACTCAAATTTGCATCCAACGTTTGCATCTGTCTTTTTTTATTCTATATCCACACAGTCATTTGCTTTCACCTGCCAAACCACATAGCTCCCGATTCGTAAACTTTGAAGGTGGTTTTCAAAACATATGTACGTCCACCGAAAAAAAAAACAACAACATGCGAGGCAAGGATTCTTTCCTGACGTATACCTTCGTCTTGACATTTAAATGACGTATACACGGCACTCAGAGTCCACGTTACAGGAAGAAACAGGGACGAGGTACGTCGTTCGACCACTCTGTCTTCGTCGTCCGATGAATGAATCGCGTCAGGCTTCAAAGCACCCCCAGAGACTCGGTGTCTCCCGGTCGTAACGCCGGCTGGCCAGCGCTTTCTCCTTCACGCTTAGGTGGAGACACACCCTCGTCTCCCCCGCGCACTTAGCGCTCGCCGGGCGAGCAAAAGGCACGACGTTGTACGTCGCTGCTTTGACGAGCCGCGACAAGTTCACCGTCGTCCGAAAAACCCGAGTTGTTTTCCTTCACTCCCCATCCTCCCCGCTCATAACCGAACGAAGCTGCGTAGCGTTGAGTATTACAGTTGCGTGCATTGGCACTGGTTATCGCTGTCGATGAGAGGTCAAAAGTTCATGCCAGCAAGTGTGCTTTTCTTTTCGAGCTAATTTGAGGGAAGTTTGCACACTTCTGATGATTAACGTGACGATGGAACGTTTGAGGCGGAACTAATACGTCGTATCCTCTTGATGGTGGTCGAAAGTGATTGACCACACTGAGATCACAGTGGCCAGAGAATTGCGGGGAATGAGAAAACATATGGTCATCGTATTGCTTAAAGAAGTGTTCAAAAGCACTAAAACGTTTCAGTTGAATAAATATTGTTTTGGTATCAATACACAACGCTCGATAGTAAGAAACTTGACTCATGTGTCAATAACTGCGAGGTTTTTTGTGGATCAACGCCAGAATATTTGTGGGTGCTTGCGTGTTCGCTGCTTATACTGCAATCTGACTGTTTTACCTCACGTTTGTGAGCATTCAGCTCTCGTGTCATTCTTTACCGACAGTGGTTTTATTATTTTATCCCCTAACCATTGGGTCTTCAATATTTGCTCTTCTTACGTTACGTTCTTCATAATCTTGTGTTCCCTGTGTTGTAAAGGAGCGCAACATCTTACCTAACAACGCGTCGTAGCGTTCGCTGACAAGAGGGGGGGATAGTGGAAACGAACATCTTCGATCACTGCACCCAGCTTGAGGGCAACATATGATTCTGAAAAGCCCCGACTGACATTATTCGCTATCCTTCGTATAAACGTTGGGATGTCGCTGTAATGTGAAAACATCCGTGTACAACGCCAACGTATTTAGACCGGCTAAAAATGTTCTTTTATTCCTGCCTATTTGTCAGGTAGACACAATTTGAAGAAGTTTGTCGCCTTCGTAGCGAGAAATTCCTCGTTTTGTGTATCACTAGAAGTTACTCGAATACAAACCCATTCGCATTCTATGTATTTTTTAACTCTTAATGACACCTTAACGTACATTTACGTACTCTTATCTACCTTTTCTTTTCATCTCCCTTGTGGTAAGCACTTCAAAAGTGTATTCAATCATAGCTATATCAAGGTATATGCACGTGGCGCATTTCATTCACGGAGCACGTATTTCGTTTCAACTTCCGCAGATAAGACGACAATCTCAACCACCTTTATTTTCGCTCTCAGTGCACACAACTATACCACGACAGAACGTGGGCTCTCCGATCAAGGGCAGCAATAGGTTGACATACTCTCCGGGGACAAAAATGCTTGTAATGGCCCGACTGACTCGGAAAATTGAAGCCACGGTTGCTGTTTTCTCAAGGAGCCAGTGCGAAGAGGAACGTCTGCGGGGAGGAACAGAGGCGCGAAGAGCGTGCGGAGCGTAAAAACTGTGCGAAAACGACGTAAAAGAAAGCAACTGAAAAAAAAACAAATAAAAATTCGCTTGTCTGTTGAATTTTCCGCGTGCCTTTTTTTCTTGTTTTTTTTTCACCTCAACATCACCTTCCCCCTTTCTCTTCTCTGTCTCCTTCTGTGATCAGTAGAGTGTTTTAGAGTGCTTAAAGTGGAGGAGAGACGTCACGCCTAAAGGAAGTGACGTATAGAAAGCTCTCGAAAATGAAATGCCGGTAAAGAGAGGGATGTTAAGAGAGTTCGTTGTCACCACTCTATGGCAGTACAGGTGCTAAATTTAAAGGAGTTGAAAAGAACAGCGCGCCAAGAAAAGAAAGTTCAAAGAAGAGAGTTCGTTGTCACCACTCTATGCCAACATAGGTGGTGAATTTAAAGGAGTTGAAAAGAACAGCGCGCCGAGAAAAGAAAGTTTAAACGTTCGTCAAGGCGTCAAAACATCGGAGAACGAAGCGAGAGAGTGCTATGCACTTTTACCGACGCCTGTTTCGGAAGCGTTGTCGAAGCCTATCCCTATTTATTTCATCGGTTATTTTTTCGTACACCTTGCGAAACAACGAGATTAGGTTGAAAGGGTCTATAGTGAAAGTTTTCCTCACCATCCGGCTGGAAACATTAGGAGGGAACAGCAAAGACTCGGCACGCAGCTTTCGGGATTGGTTCGACTTCCCTCACCTTTATTTCTTTACCAAGCTAAGTACTCATTCACGTGTGCCTGAAGCACACGTTCACCGATATCGCTCGTCTATTCAGACGAGCGATATCGTTTGAGCGTTTTGAGTTTAGTGCTGAGTCACCCGAGAAATGTTTGACCTCGTTATCATAAATAAGCATAACACAAACCCCAGATTCTTGCTTATAACCTTCTTTTTTTAGTATTGGCTGTGTGCTAAATAATTGTGACGAGAGAAAGCTTATTCCCACTCTTTGCGGCTCGGAGGTCATTACAAGTTTTGCACGCACGAAAGTAAAGGCGTTTACTTCCACTAAGATGGCGCACAAATTTTTGCTCCGTCAACCTTTTACAAACACGTCGTTGATGTTGTTCTCCTTGTTTTTTGCGTTTCTCATGCACTGAATTAGAGCGAATAAGGACCCTTTGAATATAACCAGCCCTTTCCTGCCCATAGTGCTGCATTTTCTTTCTGTGGTTTATGGTCATCTTGGACCATTAGGCTACGAACATTCCCGATAATATTAATCATCATCATCATCAGCCTGACTACGTCCACTGCAGGACCAAGGCCTCTCCCATGTTCCACCAGTTAACCCGGTCATGTGCTTGCTGCTGCCAATTTATACCCGCAATCTTCTTAATCTCATCTGCCCACCTAGCCTTCTGTCTCCCCCTAACTCGCTTGCCTTCTCTGGGAATCCAGTTAGTTACCCTTAATGACCAGCGGTTATCCTGTCTACGTGCTACATGCCCGGCCCATGTCCATTTTCTCTTCTTGATTTCAACTTTGACGATAATAATATGTGAGTTTTAAGCACCAAAACCACGGTATGATTAGCAAGCGCTCCGTATAGTGGAGGGCTTCGGAAAATTTGACCACAAGGCGTTCGTCGACGCGCGCAGACATCACACAATACACTGTCCTCAAGTACATCACCTCCCCCGAAATGCGCCCACCACGGCTGGAAATGAACGTGCGACGTTCGGATCAGCAGCCGAAGTCACTACATTATGCACCAAGGTGTACAAAACATTCCCGCCCTAAACGATTCCTATAAAATAGAAAGGAGACCCATGTAAAAGAAGCCACCGAGAACAAAATTTACCTAGAGCAAGCCAGACTGGCGTGCTTAAGAGTTATAGCATGCTTATCGCCGGCAAAACCACTGGTTCAAAGGTTTATAATATTTTTTCTAACGCATAAAAAGCTTCGCCTTAACCTTTGATTTTATCTGAATCTTATCCGCCATGGTAGCTATGAGTCTGAGGCGTTACCTTGTAATAAGTTCGAGAACAGGACACTTCTATTTGGTCGAATTTTGATAGGAGTGATATGCAAAAACACCCATGAGCCTAAACATACGTGCGCATAAAAAACACACCAGGAAATCAAACAACTCCAAATTTTCCCACTATGGAGAGCTTCGTGAACCCTTTGAGCTGCGGTGCCTATGCGTTCGTGCACGTAGCTTCGTGTACGTTCGAGTATGTTATTTGTGTCGATTGGTGGACAAAAAAGGACGTGATACATTCCCCATTCTACGATTTAAACCTTCTGCATAATCAGATGTCTTCAGCCACCGTAAATGTGCTACGCATGACCTAAGCAATCACCTTGCTCAATGCATTATGGTGTTCAGCGGGTCGTTCGATGACTCGTGTTCCAGGACCAATGTGAAAAGTATTTTCTTTTTGTGAAATGAATATAACCAAACACTAATTGCGCACATATTCGGGGTTTACAATTTCGTTCTATTTGTGTAAAAATGAAACAGTTATATATTTCATCACCATCAACCCTGTCTGGCAAAGGCCTCTCCCACGTTTCGTCAATCAACCCGCTCCCGCGAAAAAAAACAGAGTTAAATATTCATAGTTACATGACAATAACAACTGAATAGTGAAATGCTGAAAACAACACAACAATACTTTTTTTCGTGAATGTATTATCGAGTGTCTTGGTATCATGCCACAAGAGTTTGACACATTTGCAGACAGTGTGTTGCAAATTGGGGCCGAATGGAATAATACAACAGGGTTTTCGGCACGTGTAACTCCCAAGTTCAACCTTGACCCTGCGAAGCAGTTGCGCTCCATACATAATAAATCATAAATATTTTGTTCTATATCCCTGACGGAGATGAGTGATGAAAGACGATTCGAAACAAAATGCTCCATCTCAGTCGATCGAAACTATTCCCATCAGCAATACAGCATTCATTATATTACCACCTCACCCTTCTCTGTATAAGCTATGATTACACAAGTCGTCTGTCACCAAAAAAAAAAAACAACTGCAGCAAGCAGACGTGGTATTTCCGTCCATGAGTGCTCACAAATTTGAAGACTAAACCTCGGAGAGATTTGACGAACCGTCTCCGAGAAGCTCGCGTGCCCAACTTCAATCACAGACGCTGTTGTTGAGCAAGAAGTATACAGCTCTAGACCGATCGGCAAATCACAATGAGATCGATTCTTTTTCTCCCCAAACCATCCAAGTTGGTCGGCGAGATTGTCTTGGCTCGATTTGTATTGCGGTATAAATATAAACGCGTCCGAGGTCACTGAAAAACGAACTGTTTTGGGGCTCCGCGGTATAAACAATATATCCGAGGAGTTTATCGGAATTTCTCCCTTTGCTTGTCACTAATACATTGGGAGCACGCCGAACGAATGGTGGCATTTTGGGAGCAGTGCATTAGGCTGTCTCTCTCAAACGTTCTCCCTGAAAGTAGTCCAGACTCCGGCATTGCGCTACGCACGAATTTCAATTTTTCTGCCCCCCCCCCACCCCCCGCCCCGTCAACGCGATCATGCGGGAGCTCCGTATTCTGATCACGTCTCTCCCCTTTCATCCCTTTCACCTTTCGTACTCTTGCCGCCAAACATCGCAGCTACTCTATTAACGGAGTCTCTCTCTCTCTCTCTCTTACCTATTCTGTTGGCGAAGCGAAGCGGCTCAATCAATTCCACGCAGGCCTCAGGCTCTTACGCACCCCTTTCCACAGCCACATCCAATCGCGTCTGATTCTTCCCTGACAGCACTGCCGTTTTCCTGCCTTGCTTATTCTTCTGTCTACCGTCAACACAACCAGTACTACTTCCAATGCCCCGACAAAAACACTGCCAATAGCGCACCGCAGGTGCGCTGACAGGGAGCACACGGTACATACCGGTGCAACCAAAACTAAATTACCGTCAGGCGTCGCCGTAGCATTACATACATTAAGCGTACCGCCGCACCCTGGCGATTAACCCGTCGGCAGGATTTCACGCCTCACCGAGTGACCCGCAAAAGCTTCGACATCGACAGTGGCAGCCTATTGCGCTGTGGGAGCAACAAAGCCTCCGACACCCGCGCCGCCACCTAACCGAAAAGTCAGCCTCTTACTTTTTGTTGTGTTATTAGCTGCTAATGCTGCTGTCTTTAGTTAGAAGAGCACTGTGCGTTTTATTGATCTTCGTCGAGATAACGTTGTGGTGGGAGGACACTCATTACCTCAGCCTGAAGTTTCATTGTAGCTGCTGTGCGAGCGTTATAGAGGAATGCGAAACTGGAGAGAGTAAAAAAAAAACAAACAACACAGTTCCGCCCCCGCTACACGCCCCCATCAAAGCCTTTACCCGCCTTCACTTGATTAACTGTAGACCCTGGACGCTGAAAGTAGTAAGCTCGCGTGACTCTATTACGTTTGGGAAAGAGGGCATGAGTGGGAGAAAGAGAAAGGCGAGGGCTGTTTGGTTTTTACTCACTCAGGCTTGTACGTATACCTTTAGCATCGTGGGTGGCTCACAATTGTAATTATAGAAACTGAATGATTCTTACTCTAAGATCTCAATAGTGTACCGTCCGTTTCACAGTAGTTTGAGTATCTGAAAAACCCAACGAAAAAAAAATGAAACGGGTAATTATGGTTTCGACGCCGACTCAATTGCCATCACTGAGCAATCAGATCGGAAGCAAGGCCGCATGAAGCGATATATGATATCAAACGAATTACAGCCCTCATTTTCTTGTGAAACGAAGAGACTCGATCTGTTTAAATAGAAAACTTTGTAGCACGTCTTGAATTGAGAGTAAGACGGGACCAGTATGATGAGCCGTTTGGAAACTGTTTCACGTGCAGTGAACTATTGCAAAGGTATTCCAACGGTATTCCCCGATGACGCTGCCCGTCACTAATGCGTCGCCGACCAACTACATAATACGAAAACTAATCGCCGCAGCTCCGGAGGCAACAGTTACATGCGAGTACAACTGCCCAAGGCCTCCTTGTATGTCGCCTCAAAAACTTATCGACGTCAATTTTGAGGGGACCACCGCACAAGCGCTTATTGACGCAGGGGTCGCCGTTCCCGTAATCTTTGAGACCGTATGCCGTAAGTTGAAAAAGGTGACGACGTCGCCATCAGATCTGATGCTCTGCGTGGGCAACTCGCAGTGCATAGAACCTGCACCTGTAGCTTGCCTTCCTGGCTGCTTCATCGTCGTCTCACATTGTCCACAACAAACGTGCTATTTAATGGGATATTTGTGGAGCACCTTGTGAAGTAGTCTGATATCATGTAATATGTGTCGGTAAATCGCTGAAAATGACCGTGTTTACGTGACTTGTCTATACTGAATGCACGGAAATAACTTCATAGATCAGTGGTGTAGATTTCGAGCGTCCTTCGAAGATTTTACATGACGTATACCAGCACTCAGCGCTTTGAAGTGTAGTTATGCAAATTTTGTAACAAGTATGAAAGACAGACAGCGAGATAGTCACTATTTTGTGCTTATTACTTTCGCTTCATCTGTTCTGATAGCTCTCGCTTCAGGAGCGTTACAGGTTTAACCCTGTAATGCCCACTGTATCATATGTGATACATTGAATATAATACCTCAATAAAGCTACAAGAAAGCCGAGTTGGAATCGCTATCACCTCGGCGACACTTCTGCTCGCTTAAACTCGCTTTATAAATGCTACCACCAACGCGCGTGCCACGGCGACGTTTAGGGACGAAGCTCCTTATAGCGACAGCCGTTCGTCCCTCGTAGCCGTTGTAGTAGTGTGTAACAAGTATAACATTTTGACCTCCAAGGTGGTGCCGGTGAAGGATTTCTTCTGTGCATTGTTGAACAATAAAAGATAGTGCTCAATGTACATACCAATGGGTACTAAGAGGGAATGAGAGACAGTAGAACTCGGCTTTTAGTTAACGCGCACGCTGCGAATTTTTTATTGTTCAACAACGAACAGAAGACAAGAAAGAGTTGCTACGTTATACTCGCTGGGCGTAACCTCCTTGGTTTTAGAAAGGTTTAGCGAGCGTTGGGCCGCAGTGCCATGAATACAGTGAACTAGTATACCATGAACTCGAGGTGGTTAAAGGTGGGAAAAAGACCCGAAGCGCAAGCCGTAAGAAAGTGTGCGTGTGCCTCCTCTCGTTCAATACTTGGAATGTCCGCTGGATGGCGGGGCTTCGATATGGAGAATATATGATGAAAAGATGCGAGATGGTGGTACTTAGAGTGTTGTATAGGTGGACGAACGGACACAGACTGATGCGTGGATGGACGCATGGATTGCTGCACGGACGGATGGACGCATGGACGGACGCAGGAGTGGATGCATGGATGAAAGCAGGGACGGACGCACAGATGAACGTGCGGACGCATGAACAGACGCACGCACGGACGGGCGAATGGACGCACGAGCGGCCACACAGATGCACACATGAATGGACGGAAGAAAGAACGAATGCTTCGCCCCGCTATCCATCATTCACTCCGTGGATATGCTGCCGTTTTTAATTCACCCGTTGCAGTAATTCTTCCCGCGTCGGGACAGCCAACGAAATGTAGCACGCGTAACTTGCCACTCATCTCTTGACGCTGAAACATTTATACCACGCAAAATAATTGAATGAAATAATACCCCCCCCCCCCCCATAGCAACTGAAACTGATTTATCACGTTTTCAAGTTTTGTTGCGTAAAAAACAGCTTCACTTATGTTGACATTAAAACAAGTTCTGTTACATACGCCTCAACATATGTTAACATATGTTGACATGTTAGCATTAGTATTATTTTATGGTAACACTGCATCTACCTACTGCTAGTATGTATTTATTTTGTAATTGTAATGAAGTGAACGTCCAAGCTTCAGTTTCATCTTATACTTCATGTTCCTGCTTTAATAACAATATATGGTATTTAACGCCCTCAAAACCTCTACGTGTTTAGGAGAGACGCTGTAGTGGAGGGCTCTGGAAGTTTTGTGACCAGCTGCGATCTTTACCGTACACCTAAATCTAGGTACGCTGGCCTGGGACATTTTCGGCTCCATCTAAAACGCAGCCGCCACAGCTGGGATTCGATCCCTAGCCCTTCGGGGTAGCAGTCAGCGCCATAACCCCGAAACCACCACGACAGAGCTTCATGTTCCGGCCATAATGATTTATCAATTCCATCTTTTAAGCACTTTATTTTCTTTCGCTTAACATCTTTGACATTTGTATTCTGCTAATTAATATTTATCTTACGTTTCCTTTGTTCATTTTTGGTTATTCCCGCTGCTTATGTAATACCTTCACAATAGAGATTTAGAATAAATTAAAGAAATTTATGGTGCTTCTAATTAGGGGCCAACTAAATTCTGCTATGCCTGCTATGGTATGCTTGAACTGCTTTTTTTCCCTATAGTATTATGCCGCTGTTTTAACTACCTACCGTTATGACACAGCTACATTAGTGTTCTGTCTCAGCGCCGGTTGTCCAAGTCGTTTCCACTGAGGCGATTGCGGCCACAACTCGCAGCGCTTGCTACCATCATACACAATTCAGACACAAAACATCGACGTGGTTGCGACGTTGACACTTGAAATTTTTCATGAAGCTGCGAGTACTACAGCAGTTTAAAATGGCGAGACGGTGTTGAACGACCGCATATCGGCTGCACGGTGTTCTCCCGGATCCTTGAAAAGGGAAGTGGCCTGCGGGATCCCATCAATTGTCGCTGCGTGGTCTGGCCGCTTGGACCGCCTATAGTACATGCGACAGTTACAAAGATTGCCGCTCTTGCTGCAGCTCCTTCGCAAGCTGAATAATGAACCAGCTCGACGACAAGCCGTCATTCTCCCGCATCCTCTGTGTGCGGGCGATGTGACAGCTCTTCCGCGAAGCACCTCGAAATTTAAATTCTGCCTACGATCGCTAGAATCACCAAAAAGAGCAGCTGAAAAAGAATATATGCTCACATTTGGGTGAATAGCATTGCATGCCAGCGTCGGTGGCAACTAAAGAACAGAATTACTGTCCAACGTGGCCCTCTCAAGGCGACCGACAGTAGTGTGTGCTCCTGTGAAGCAGGAACTTCCGAAAGAGAAAATTCTGACACCATTCTGGCGCTTCAGTGAATTTGCCGTATCAGCCCTATGTTAGACGATGACAGAGCTGCGTCGAATCAACACTTCTTAATAAAGTAAGAATGGGATTGAGCCTGCACACCTGCGGGGGTGTTCAAAGAAAAGGGAGCAGCGTCTCCGTTGTGAGCAGAGTACGATGAAGTGGGTAATATAAAATATTACATCCGGTCCTGCTAGCGTTTCAGCCTTGTAAGGTGGAGCCCACGGAAAACAGGAGCAAAAAAGACAGAGGGTTAATGGTAAGAGACGGCAGACTTGCGAACACGGACACAAGAGAAAAGTTGGGACAACGAAAGCGACGGCTATTGACTGAAAATGCGCACAACGACAAAAAGCAAGCGAGCATAAATGCCTATGTGCAACACGCTCAGGCTCGCACTACTTAGACGATAGGCGCACAAATCCGTGTTTGCACGGCTACAGTATTCCTATGATGAATCCCAATCTAGCTAAGCTATCAGAAATTAAAAAGACAATTTCCTAGCGAGTTTACTAAACGGATTGCCGTAATCCAGAGTTCCACAGAAATCCGTCTGGTGAGGAATGTCAGACAGGTTACCGCCTTCAAGTTCTCGTCTAATACATTTCACCTTTCGGAGAGTGTTCACTATACACATTGCGTTTCCGCAAAGTGCAAGGATGGTTTTGTGAGGAACCGTCTGGAATTCTTCTGACTTTACTGCAAGGCACTAGCTTAAGTGACACTTTGTGATACGTACTACGTGAAAAGAGACGCTCTCAATGGAAACATTTCCGGCCTGATGTGGCAGGCCAAGCCGACATGTTGCAACATCATCACCATCACTTCTATTCCCACCTCAGTTAATCGAACAGACGTTTCAATGCGAGTTCAAGTCGACTAAGCATCACCTGGTCACATGTCTCAGGACGATGCCTGAGCAGGGAATGTGTATTCAGAACTCGCTCCGCTGCATCCACTAGTCGTAAGCCGTTTCGCGTTCCGCTACGGAGTCGTGAATACATTTGAATCGGAAGTAGCATATCCTCGCGAAAACGCTTAAGAGTGTCTTCTCTAGGATCAGATTGATTAGTTTTATCATTAAGTGATCTATCAGGTTTGGCGAAACGGTTGTCCGTATACGTCCGCGTAAGTAGTGCTAGACTAGTAACACTCTCCAAATGTAGCCAGGGCTTCCCTTTTTCTCTTTACTCAGAGAAGCCAGCCCAAGACGCTGGGGTATACGCCAGGATACTATAGGTGCTTGAAGCCCTGGCGACGGGACCACTACTCCGTACCCTCGTCTAACTCAAGTTCCCTCTCCGTTCAAGTACCACCGCTTCACGGTCATTTATGGTGCCCGCTACGGACTATGCGAACGACCACTCGGAAAGCGGGTCATATGCATTATTGCCCCGTGAGGTTCCCGGCCCGCGAAAGCATACGCTCGCATCTCGTGCTCGCTACTCGCTCCTCTCACAGAGCGTATGTACGTATACGCAGAGAAGCTCCGGACTTTCGCAGTGCCCGTGAATTGCCGGCCTAACGAG
Source organism: Rhipicephalus annulatus (assembly GCA_013436015.1). Lineage (NCBI taxonomy): Eukaryota > Metazoa > Arthropoda > Arachnida > Ixodida > Ixodidae > Rhipicephalus > Rhipicephalus annulatus. The sequence goes on along the minus strand of WOVY01009998.1, from coordinate 839,826 downwards.
AGTTCCGCGTTTGTCTCGCCCTTACGCTAATGACGTAGGGTGCCGTTGAAAAACTTGGCGAGCACTCTTCTTTCGTAGGCCGCATAGGAAACCGCGGCCTCGCAGAGCGCACATTCTTGGCTGTATGTGTGCGTGAAGACCAGAGCTCATCTTGAAACAAGTATCCTGTTTTTAAAATTAGGTGCGCTGCAGAGAGCACACTCAGCGGGCGGACGACAGCGAAAATCTGTGCCACTTGTGTTGATATGTATGTGTGTCTGTGCCCGTTTTCTTTTTTTTTACATCTTATAGTCTCTCGTTTGATTCTCAAGGCCGGAAAGTTAAAATGGCAATTTTTATTGTTATATCCGGACTTTCATTTTAGTAGAGTCGCTTAACTTAGTTATGCAAGGCAGTACTCTTTAAAGCTTCCTTATGATTTCGTTTTTTTTGTTTTTTTTCTTTGTTTACGACAAAGCGCGCAATCCAGTGCGACGTTCGATTTAGCAGGATCGTGCACGGCAACAAGAAAGCGAAAAAAAGTAGTTCTCAATCAACACTATCGTAATTGAAATTTCGAGCGCAAAGTTTTATGTTTCGAGAACGTACAAGAATGTGTGAGCGGCTTGAAGTCAACTTGAACCACCTCTTTGCTGCGCCTCCGTTTTGAGCATTTCGATCTGCTTCCCGCTCATACTCTCGTTTTCCTTCCGAACCAATTACACGGTGGCTAACGAGAATGTTAAATTGCTTGCTTTTTCTTCGCCCCCCCCCTTTCCCTCTCTTTCACTCGGGTAGTGCGTTTGTGTTTGGGGAATTACCTGACGTGCACTCACGTACAGATTGAAAGAATGTTTACATATCCAACTTCACGTGTTTATTCTGTATGGGCGTCAATCATTCGTTCCTTTAGTGCACAATTTAGTCCATATTTGCCTATACACGATAGAGAACCCCAGGCAGTTGAAACTTCTGGAGTGCTCCACTACGGGGTGTCTCATAATCACAGCGCAGTTCTGGCAAATAAATCTTTCCTATTATTGTTATTACTATTACTATTAATAAAAATATAATATTAATAATAATATTAACAATGCACTATTATTATTATTATTATTATTATTATTATTATTATTATTATTATTATTATTATTATTATTATTATTATTATTATTATTATTATTATTATTATTATTATTATTATTATTATTATTATTATTATTATTATTATTATTATTATTATTAAGGTTTTCGCAGGCGCCAATAAATGACCTCACGAGCAACCTGCTCACACGCTCTAAAATAGTGCTTGAAGGGGCCCTACAACACTTTTTGAACATGGTTAAAAAACGCTGCCAATTGGTAGAAGAGGCTCCCGACAACACGCGAGCCGAATATTATAGTACAGAACGCGGCCTAGAATTCAGAATAAATTATCAAAGTCAGCTAAAAATTGCTTTCTCTTCTCTCGACAAATCAGGTTATATGCACAAAAGTCACACGTCAACGGCCCATCTATCAGCCATTGGCTGATTTCAACATGACATGCTCGCTTGTTACAGAGATCGCCGCGGGAGGCCGCTACTTGTCCACGCGTGCGCACGCGATCACACTGAAAAAAGGCGCGAATTTGAAGGAAAAAAAGAAGAAAAAGTGCTCAAGGTGAAGAAGCGCGCGTGACGTTTTTCTGTGGATTTGCCATCCCTCCCTGCTTAACTTCCAGTGGTTTCGTCGGGACGAAAAAAGAAAGAATCCAATTGCAGCACGCGACAAACCTTTGTAACTTCCCTCGCACTGGACGGATTCTTAAAATTTTTGCGGTGTTGAATTCGTGAGACAATAAGCTCTTCCAGTGAATTCATTCTATGGTTACTCGAAAAAGTGTTTCAGGGCCCCTTGAAAGATTTCTTTCTCGAAACAAGAGATGCCTTAGCGGTGGCAAGAAATGGCGTATTATACAATGATAATAACGCTAAAATATTTTTATTCATGCTACAAAAACGCCTTGAGCAGGGTCCTTACTTTTATGTAAGACAGTTGGAAGAAATGGTTGCTTGCTTTCTTGATCGATTAACTATTTAAATAGTTAATAATAATTAAATAATATTAATAAATAATTATTAATTGATTGATTGATTAACAGATTGATTGAATATGGTTTAATGGTAGGTAGCTTGAAACATTATGAAATTATTGAAATATTGGGACATTTGGTGGTAGGTAAGAATTTCTATAGTGTGCCCTAGTGATTGACGCTCAGGATTCAGGTCCCCAACGTAAGAAGTGTGGAAAAAATTTCGAGGCCCTTTATTCGTTCGCAGTATCAATCGCGTGATATGCGGGCGAAGTAAGGGAGTGACGAGGGGACAGGCGCACCAATCACCTGAATACCGGGATCAATAGATCGTGCAGCAGCTGTCACCATTACCATCCTTTTTGTCATATAGCATTTCTTACCTTACCTTATTTACTCTTATCTGTTGTCTCATGCCAGACCTCTAGGTGGCGTGCTTTCAAGTAAGCAGGCTCAGACTTGACCGGTCAGTAGGCTTAGTGCACGTGCCCCTCTCACAGCCGGGCATAACACCCGAATCAACTTCCGCAGCATGGCATCAGTCTGAGCGTTTTGGCCGACCTCTCCACCCTCTGTCTTCATTAGGACACTAAAGTGAATTTAAAAATTTGTTTATATTGACAAAGTGTTATTTGAAAATTATATACTCGTTAATCGTGCCTTCATAAGTTCATTATTAAAAGAGAAATCAGAGTACCATTCTTGAAAATTCGCGCCGAAATGTGCACGCGTGACCTCACGAATTTTGAAGTGTACTTGCATTTGACCAACATTGGCTCAATGAAATTTCTCGAAACTTGGCAAATGAAATATTTGCTCTTCTAATCAGATTATGTGCTTCATTTTTACTCATTAACAGCTACGTAGGCGTTAGTAAATTTTCTGAAATTGCATGACGTCACAGTGTTTGGTGCGAAAATTTCTAGGTGGCGTCGCCACCCACATTTAAGTCTTGCGCGTTTTGTCGCTTACCATGCGTCTTCACGCAAAGAGCGTGGCGATTTGGAAATTTTGGAGGGCAATTTACCTAATAACAGAAAAATCGCTTTCGTCTTTCGTGTCTCAATAAAGCTAATAATATTATCATCTGGGGTCTCATGTTCAAAATTACAATATGATAGTCAGAAACACCGCAGTGGTGGGCTCCGGAAATTTCGACCACCCGGCGATCATTAACGTGCTATCTAGTTAGATGGACCTCAAACGTTTTCACCTTCATCGAAGTCCCTTTAAAGATATTTCCTCTATATCTCTCTTTCAGAAAGTGTACACATATTCTGGGTAGTGTCACGTGCCAATATCACAATATGATTACGATCAGCGCGCAGTCGTAAAGCTGCACCAAGTGCAGTCATGGCTAGCTATTGCGAAAACAAACGCTTGGTCGGAAGTTTCGCTCTAGGGTGCAGCGGCGCCCTCAAAAAGCGCGCGAAGTGTCGTTACCATACGCGGGGTCAAGTTGACCTCGCTCCGGGGAATCCCCGTCGCGCCGCAAGCTGCTCGGCGCCGTCATTGAAAACGCGCGACAAGCTTTTGTCGTCGCGATAAAATACGCGTCAAAGATTTTATCAACGATATACAGAAACTCCCGCTCGGCGTCTCGTAAGCGGGCGCAAACCGAGAAGATTCTTCGCCAATCGCGCGGCAAAACAAGTCCTCTCGCCGAACACGTGGCCTTCGCGCTTCAGAACGTCACCACGCTTCTGGCTAATCTTATCCAGCCCCGCAACCCCTCACAAAAAAAATTGTAGAATCCCACGAAATAGAGCACGATAACGAGGGGAGTTATGCGAGCTAACATGATAATTTAATCTCAAAGAGGAGGAACACTTCTTGAACGAGTACGTTCGCGTCTGACATTGATGAGTCATGACCACGGTTACACTATGACCTTGACCATAGGCTTACGCACAAAGCAGCAGTGTCTGGAATTGAGAGAATGGTCATCAAGGCGAGAGTGCATAGCTTGCAACGTTCGAAAGATCACGGCCCAAGTGCTGCTCACAGGTGGTTAACTGGCGAGGATGAATTCGTTACGTTTCAAAGAACGTGAGCTTGGGCATGTTGGTATTCAATTTTAGCACTGTGTTCCCGTCATTCTTCTTTGCCATCTACTTTCTTTGTGTCATAGGTGTTAAGTTGGTTACGTTAGTCCACAAGTTTTTTGTTTTGTTTTTTTTTTCGTTTCTGTTGGCCTTCCGTGAGTTGCAGCCTCGATTTGTAGTGGAACAGTGGTCCACTTGTCCAATTTCTATAGCCTATAGGCACGAAGACTGTTCACGTAGAAAGGTTGGGTGAATTTCGCTGTAAAATAAATCGTCAAGCAGTTTAGTTCTGGCCATGCTGATTCCATAAACAGTGGGGACATACAATGCGCCTTCTGACGTTTCTGGATCCACTGCGGCCTGCACACACGAGATTTACTTGCTTCCGAAGGCATACAGAAATGACCTATACAAGAAAGTGATGCCCTTGAGCGCCCTCTCAGACGTAATTTACACGTTTAGCTTCTTCCATACCATCACGCCCAAAGCGGGACATGTATTGTTGCACGCACACCTGAGCGTCGTTCCTCGAGCGCAATGCGCACCTGTGAGGTAGCGAGAGGCGTGGCTCACAGGCGCGGCAATCGTCATTAATGGCCACGACGTGCCTCGGTGTTCGGGACGATGGCACGCAGAGAAGCACGTTCTCGCGACTGGCCGGATGGACCTTTCATGTGTGGCTCGCAGTTGCGTGCAGCGGCTGCTGTATACGAAATATCAAAAGGCAGATGCCAGCGCGAAGGTTCAGGCAGTCGCGCTACACCGAGTGAGTGTGGCGTTGTCCAGAGGAAGCACGTCACGCAGGGAATAAGGGAGCCGTGAAAATGACTGCCTTTGCAGCAGTCGCTAAGTTTTATCCCCAGTCGAAGTATACGGATCGGTGCGGACATCGTACTCCCTATTTAGTTAGCTTGTAATGACTGCTACAGTACCACCGAGGAGCCGATTCTGCTGCTTCGCATGCAATCATGTACTACCACGCTTTGAGCTGAGAATGTGTGAAATATCTGAGAATGCGTGGTCAACGCTCACTAATTGCTCTTTTTGTCGGAATTAAACGTCTACAAAGCTTAGTGAGTGAGTGAGTGAGTGAGTGAGTGAGTGAGTGAGTGAGTGAGTGAGTGAATTATTGAGTGAGCGGAGACTGGGCACAATGATTGGGTAAGACGCGGGCAGCACCCAGGTCGGTCGTTTCCTTGTTCGTCGTAGTTTTTTCGCTCTGTTTAGTTGTTCAAGATAAAATTGAATCACTGGTCCCAGAAGAAGTTACCGATCTGGACGCGATCAAAAATCACAAAGTGGAAACCTATCACTGTCCATACTGACAAAAGAGAGAGAGAATAAGGTTGAGAGAAAGGCACGGAGGTTAATTAGGAGAAACATTCCTGTTTGCTACCCTGCACTTGGGAAGGAGTAAGAGGAACGAAAGGCAAGGAAGGAAGGAACAAGACGAAGAATTCAAAAGAAAATAAAACGAGTCAAAGTATAACACCTGCGTGTCTATAGTGATGCCCTATTGTGTATGCCCGAACAATGTAAATTGATATTTTCGACGTATAATCACTCTAACAGTGCAGTATCTGTATACGCATTTAAGCTTCCAATATAACGTTAATGCTTGTTATTCAAACATGTTCACAGCTATCAGCACAGCAGTGCATCCCATTACGTACTGCTCAAAAAAAGCCTTTGCGCACTATCTCTTTCCCCTCCCGTTAGGCCTACGCCACGGGGTGTTACAGTCTGGAAAAGCATGAGCCAACATGCTGATATCACATGACACCGGTGCCAGGTGTAACGCCACGTATCACAAAAAAGTATCAACAGGGAAAGGCACGCTTGACGCTGGGCGAGGCTCGATTTTTCGCTCGCCGTGGCGTCAAGGAGCACCGATCGAAATCACGTGACTACTTGACTCTGCGCAAACACTGGCCGTGCTACAGTCACCGTGGCCGGTGACCGGCAGAAGCAAAAAAGAAAATAAAGAGAAAACTGAGAAAAAAAAGCATATTGAGTAAAAGGCCTTCTCTTGTGGCATAGGTGGTCACGTTTATTGAAAACGTGACAACCCTTTCTCTAAATACAAACACACAAAAACTACGGGAATAAGCCACATATGCGAAACATGGCACGATGCTCGCACGAAGCAGTCCCCGTGCGGGTATTGATAAATATACATGTATGAATACCCTGGGGGCAAAAACGGGGCGCAATGTATGGCCACTGTGTTCAGCTAGGACAAAAATATGAAAATAGGCGTCTCAGTGCTAGAGCACTCGCTAAACAACATTTTTTTTTTGTTCTTGAAAGAACACCTTGTGCTTTCTACTGCGCGCATGGAAGGATAGATCTCATGAGACTTCACTTTGAGGAACAGTGGTGCGAAAAAAAAAATCTAAGGCTCGACACCGAGCCCTTGATGAGACGCCTTGGATAGGCCAGACCATGTTCTATAGAGCTTTTGTTTTAAAAAATATCTTGGCTGTCCTTTAAGCGGAACATCGTAACCACGCGAAAGGGCTCTTCAAATTGTCGCCAAACAGAACCCCCAGCTCGCCTTAGAATCACGCGAATGACAGAGATAGTACAGCCTGTATGCTAAGAGAATCGAGGATAGCGAGACATGTTTAATAGGGCTTTGCCCTGGTACCCGGAATACGATAACAATAATCAATTTTACAACTTTCTTGTCACTATTACGTCGTAATACTTTTGTTAGTACGGGATAGAAGCAGTTCATTTTCCATTCTCGAATTTCGCCCTGCCACTCCACCACCCACATGGCAGCGTGCTGTCACGCACTTCAATGTCTTATCGTATGGGTCACAATGGCTCGGTAGCTGGAGGCTGCTATGTTAAGTAAATGTGCAACAGAGACGGAGGTGACAGCACGTGTTGGAATAATAGTGTACAAGCCTATTTAATGAATTAATAAAAACCACCCAAGCACGCCTTGCAGATGGTTAACCAGCGAAGCTGAAACGTGTGTACCTGCTGTTTATGGCTGATTTAACTCTGATGGTTGATTAATTTCTTATTCAATCACCGCTTTCATCTGTGCAGAAACCTTGTTCTTCGCAATGCGACAAAACCAACCAGGCACGCATTTCATTCACCTATGGGTGTTACCGAAGCTACGCCAGAAACTTCCGTTCCAAATAACAAATTTGTACTTGCATGTATACACTGATTCACTAGTTCATAGCGTGACCCTATAAAAAAAGCGGCAGTTTTCTAAAGGTTGTTTCATATGCCGCGATTGCAGCAAAAGAAATCGTTCCGCTGATTCCATTCACTGTGTTCGCAACTGCCGCTAATGGCGGTTTCGTTTCACATTGGCTGCGAATGCTCTTCGATTTTCATTGTACTGGCGATGAGAAATGTTTTTTGCCGCTGTTCTTTGGTGGCAGACAATGCAGAATTTTTCAAATGTGATGTAACAATCTTTGCGTTCTGATATTATTAGGTTTTCATGAACGGTAACTAAGAGCACGGGCGTTTCCTGATTTAAGAACAGTTTCAAATCTATACATCTTAAAGTGCGCCACATCGATCATTAACAGAACAAACACGTCGATGAAATTCCGACGGCTCAGCCTGTCCGGCCCTGTTTCGACAAGTCCTGGACAAAAAATCACTCTGCCGCTGCGAACAGAGCGAAAATTTTCCATAAAATGGAGAGTGCATAATTCTCTGCTATCTGTGCAGTTACGTATACTTCTCTAAAACTCGTTTTTCTGTCAATCTATTTTCTTCTTTCAAAAGTACTCTAAACATCTATTGCTTATCTCAACTGCTGGTCGGCTACTACCCACCGCAGAGGTCAGCGGTGTTTTTATGCTGACCCGAAGGTGGATGGAAGCCCGGGCATGCCGATCGCATATCGGTGGAGGCTAAATGACGGAGGCCCCCGCCCTAATATTTAGTTGTAAGTTACAAAAAACAACAGAAAAAATTGAACTAAAGAGTGTGGTCGAAATTTTCAGAGCCCTTCGCAACAGCTTATTTCATCTATATCGTAGTTTTGGGACGATCTGCACTAGCAATTATTACAACATGGTCAATTATTTCTACCGCAGGCTTCGAATGTATCACTCCTGTATTCAGAATGACATTATGTGTGGTCTGTCTTTCGGTAAAGCTTGGCTAAGCTTGTGTCTCGCTGGGTGAATACTATATATGGCTTTCCGGTACAATGTGTCCAAACATTTCCGCACAGTATAGCTACAGCAGGGCACACGTCACATTTATTTGCGAACATTTCTTTTGGTGTACTATCGTTCTCAGCCACCCAGTTCAGGCATTCCTCAATGTAACACTGCCTTGATCGTTCGTGCTATCATACCAATTTTTTCCCACAATTTTCTTTATTGACGCATATCTAAATACTTTCGGCTTTTTCGCGTTTCTTTTTTCTTCTCATATCCCGTTTGCCTGCTTTGTTTCTCCAAAGTTCCTTCTTTATGACTCCTCGTTACTGATAATTTTTACACTCTCAATCACGGACGTCATGACAATCGAGCGCCTTCTGGCGCTTTCCAGCGAGCCCTTCAAGACACAGATCTGCCTCTTTTACATATTTTGGCTCCACGCAAGAATAAATGATAGCGAATAAACGAGGAGACAGAAGTGGGGAAAAAAAAGCTTACACGACCTGCAACGGCAACAACACTCCATGCGCATCCTGTCGTGCGTGCGTGCTGCCACTCAGTCTATGCTAACAAGGTCGAGCGCCCACATCGCTCATCAAAGACAGCGACTGCTTAATGGTGCTCCTCTTTTGTTTACCTCTGTTCCCTGCCTCTTTTCACTCACCTGTACACGCGCGCAACCAACACATGGTGTCACCCAGACGCTGCCTTCAACAACGCCCCGTCGCCTTTCTCACGCCGTAATTTCTTGTTCTTTTTTGACACCAAGACGAGAAACACCTTGGAGGGCCCAGATCTCTGGGAACGCCTGGGGGTAACCGCCGGGACTGGCACGGTAGTGCGTATGGATGATGTACGACACCTTTCCCGCCATCGCGTGCGTTCGCGTTATATCGCTACGGCGAAGGCACGCGCGATTCAAATTTGTCTCAATTGACCGTCTCTAATGGCCGAGGCAGTGACGTGCGGCATGACGTCGGTGTCCTCGTTGTCACGATAGCAAGACACATTTGCGAGAGCAGCGATCGAGACGCCACACGTGGCACAAGAGTGGAAGTACAGAGCTCGCGCTTTGGGCAGCACTATATCGGAAATGTGTCCATTCTATATATACCAGGCTGACGCTGCAGAACACGAAGTTCCTCACAGAAATTCAGAAGAGCCTTTTGAAATCAAACTGGGTGTGTCTGTTTGGAAACAGTTTACCAGCTGCTTGTCTTCGCTCGCTCTTTCAGAGGAGAGTGAGATGGGAAGTGCATTAAAGAGTAATGTCATTCAAGGTTAGCCGGACGGATGCAGATTATGATACCCACATTTGAGAATGTTATACTGCCTACGTGCAACGTGTCCGGCTCCTGTCTTTTTCTTCTTGATTTCATAGATGATATCTTTCACCCCCGTTCGTTCATTGTTTCATTCAGGCTGGAAAACAACTGGTCATTAAGGGTAGCTTACTGGATTCCAAGAAAAGGCAAACACGTGAGGGGAGGCAAAAATTGGGTGGGCAGATGAGATTGAGAAGTTGTATAACATGGTGGCAGCAGAGAGCGCAGAACCGGGTTGATTGGCTGAACATGGAAGAAGCCTTCGCCATGCAGTACGTGAGCGTACAGCCAGAATGATAATGATGATGATTGTAGAGTTTAGACTACAGCTTTGGTAGAGGTATAGTGAATGAGAAGAAATTGCGAGGGAAAGGACGGGTTAATGTATAACTACGCCGACAGTAATTGTTGGAGTTTTACGTTTCAAAACCACGATGGAATTATGAGGGACATCGGAGTGGATGGCTCCGGTGTTTTCCACCAACCGGTGTTCTTTAACGTGCGCTGACATCCTGCAGTACACGGGCATACAGTGTTTAGCCTCCCTCGAAATGCGACCGCCATGGCCGGGATCGAATCCGCGACCTCCGGTTCGGAAGCCGAGCACCGTAACCAATAGACCACCACGGCCGAAATAGTCCTATGCATTGCTCGCTGCCTATGTAAACCTTATGCTTAAACTATTCGTGTGTGCATAGCCTACGCCGACAATAGATGCATATGCGATCGCTTTATGGCTCATGATCCCGAGACTATTCATTGAGTATCCACAGCTGTATACAGTCTTCAGCTTTGCAGAAGTGAGCATTGGCTTGTACACAGGCCCATACTACAGTTATAGCCCCTGAGTACTGCTATGGGATTGCCAGATATGTAAAAAAAGGCGGGTAATGATCATATGCATGATTGCACATAACATCAAACCAAGTGCTCTCAATATTCCTAGAATCGTTTTCATAGAAGTGTCGAAAGTGTCCCAGACACCTTCGACTCTTCAGAGTGTTAGTGACGTAGCAGGTTGGATGGCATTCTCTATTGATGACATTAGAAGCCATCGATTACGATGCGCCGAGATCGTGTATACGCAATATTTTCAAGACGCGCTGGTATTAAGTCAGTCGCTTTACTGAAGCGTCGCGCTGCACTTTCAACCACACAAATACTACTACTACTACTACTACTACTACTACTACTACTACTACTACTAATAATAATAATAATAATAATAATAATAATAATAATAATAATAATGGACTGCTTAATGCCCTGAATTGATAGCATACCCACTGCATCACATCGAGTAGCACACAACTCTGTTACGGCCACGGTATTTTTTATGTATGTAAAGGCGAATACTGACTCGATAATTCATCAACGCTTATTAGCAAATTTGCGCGAGGTGATTGTACGTCATGTACGACAAAATAAACGCCATGCAAGAGCTCTGCAGTGACATCACAAGAATAAATTTAAGACAGGTTAAAAAGTATTAAGAGTGTGGCATGAAAAAAGATGTCATTTACAATGATTAATATGCAGGCTTTAACGTCCCAAAACCAACCATATGATTATGAGAAACGCCATAGTGAAATGCATCAGAAATTCCGACCACCTGGGGTTCTTTAGCGTGGACCCAAATCCGAGTACACGGGCCTACAGCATTTCCACCGCTATCGAATATGCAGTAACCGCAGCCGGGATTCGATCCCACCACCTTCGGCTTAGCAGTCGAGCGCCATAACTGATGGGTCTCCGCGTCGGGTCTTTATTGTTAGCTCAAGCTGCCTTTGAATGTGCACATCTGCAGATCATTTTCCTCAGCTCGTTCATTTTATATATTGTTGTTTAATTTAGACAGATATTGTTGTTTGGTTTGGGTTTTTTTATTATTCGTTAGTATTCACTTACTGCTCTGTTAATTTTTTATATTTGTGATGTTTATATGTCCGATCAGAATTGGCTAATTGTGTCTGTATAAAAAGATGTTATTTATTTGCTTCGAAGGTATATAATACATTTTTCTTTTTGTACCAGCATGTATTTCGCATAAAAGGTTTTCGTCAGGCTCTGTAGTCTTTTGCTGTTGCTTTTTGTTACTGCTATAAAGCAAAAATCAATAAAATCTGATATTTTTGATTAATAAAGCAGGATTGATGGTAATGAAGCTGACAAATTTCTTTCATTACATTTTTTTAACCTTCCCGTGTGAGAGGCTTCGACGTCCCTTGTCTATAACCGATAGCCGGATGATGAGTTGCTGCTGTTGTAGTTCATTATTTGAAGGCTGCCACGCCGTAGATATCAGCGGAGGATGAACATGAACAAATAAGTGAACAAGTCCACAACTTATCAACAGAAAACTGATGACAACGTCATGGAATTCAAAATTAAATTAAGCTTTTGGCACATCTAGAGGCTCAGACATTACAAGAATGTCCGTGGGGCCATAAATTTGCAATTCAGTCTTTTATTATTTGTACAGTGCAACTCGAGAAGGAACACACAAGCCCTGTCCGCGATTGGCTAAACGAATCTGCCATAGAAATCAAAGCAGCAATGCCATGACTACACTTCAGCAATGTGCGGCTGTACGCTAAGCAAATAATCAGATAACACGTAAAATAAAGGGGGGGGGGGGAAACAGATTGACTTGAATTGAGAGGATGGTTTGTTTCAAGTGGTTTCTGAAAGCTAAGCAACACACTTCTCTTAATGGACGAAAGTCAGCCCCTCGAAAACAACCACTAAATGCTTTTAGGGGTGATTAAAGGCACCCGCCTAGGAGAAAAACAAAAATAAAGGTGCGAAAGAAACACTTTGGCCGCCAAGCTAAAGCTGTAAAATCAACGCACTGTGGAGCCTACCTGTCACACGTGAGAACGTCACACGAATTGAATCAGGTGAAGCAATAGCAAGTTTTTTTTAGGGCACTGACTTGTAATTTAATTGCACATGTGCAAAGCAAGAACCTGCACAGCACATGACAAGATAAATTTAGCAAAAAAGTATTGGTGTTATCTTAAGATAATTGAGCCACGAAGCCTTTTGTTAGAGTTGTAGCCCTTTGATTTTAACTACATACAACAGAGACTTCTTGATCAATTTCGGGACGAGAGCTAATGTGTATCTCTTCCGAAAGACACACCAGAAAAAAAAATGCCCGCAGCTTCCCTCGGGGGAACACTGAGGAGGATGCGGAGCATATAATTGGTTAACGGGGTGTTAAAGTGCGATTTACTTGGGTCGATGGCTAAATTGGTTAACGTGGTTGTGAAATGGGGTGTTAAATTGCGACTTACTTGGGTCGATGGCTAAATTGGTTAACGTGGTTGTAGGAGGGGGTGTTAAATGAGTGAACACGTACACACGTATGCGAAAGGGCGGCGCTGGTCGAAGGGACGTCGATCATTGTGTTTGTGGATTCGTTGGAATTCATTTCACCGCGACCTTGGACGTCGACGCGCCGTACAAACCAACCGACGAGCGGCAACTGAGCGAGCGAGCGCCGACCTTGAGTATATATACAGCGCGACGGCGCATGCACTGTCAGCTGTTGAATGTTCTCGAAGCGCGACGGCGCATGCGCGTCCACTAGAGAATCAGGAGAATTGTAGAATGTTCTCGAAGGGGAGAAGCGCGCGCGGCACAGATGGTGGGTGACGGTGCATGCGCGCGTCAGCTGTCGAACGCGGTGTGTAGAGGAGGAAGGGTGCACAGATGGTGGAGGAGTGAAGCGCGCGCGGTGTGTAGAGGAGGAAGGGATGCACAGATGGTGGAAGAAGGAGGAGGAAGCTTGCGGACGGCGCCGCACTACAAGCCTCGAGTATTAGATGCTCCGCATCTAAAACGATCTATTGGCAGCACGTTCTGTTTTTGTCAATCAAGGGGTTTTCGAAGGATAAACATCCTATTTACCATAGGGGAATATAGAGAATGAACGCAAAGGGCGAACCGAATTCGGTTGGGTTAACAGACCGCGTAAACGTGCATATACAGAGAGAGCAAGGGGCTTGGGTAGGTGGGGGGTGGCATAATGATTTAGAAGGAGGGTGATTGCAAAGTCTGTTCAATGCATTTAATTAGGAGAGAGGGCGGGTGCAGCGAACCTACACCACCCTTCTTTTGAAGGGCAACCCAGCGCATGCTTATAAGAGACTGGTTAGCTGTTCTACAGCGTAGTACGAAGTAAGGGTGGCAATAATGAATACCAAAGAAAAATCTATTCAAACGCTACAGTTATCTCGTTCAGTACTATTTGCTTAGATGTCAGAAATCCCTGATGGACGCGCTGTCTGTTTTTACTAAACCAGGTTATGTGCAATGTGCACAGGCTTCAAAAGGGGCCATGACAAAATTTTATTGTGTCACGAGGCACAAAATGGGGCTTACGATGGTTCTTCTGTGAAAGCATGTTTACAGTTGAAAGACAGAGAAAAAGTTAGTAGGAAACTGATCGCCACCCCGATTGCTTAACGCTTCATGAAAGAGGAGTTTGCCGAAGGAGCAGTACAATCACGGGCTGAGTCATATTATACTCGAGCCAGTATTATCACTCGCGTGAGTCATATACACGAAATCAAATCAAATAGCAGGCAAGAGATATAAGTGAGCTGTCAGGGTGGTGCTTTCTTTTTAGGTCTCTGTAAGTGAGTCTGACTTCCATATAAAGAAGTTATATTGTTTAGAAAATAACTTCATCTACATGTGTGTGGTTGAATGAGCTGTGTGGTTATAAGTGTACATACAATCATCACCCATCAACTCTAGCAGCATGCCAGGGGAACATCTTCAGTTTTTCAATAATATATTCTGACGTCATTTTGATAAAGAACACGAGCTGCTCACATTCGTGAATGCATCTCCATTTGCCGCTATTTTGGAGCCACGACGCAAAACATGTAATGTGCTAGGAAGCACGTAGTTTCGCTGCCATCACCATCTCGAAATACGCTGACGCAGTTGACGTGCCTGGTCAGTCACCGAGAATGACGAATCGCATGGTCACCAATTGCCACCTGTGCATTACCCTTAACGGCGTCTCTTTTGATGGATGTCTGCGTGTGTTCGTAAGTGTTTAGAAGCTCTTGACAAATCTTTACGGGCTGTGTGGAGTTTAGGGCTCAAGTTTCTGCAGCTGGATTCAACACGTCCAGTCATGAAGCGGCTGAACTATATAAAGGTTTCTATGAGACTGTATAGCTTGTCCACCAGTTAGGTGCAGGTACAGCGCTGGCGCTTATTACCTTTCTTGCTTTGAGAAGTCTAGATGATGGTCACCACCACACTGCCACCCTTGTACTTTTTTCTTTATTGTCATATATCGGAAGCACGTGGTCTAATATGGTGGATCATGCGTCTATAGGAGAATCAGAGTGAGGAGAACAAACTGCGAAAATTGAACCCGATAGATATCCCAAACTGAGAGCGCAAATAATCTCGCGCTTACTGCGTGGATTCCTTGTGTACACCCTGTCTAAGCTGTCGCGTGGAAAGGACATCTTAGCGAAAAAAGTACTAAAACTTCCATTCGTGCATACGCAGACGAAACACGTGTACTGTTCATCTGAACACCGATAAATATGCCCAGCTTTAACAGACACATCAACCTTTTTGTGCTATCACTCGAAAATATGGCTTCTATGTGTATTCTTTTTTTCAACGGTAATCTGAATTCCACATAACGAAGCCTTCTTTTCGTTCCTGAAACAAAGCGTAGCTTAAATAACCCACTTAGCGTGTACACGAGTTTTCAAGTGGTCAGCATAAAGCCAGGTGGTGGTTCTAAGATGAATAAAAGTAAAAACTCCAAAAAGTATTCCTAACATTTTCGTTCACATTTAAACAAAACTTAAGTGTCCTCCGTTTGAAATAAACCGGTGGCTGAGCAAATGAGCTGTCGACCGCTGAACGAGGAAAGGCGATACTAAACTGTTGTGTCGTCTCCATTCAAAGAGCATAGACCATTTCTAAGGCATTAATATTTATACCTAAATGAAGGCTGGACTTTGTGTAAACAGCGTTAGTGACATAACCTCAATTCGAAGTTGAATCATTTTGCTCTAAGGCTGCTCTGAGCTTGGCGAAGTGCCTGTGTCAGCATCATCAAACAATCCTACGTAAGGACGGCGGCTTGTCTCGGCTAGCGTATATAGTTCTTAAGGACCCAGACGCTCGTTCGAAATGATCGAGGGAAGACTGAGAATAAAGAAAAGAAATGAAGACGCTGCAGAATCATCGAAGGCCCGCAGCACTAGAGCTACGGTCCAGAACTAACTCAGTACCGACACTCTCGAAGTGAGGTCGCACCTCAAGTGCGTTACCCGCGTGCACAGCATTCGGTGACGCCCTGACGCCTGCAGGGCGACTCAAATCACCACGCGTGGGCGTGCGGGTGCGCCGGTCAAGAAGTAGGAACCCGAACCCTAGCCGAGAAAGTGCTCAGGCCGATCTCCTCATACGCAATCCGAGATCTGTCCATTCTGTTTATGTTTATCTTCTGTGGTGTCTGCATCGGTATTCTTTCTTGTTTCTTTTTTTAGTAACAAGAGCTGCGTGATGCTTGGACTAACCTGCGACGTAAAGAAGGAATAGCAAAGAAAAAGAAAGAACAAGAGAGATAGAAAGAAAAAAAATACACGAAAGGTGCCTCTTTTTACGATCCTCATCAGGCTGCGACAACAGTTAACTTTCGTCGCCCTTAAGGAGAAGGAAAGAGATGGTAAGAGAGTGGTGGGTGAGAAGGCAAATAGATAAATGTGATAAGAAAGCAAATCAACAGTGCAAAGAAGAGGGTAAAAGTGCGATAAGCAGGGCAGCATCAACTTTCTGGAGAAACGTACCAGCACGCCGGCATCGCTGATGCGGTCAGCGCCAGTTTCCCCGACCACTCGGCTGACGCCATCGTGACCTTTTCCGTCAATTCGTTCCCTCACGTGATGACTCGCAGAATCGCGCCCGCATCGAAGAAGGTGAAGGCTTATACGGATTAAACATGCGCAGATACTATGGATCGCTGCACTCTCTTTTCTTTTCTTTTTTTTCGACAGATTTCGGGAGCCCCCTATCTGCCTAGATTTTGTTTTCTTATTACAATGAGGTTTTAGGTCAAGCGGTTTTAATGTCCCCGCTGTGCAACACCACATGGTGGATGCATTGCAAGCTGGCTGTGTTCCTTTTACGGAAGTTAACAATATTTCGCGATACTTAACAACAGGTTGTGATACTTAACATCGCCCCCCCCCCCCCCTCAGCCACTCCATAGCAGGAATACGTGGTATGCATACTAACCTGAACAAACGAAGCTTTCACGCAGTTTCGTGTGGAAATAATGCTTCAACATTACGATGAATGCGATTTTCGTGGGCGTTTAATAACGTTTAATAAAGACTTCCGTGCTGGGTTAACGCGAGTGAGGCTAAGAACATTGTGCATGCCACTTGTACATGGGCTTTCAGAAGGTAAACGCCTTTCAACACACACATTGATCTACACGGACAGTTTGCAGTACTAATTCATAGCAAGGCACCAACCAAGCCACCATCAAAGCAACGGGGCACGTACGCACGCTTACCACAGCCTGACATTTAGCGAGACACGCTCGCAGTGATAATCATTAACTGCGGGATTTGACCCACATGGCGCTCGAGACTCTAAATCGAGTATTACCAGGGTGAAACGGCCGAAGAACGTCGTGCCGAGTTTCACGAACGCAAATATTTCTCGCAATGCATCCCCTGCGTGCTTTCCGTCGGACTGATTACAACGACAGTTTCAATCGTTTTTGACGCATATACAAACGCTTCATACGGATATTGAAAGGATAATATCTGCGCAAACATGATCGCGCTTATCTGACAATGGCAATTTGTGCAGCTCAACAAAGAATGCAGATTACAAATGCGTATTTGGAGCATCAGAAAACTCGGAAAGCGTCCCATTTGATTGTTGTTGTTCCTTTTGTGATTATCTTTCTTTTATTTACGAGGCCCACTTGGGTTCAGGCTGCCGCAGATAGAGATAAGGCCATTTATTTCCGCTGCACACATACTGTTCACGCACCCTCCCACGGAAGTGCAAATCCCGCATAAACACCCAACGCTCACGTCAACGCACGTTTGAATTTCAATTCGGTTTTCTCAAAATACTTCCCCTAATATTAACCTCGAATGTAAAGGAGGCGTTATTGAAGATTTGAAGATTTACTGGCAACCTAAAGTAAAAAACGTGACAATGCACGACGCGTGGGTTCATTGGAATAAAAATTTTACTGCAGCATGGCGTTCAATCTTGCTTGACGCTAATAAAAGAGCACAGCTTCTCTCATAATGGTGTATATGCATGGTCTCGTCCAAGCGATAATTACACGTACACTTCTGTGTGACCGTGGATGTGCTCAGCTGCTGAATGCTTTGTCGTGGGTTCGAGTTCAGCCGAAACGTTCACATTTCAATGCATTTTCAAGAAAGCCAGGTGGTCGGGGGGGGGGGGGGGGTCTGAAATTGTCACAGCCTGAATAGCTCGTCAGCTATTCGCTACAAATTTCCGAATTCTATTGCATTCTGCCAATTTATATACATGTTCGAACGGTTCGGAATAATTTCCACAAGGCAGCAAATAAGCAGACGCAGTGCTAAGCTGAAGCACCGTACGACAAGCTTTCACTTGCACCGTAAAAAATGAAATGAAGTTCTTACTCAACTCGAATACCCTCCCATAAGGTTTCTTCTGTCCTTTCTTGCAAAAGTGAGAAAGGCAGCTACGACGCTAGGTTTTTGTTTGATTCATCATTTTTCTTTTCAGACCTTAGACGTTGATAAGTTTCGACGAAAAAAAAGATAAGATCACGATGCATCTGGACAGTCATTTTAGCAGTTCCTCGAACACGCTGAGAGATCAAAGCAAACTCGCTAGCAACCTCTACCACGCATCATCTACGCACTTGACCCCCGCTTGCCCGTGGTGAAGGAAAAAAAAAGATGAGATCAAGGTTCCAGTCTGTTTCGGAACAATCTCCTACAGACATTGGCGTATACGAGCGGTAGTGGAGACAGCAATACACACAGAGGCCTATACGGAGAGAGAAGTGGCTGGTCATCGAGAAAAAAACAAAATCGGTATAGAGAAATCGCCACCGTCCTTTCGAGTGGCTTTTACGTTGACCCTTCCACGACGTTGCTACCGCGTATGGCGGCACAACGCTTAATGTCAACGCACCGCCTATACGTTTCCGGTTTTCGCTGATAAATGTAGCTTCCCTATTGCGCTCCAGATAGTTTCCACAATGCGGAGGTGCAATGCGTTACAAGTCGTTCTGTCGTAAAAGGTGGCTGCACTGCACTTAGTGGGCTTCCGTCTTGCCTATTTCGACGTTGCAGATTTCGAACGTAGCAAGTTTTCGCACGTGCGATGAGAGGCCAAACGCACCTATACATGCTGCAATTTAGGAGCTAGCTCTAACACGATTTGTGAATAAGTCAGCGATTCATTTCTAGTTTGCTAACCTTTGCTCCTAATAATAATAATAATAATAATAATAATAACGGCCTGGATGCTTTTTATGAACAAACAGTGAAAAGCCAAGGTTGCCGACCTTACATAAACATGTAAAACACAGGCGAGATTACATACGTATTACCATAATAGCGTTCAAACACTTCATCGCGGTGGTCTAGTGGCTAAGGTACTCGGCTGCTGACCCGCAGGTCGCGGGATCGAATCCCGGCGGCGGCGGCTGCATTTTCGATGGAGGCAAAAATGCTGTTGGCCCATGTGCTCCGAGTTGGGTGCACGTTAAAGAATCCCTGGTGGTCTAAATTTCCGGAGCCCTCCCGTCTCTCATAATCATATGGCGGTTTTGGGACGTTCAACTCCACATGTCAAATCAAGTGATCGCGTTCAAAAGCTCGTTTCACAAAACTTGAGACGTTGGTGTCGTTGGTTGTGAGCGAAAATCACCTTGCCCGTGAACATAAAGTAAAAAGTATTCTATTCAAACTGAGAATTGTACTCAGGTCGCGTGTATGGTAAGCAAATGTTCTGCCGAATAGCCAGCCACACAAATACTTGAAACTGTGTTAAAATTAAGACAAAAAAACACTATGTACATGTCATATAATAGAAGGAGACTTCCTGGCGCACGTAATATTGCGTGACAGAATCCTAAAATTGCAATAGGTGTGCAAACATGTGACTTGTTCAACGAGTGGCTGGATTTAAGCTGCCCACCCATTACAAGGTGTGCAGTTGCGCAAGTTCGCGTGGTGCCTTATGGATAAATAGTAGGTACTTCACCAATCATCAAGCATTGGGCACTTCGGAACTCTGAATCTGGTAGAAATCATAGGACAATTTAAACGATCATTGTTACGTGCACAAACGTTTTTTCTTTTCTTGTGCCTTGGTTGAAGACAATGCACACGAGGCAAACTTGTTCGAGTTCAGTGCAAGCGCCCTGTACTTAGCAGATATGCACAGGTAGGCCAGAACTTCAGGACGAAATCTCGGCCGTCCATCACGCCTGTGACACAACCGTGAAGTTAGACCTGCTGGTACTCACGTGGGAGTAGCCGCGAGAAGTAGTAGCTGTAGGAGTAGTATCAGAACTTTATTATAATAAAGTTGTTCTCACTCACTCACGGGGTTCGTTCAATTAGGCTATCACGTTCTACTCTTGAAGGCGAATCCCAAACGTCCTCATAGGCTTTCTAATAGCTTCCACTGCTTAAGGTGAGTGAGCTATTTAGAAAACTCTGTGTGAGCAATTCGTACAAGTTTGTCGCGTTTAAGCACCTTTTTCAATGCCCTAGTTTCGTCAAAGCAAAACTTAGAAAAGAGAGACTTCTGTTAAGTAGTGCACAGAGTAGAAGACACGGTATGAAGCACGGTATGAAGACACGGTGGTCTTCTTGTTGTGTCGACCTGTTTTTCCGTACTCATTTACAAATTTCTTTTGAAGGTGCTTCCGTGTTGTCAGAACTAATGAAATTTTTTCGCCAGCATACACTGACAATGCCAACTGCGGCGCTCGTTACTGCAAGCGGCCGTGCTCTTTACCGTTTGATTTTACTACGCACGCACGCACACACACACACACACACACACACGCACGCACGCACACACACACACACACGTACGTACGCACGCACGCACGCACACACACACCAGACCTTGAAAGGGCATCCTTGAGCCTCACAACGTCGCCTTGTAGAAATGCGCTGTCGACCACCGCGAAAAAAATCGAGGCCGCTGACCGGTTATCGCACTCCTCGGATAAAGCGGCGAGAGTTTACAGAGCGTAACACGCCTCGAAGACGGCTTTATGCGAACAAGCCGGCTGCACGCGGATTTCTTTGTGCGGCGCAACAAGCAGAAGGGCACAACCGTAAGCGCTATACATAAGGTGGTACGAAAGTTCAATACTCACGAAAAAACAGCTGTGACTTCAGCGCTGGCGCAGGAAAAGCGAGTTGGTTCTACGGGGCGGCAGCAGTGCAGCTTCATTGATTTCTGAAGGGTAGCCCTCGCGAAGCAGACGATGAGGGAGGGGAGCTTGTTAGGCCCTCCGGAACAAACCAGAAGAAGCCTGACCCGGGGACTTGTCCCTCCGGCGAGCGCTCGCCCAGTCGCCGAGTACGCGATGCCAAAGGGGGGAGTGTCCCGCTATCTCGGCTTTGGTTCTGCCGTTGTCCTCTGCAAGCCGAAAACCGGCTGCTCTGAAAACACGACCCGCACTTTCGGTTCGTTCATTGCTTCTTTATAGGCTTTCTCATCCGCTCTCACATCATGATGCAAAAGGTGCGGGCTATACATAGTTCTCTAGCGAATCGTATACAATCGACGCATGCTCCGGTACTTTCAGTCGACGCGTTAATGGTCTCCTCTATCTCTTTTATCTCTTTTTAAGCCCACGCTGCTCATGGACAATGTCAACTTTGATAACAACTCCGTTTTCTAAAAGGTGCCGAGATCGACTTAAACATAAGCGACAGAATTTAGTGTTCTGCTCCACCGATAGTGATGCTGCACTTCCCAAGAATCGGTGCGGATATTCACTCATACAGGTTTACTTGTTCTGCCTGAAGACGGTGATGCAATAGACTTTTTCCTCTCAGGGTGGAGCATTGAGTGATATTTTTTAGATCTGTACATCGAAATGCAAGTGGAATAAAAAAAAAGATAAAGGAAGAAAGTTGCACAAGCTGAAATGCGGGCAGTGTTCATTTAACATTGACATCTGGGGCCTAATGTCCCGAAACCACCATATGGTTATCAGGACCACCTTTGTGGAGCGCTCCAGATACTTTGATCACCTGGTGTTCTTTAACATGTACCAAAATTTATATATACACGGTTCTGAAACATTCTTGCCTCCACCGAAAATGTAGCTGCCGTGGCCGGGATTCGATCCCATGACCTGCGGGTAAGCAGTCGAGTGCCATTACCAATAGAGCACCGTGGCGAGGCAGAGTTCATTTTGCATTCGATAGGATTCGCAGAACTGTGAACTATCAACACTTCACACTACCCGGCCATATGCTACCCTGAGTCTGTAATAATACGCAAGATATGAAAAACCGTGTTTTATTAGGGCGAAAGCTTTGAATGCCTCAACGAACGCGAAACTTTAAATGGCGGAGTCGGCGTGGTGCGAAAAATTTATAACGTGGTGACGTCGTCATACGATGTCACGATGACGTCACAGAACGTAATATTTGGCTTTCATGATGACGTCATATAGGATTGTAAATATGGATGATTCGACCAATTAGTGATTTATAGTATACAAGATAGCCACTTCAACAGTGGCATAAAAAGGCCGATGCGCTATAGTTGTTGTCTTCCAAAGTCTCTTTAAGTTCCACGCTCATACTTCAAGTGTCATAGAGACGTCACGTGATGTACCATCACATGATCACGTCATCACGTGACATCGTTGTTTGGTTCAATGTAGTCTGATCACGGTGGCAATGTAAAACCAGGTGAGGTGCATGTGGTCTTTGAGTCAGCGCAGAACCACGAATGAAAAAAGGTTTCCAACGGTGGCGGGGCGGGATCAATTGATTTTCAGAAGAGGAAGAAGACGGCTTCGCCTTTGAGTTGCCTTCATTGAATACAAAATTGACCTTGTGAGTTTCTTGCCTGACATGTTTTAGGCCTTGCGAGTAACTTTGCGCCAGCTAAATGCTCATGTTGCCCGACAAAATGTAGTGTACTATGAAGACATGCGTAATAATAATAATAATAATAATAATAATAATAATAATAATTCAACAAGAATCAAGTGTCCACTTCCTCCTCATGACATTTTGTCCCGCGAGAGCGCTCCGCGTCATCTTGTCTAAAATACTCGATTTCATCCCTGTCATGATGTACGAGAGCCCTCTTGCCCAAGATAATGCCAAGACAACGACACCTCTTTTTGAAAAAAAAACTATGCTTTTCGTACTGTTATTGTCATAGTGTTATTGTTTGTGCAATTTATTTGTCCACGCAACGAAATTGAACGCTTGAAAAGACAGAACAAAACAAGTGAATGAATGCATCGGAACTTTACCATGTATGCTTGCCTTGTGACGTAATGCAATATCTAATAACACAATGAATGAGAATGATACCTATGATTTTACGACCCATAAGCATGACAAGATCATGGGAGACGCCATAATGGAGGACTCCAGAAATGTCGACCACTTTAGTGTTCGTTAACGCGCACTTACATCGCGTGGTATACAGACCTCTGGTATTCCGCCTCCGTCAAAATGTGACTGCCACCTCCGGGATCAAACCACCGACATTCGGGTAAGCATTGGTGGAGGGGGGGGGGGGGTGACAATGAACGAAACTAGTGAAGAGAAGGGAGCACTGAATGCGTGTACGCACAAATGCGGCCGTGACGCTTGTATTCGTTATAATGGGTTTGTCTTATGGTTTATTTCGCCAACAAGTCCCCCAATCTCTCGAATGTCACCCCCAAGTACAAAATCATATTCGGACACTTCTCCTCACTGAGTTTTATAATATAAGTTCACCAATAGCGCAATCGAATATTTAGTTTTTTGTCTGCACGTTTCCACAGCTGCTGTGAATGCTTTCAAAAGTCCAAGAGAAATTGCTCCAACAACAAGCAAGTAGGGTAAAAAAAATCTGAATTCGTTAACAGTTAATAAGTTAATAAGTTAATAGTGTGATTGTACAGCCCTGCTTCTTTGCGTACGGACCTATTACTAAAGAAAGAAACGTTCGTGAACAAGAGCAGAATGGAATGGCTCTTGACTCGCATCAATTTAACTTGTTGCTGAACATTTGGCCCCTCGCGTAACTAGTGAATACTTTATGCACAAACGTCTTCAAACAGTCACTCAGAATGATTGCTTTTCGCTGCTAATGCTGCATACCATATTTTGCTTCACAACTGTTTCGAGACTTTTTTGTTATAGCGAGATATTGATTAGAAATTCCTCGTTTTCGTAATAAATGCCTAAAGCCACCCTAGTATATGCGCATGCATAACCACGCCGGTTCCCGCGTAGTAAGCGCATTCGGCCGCGTATGATGATGCCCCGAGGTTGTTCGACGCGAGGTCGAGAGAGCGCAACTGCAAATAGTGGGGATTCACGACTTTCGCTGGTGAGGCTGACGAAAAAGTTAAAAATAGACCAATATTTTTCGTTAAAGCGCGGTTCTTATCCCAGCATTTTCTTTCTCTTTCTACTCTGGAATTCCGGTTTAGCATTGCAAAGCAGCGGCGAATACAAGAAAGCTTTACACGTCAAGAACACAGACGCTCAAAAATCTCCACTTTCTTCCATAGACTTTTTTTTTTGTAGAAAAAGCGTGCGAGACACCATTTATAATACCGCTACTGCTTGCACATCAAACCTTTTTATCTTCTATTTTTTTAAAAAAGAAAGGGTACCGATCCACATGGTGCCCATACATACACGCAAGAAAGAGAAAGAGAGATGAATAGATTTAGGAAATTTTGTTACAGTTCTTTTTTATAAATTCAACTTTATCTGATGCTCCAATCACTTGGGACGCATGCATCATCGGCGTCATTTTTTTTAAGCATCAGAATGTTAGCCCGCTCATAAGAGAAGCATTTGTACCATCTATAGAGGCATCACACCCAAGGCCAATTTCGGTCGAGTGGTGCACCGCGTTGGCCATAGTGAGAACGTACGTCAAGCAAAAAAAAAGTGCAAGCATTTCACCGCTTCCTGCTGGACCCAAGAAAAATTATTTTCATTTATACATTCTTATGAAACAGGTATCATCATCACTGCTATATCCATTTCATGTCTGAATATATCGCGCCTCTCAATATCTAAGGTTGTTAGTATCCGAATTGGTTCCTGTACTAACAATTCCACATTTTGCATGTTTTACGTGCCGTGAATATTCTTACGTACAGTTTAAGTTTAATAGACGGCGGCACCAACAGCAAGTCACTGTGTATCCCTCTTGTCAATGATCAAAATTTGTAGTTGTTCCTTAATGGCACCGAGAACTCCAATCAATCAATTGAAGCGTCATCGATCAAACAATCAAGCAAACTGCCGGTGCCTTACAGCTGTACAAACAAAAAAAAAAACAAAACAAATGAAGCTCCCCCAACTCTATGTTTAAGAAGTTGAGAAACTTAAATTTAACTTGGTCGACGTATATGAGCCTACGTGTCCTCTACACTGTCAAGTCCCTGTACACGTTCGTGCAACCGCGTCCCTGTATGTATTTCGCTATTTCCCCTGTTTCCATTCCATTCACTTATAGTGATTTCAAGGCATAAACTAACAACTTTTACTGTCATGTGGCATCATAATTATTTTAATGATAAGGGGGTAATCGACAATTGCTCGATGTTTCGAGCCAGCTGCGAAAACTCAATGGACCGTCATTGATGGCCTTCATTAAATACAAGCATGGCCAGACTCACACGCACGCACGCAGGCACGCACACACACACACACACACACACACGCACGCACGCACACACACGCAAACACACACACAAACACACACACACACAAACACACACACACACACACACACCCACACACACACACATACACACACACACACACACACACGCACACACACACACACACACTGAACACTGCGGTGGTGATACCACACAGTGGGAGGCCCACCGATGCTACACTAGGGAACGACAGCTGAGGAGGCGTGAAAAGTAAACGTTGAGTACGAAGATGGACATTTTTGTAAGGCCCCGTTTGTACTTGCAAATAAACTACATCTTTAAATTTCATGTCTGCAATGAAGAAATCTCTTCAACAGTAATTGATACTAAGACATGCCTGAGCTGCACGCGTGGTAAACAGAGAGAAAGCGTGACACGAATTTCCAGGGCTCAGAATGAAGCCGATATGCATAGAGTAGAAATATCTGCGTGTAACTTGCAGCAGCTCGGTATAAGCTGAAGAAGAGTGAACATGAAAAAATGAAGTAACGGTACTTCTATTCTGCGTCTGTCTGTCTGTCTGTCTGTCTGTCTGTCTGTCTTTCTTTCTTTCTTTCTTTCTTTCTTCCTTCCTTCCTTCCTTCCTTCCTTCTTTCCTTCCCTCCTTCTTTCTTTACTTTTTTTAATTCTACTCCCAGAGTGCATTAAAAAGGTTCCTCATCATAGCACATCCTAATACTTTTCTCCCTTTGTTTTTAGGTCGAATCATTTCAAGCATTTTTGAAATCAGGTGCCTTAAGTCAGGTGCCTGGTTACACGTACAACTTGAGTGTGCTGCTCTTGCATGCCGTGCTTATCCCAAAGAAGCCACACTACGTGTTCGCACATAGGTAACGAGAAAACTTTGCGACTCGTATAGGCTACAACAATAATATACATATCTAACACTAACAATAGCCCGGTGCTACGGTTTGTGTTCCTTTTTCTGTGAGTAAACAGCGCCAGGCTTGTTCTGATTACGTTCTAAACGACAATGAATGGCCCCAGATAAATAAATAATGCTGCTACAGCAGCCCACTACCGTAGGGACTTCAGTGTCACGTCGCATGCTGAAGAGAACTATTAATAAGTGCAACACTCAAGAAGGAGTCAGATGACTAGAACCAAGCAACACGACCACAGCAGCGTATAATATATCCCGTTTTGTGCGAGCGAACGAGACAACTACGACCCCCTGTAGTCAGGAAAGCAGAAAAAAACGTTGAAGAAATGAAATGCAGAGAAAGAAGCGCTTCCGGTAAAGGTCAAGAATGTCAAAGGCTTACGAGCCAAAAAAAAGTGCGTGACTGAAGTACATGCCTGCGTGTAGGTGTCGTTGGTGGAGCATGCGATATGCCGCGTACTAGATGCCTCTCTGGGGCGTGCTCATGAAATATGCATACAACCAGCAGAGGTCGGAAGTTGACAGTGAGGTGCGAATAAGGGTGTTGGCGTACGCTGGCGGAGCCGATTCAGGTGATGGAGCATATGCGGCGGAGTTGAGAGACGGTAAGGAGGAGCAGTGCGGGTCGTGGAACTTGCGCTCGACGAGTGAAGAAACGCTGTGGTGTGCCTGGTTTTATCTCTCTCTCTCACTCCCTTTCTCTCTCGCACACACACACATCACACGCACGCACGCACGCACACACTCACACACGTACACGTATACGCATGCACGCCCGTACATGCCTTCTGGCAAATGAACGAACGTAGAACTGCATCAGGGCAATCACCGCAAGGACCTGGTTGCCAAAAGATCGGCTTACACTCAGATCTTCGACGTCGGAGAACAACGACATCCCGTCTGCCTAGTGTGCCATATGCTGGACACCAATGTTTGACACACCACAAACAAAAAAAAAACTTTGTGCCTAACACTGTCATACGAAAGCTACTGCACACCGAATAGCTGATGAACAATCGACAGAAAAACCGTTAACACCGAGAACGATTTGACTTTCTGGTACTTAAATTTTCTTTCGTGGCATGGCGCTCAGCTACACGCACGCGAAAGAGGCATTTTGGGACTGCAAGCATGTGGCTATTTGTAGCCCAGTGATCACCTAGACTTGCATGTGATGAGGACAGTGCATCATAAACACATCCTAAAGGGCGCTAGAATTTTTACAGAAAAACAAACGAAGTTTGAGCATTCTACATGTAGGACACTGGACATACATGGTATAAGGTGCTTCGCATCTAAAAGGAAGTATGTTTCTGATTCTACTATTGCGTCTTAGAGAGGCTTTACAAAAACAGTATTCGAAATAATCTTTCTTATTTTACTTGAAAATGCGCGCCAGTCTCAAGCAACACCGAAGAAAGCATGGACATCTGTATTGAGAAATCTAGTGTTATGGCGCTTTCTCTTGGACATATACTCAGGTCGATCGATTGATTCGTGTGATCGGTGCCTGTTTCTTTATGAAAAATACTTTGAAACAGACGGTATATAATAAAATGTGGACATGTATGAAGTCGTTTTGTGACTTTATCACGCGTTTCATAGTTTTTTTATTTTGATTTCTCGTGACGTGCGCGGCATCACGCAAGTTGCGAAGCTGAGGTGGGGTCACCTTTTAATGGTGGTACAGTTTCTTCGTGGCCTCAAACTTCAATTTTCGGCGTTCTTGGTTATCCACGTTCGACTCAACATGAGAGCAGTAAATTAAGGCTGTTGGTTTGATATATTTCTCTTTATCTATACATGAATCTGCGAAACCATCGCACTTAAAACCTTTAAAACTTACTTTCATTGGCGCATTGCAGAACGCGTTACAAAAGATCGAAAATCTGTGTGAAGCATCGTTGCAAAAGTACGCTTGCGGTTAACTCCAACACAAGTTTTGAAACTTTGTTTTTTTTTTCTTCCAGCTAGTCGTTATTTCTGCAAGTTATGCATCCTTGTCTTGAAGTATAGTAATCAGTGTGCATACAAAATACGTTTTGTAATGGAAAAGTCGTAGTCTTTTCTGAGATGCATCACGGCTGATTGAGTTAAAGATACTACACTCCCCCGAGCACTCACAAGCTAGAACCCTATACACGCTCTAGGAAGGATAACCTATCAGCCTGTCTTTCAGAAATAGTTTATCTCAGCGTTAGCGCGAGAAGAGACTATGTAATTATATTTATGTCGTGCTACCTTCGGTCTTCTTTCACTCAGCTTGCAGTCATCGCATGCTTGAATATTTTATGCATCTAGAAGCTCAACATGTAAAAGGTGTGCGCGTAGGAGAAAGAAGGTGCGTAGAACGATCATAGAGGCAAGTTCGATAACATAAATAAAAAAACATGTTATTTTGTACTTACTTTTTTCTACTCTCGGTTCCACACTCGTTCTCGAAATCAATTATATAACCGGACATCGAGGTGTTTATTACCACATGAGTTATCTCTGTCCTACATTCCTTTTGACACTGCAACCGCTTGCTTGTTTGGCATTGTCATTGATTGGATGTTTTATTTTTAATCTAAATTTCAACTTTCTTTTGTCTTCGTAGGTCTTTAATAAACATTATGTCATCCTGCTGTTGACCCATCCCTCTTTGAAAACGAGTGCCATCAGGAGCAGAATATCATCGTTCTCATCGTAGTGTGTGTCATTAATTACACTTCGGGCGAACAATAAAAAATCGTCATGCTTCTCAGGGCGCCTCCTGTGCGCCACACAGTCAAGTTAGACTCGTCTAAAAATGGGATTCATCTTGAACCCAGAAGGTGTGCTACATAGCATACACCTATTTGGGTCGCGTAGGGCGCTACATATAGAAAATGGTAAACGACGCTTCATTCATACAACTGCGTTGTCAATTCTAGTTATACAATGCGTGCACATTAGCAAAGCAGGCACAGGGCTGGTCTTCTGGAAAAGAGGCGACCTAGTGGGCAGGGGTGCGAGCATGGTGTCTAATGTGTGCTCTAAGTACCTCCAAAGTTATGCGAGTGCTGGCGGGATGGTCCTTTGCAATGGCGATCTCGGCTTATCGAGAGTCCCTTCCGACAGAATACACACCTGCTGAAAAACTTATGACACCTCCTTGGTACCTGTATCAGCCTCAACTTCGCCTGACAGTGCCAGGGATTCATAAGAAGGTGGAGCTCTCGTCGCCAGCTTTAAAGCAGCTTTCCCTGCTGACGCTATGAACGACGAATACGCAGACCACTAAACTCTACTGAGAGATCTGCTGAGGTATCTACAGGAGCTGTGAACTTCCCAGCAAAAAGCGAAACGTACAATTTCGGAACGTCTCGTGGGACCTCATTGACTGCTGCGGAACTGGCGCACTCCGCAGTGTGCTTTGGTGGATTCAACTGGAGTCATCTCAAAAATGGGGCATATTCACCGACTCAAAGACAGCCCTGCAGTGCCTGTAGTCAACTTTGCGCTGTGCTGTACAAGACCATCTAATATTGCAAATAATGAAAACTTATCAGCAATAGGTAGACAAAGGGCATGACATCATTTTCCTGTGGCTTCCAGGCCATTGTGGCATTGACGGCAACGAACATGTCGGTAATTGTGCCAGGAGTGTTCATGAATAGGGTCTACAGGAATACGTTTCATTATCAAGAATCGATGCAGCATTCAAGATTCGCGCACTCGCACGTGATACAACACACTCAGTGTGTTTTCTGCACACCCGCCCACGCCGTTTAGATCCGTCACTTCAACTTCAAATCCCATTCGGACTATCCCGATGCGAAACAACCATCCCCTACCGCTCATGACTTGGAGTGTCATTCACTAACCGTTTTGCTGACCGGCTTGGTATAACTGACAGTGCTACGTGTGATCAGTGTGCCAGTGAGAAAATCATTGACCACGTACTTTGGGACGGTCTTCACTATATAGCCCCCGAAGACATCTTTCGGCAACGTCAGCTCGGCTCGACGACCGGCTGCTTTCGGAGCAGTCAATTTTGGTGTGCCGGAACGTTCCACCTTCCAGCCAAAAAGTGACGAAGGCGCTGCTGAAGTTTCTGCGGTCAACCGGACTCACGAAATCACTGTGACACTCTTGTGCTTGAGTGTGTGCGACTTTTCTATTTTCCCATTCATTTCCATTTTTTTCCCTGCTTTCCTTTTCTTACCCGTTTCTCTTTCCCCAGCGCAGGGTAACAAACCGAAAATTTTCTTCTGGTTAACCTCCGTGCTTTTCACTCAAACTCATTCTCTCTCTCTTTCTTATCAAAATTAGAGTCTGACATTGCATGCCATCCAGCACCGTTTTTCATGAATGGCTTAATATTGTGTCTTTTTTTTTTTGTTCTCGATGTGACATTGTCATTACTCACTACAATCTAGCGTGACTTTTCTTTATTCAATGCAAAAATATTGTTTCTTATGTATTGCAGCATTACAAATTACGCTCTCGTAAGTGTAGGTCACATGATAGGAGCACATGTTACGTGTCACACTGGGTCAGGTTTAGTTTCATGATAATACGCTCGTTTCCGTCATCTCGTACACCCGCAAATGTTTCCTCCATACGGAAGCTACAACAAGCAAGTTTTTCACAGCAAGCGCTTCCCAGGAATCGTTCCGGCGTATTTTACGACTTCAAACATTTAATATAGAAGTAGCGGTAGTCGTTAGCGCTCAGACCCTATTTATGAAAGGCGTACAAGGACAGCTTTCGCAGTACACGTTTCCATGCATTTGTTAAATGCTTCGGAACGCGGTCGTCAGACGTGACTAGATTGTCGGTTTGGAAATAGGTCGCGGGAATTTGATCCCGACTGTCGTACCATTTGGGACTAAGGAATAGCTGGAGCTAGTGTCGACAATGGTCTAGCTTGTTGCTGCACAAAAGTTAACACTACGATGTCGCTACGCAAAAAATAAAAATTAACAACGTAGGTACCGGTCAGCATAAATTATTTTCATATCACTATCTTTGCTGAAGTCCCTCATTAGGTCGCGGTTTTGATCTGGGATGAATTTCGATGGAGGTGAAACGCTATAGAGGCCCATGTATTGTTGCTTGCCAGGGCACGCCAAGGAACCCCAGTTATTATTATTATTATTATTATTATTATTATTATTATTATTATTATTATTATTATTATTATTATTATTATTGTTGTTGTTGTTGTTGTTGTTGTTGTTGTTGTTGTTGTTGTTGTTGTTGTTGTTGTTGTTGTTGTTGTTGTTGTTGTTGTTGTTGTTGTTGTTGTTGTTGTTGTTGTTGTTGTTGTTGTTGTTGTTGTTGTTAACGGCTTCGCACAAAAGAGAGAATGAAACACGAGTAGAGAAATGTGCAGATGAAGAAGAAAGGCAGGGAGGTTAACCAAGCTGGGCTCGATTGGCTACCGTACACGTGGGGTAGGGAAAAGAGAGAATAATGATAGAACAATAGAAAGAAAGAAAAGTAATTCAACAGTTAGAACACACACAACACAGACTCACGTTGGTTGTCCAGACACTCGGGAAGTCCAGTCGCCTACAGGTAGCTCAGTATAGGACTTCCGTGGCCTTGTGCTTGCCCGAAACTATGAGCCAAGGTCCTAGAACCTGCTTTTCTGACAATAGTCTAGCATCAAGACCATTTAGCTTGGCTCCTACAACACGTCGATGAGTCTGGTAGGATTGGCGAAGGCATAGAATGTGTTCATGGTCTCTTCACAGCCGCTTGAGTTTCATGGCGCACTGTTCGTCATTCTTATGGGATCAAAGCATTCATTCGTAAACGGCACACCCAACCAAGTGCGACACAAAAAAATTTCGCCTCGACGGGAGAGTCTGGAGGACAAGCAAAGTCGTAAATTAGGTTCAATAGAGTGTGCGCTTGAGTTTGAGAAACCCTGCGTATTTCATTGTGACACAACGAGCAAGCGATTGCTGTTGTAGTGCCGCATCCGTGATCGAGAGCGGTATGGGCCCCTGCATGTCTTTTTCGCGAGCCGATCGTGCAGCTTCATAAGCGCGTTCGTTGCCGGCGAGCTTCGCCAGCCACTGAGATGTTATATCATGTCCGTTTTCAAGTGCTGGTGGTAGTGTTGTCTTAATTCATACACTAATTGCTCGTATAGTCCATGCCGTAATGCAAACTGTAGTGTTAGCAAACTTGACCTTGAGTTTCAAAACATTGCCCATTGATTAATTGGCTACCGAAGGAAGCACTTGACCACGCATTGTAGCTCTGCATGCGAGCTCCGCTATTGTGGACGTCTTGGTGTGGGAAACTTAAGTTGCATTGGTATGTCGCCAGACGGAACGACCACTGTTTCGGTAGAGAAGTGGGCAGAACTTTTGTACGTGTAAGCTATTTGTTCTAATCTACTCCACCGGTTTCATTATGCCAAGAAAGTAGCATAAAAAAACGTGGATGCAAAAGGTTGAACATTTTTACCCATCATCATCCATGAACCTATTTACCATTTTCACCTATCATCATCCATGAACGTTAAGAATGGTGTACCTCAAGGTAGCATTTTGGGACCCCTATTATGTAATATTTTTATCAACGATATTGTACGTATTGACAGCTCTGTAGAATATTTAATCTACGCGGACGATACCAGTATATTTTTTCTGGGGAAACAGCTGATGACCTCATTGTTTCTGCTAATGAGAGAGAGAGAGAGAGAGGGAGATAAAGATGCAAGGATGGCGAGACCTGTACGGTACTTCTTTTTCGCAAATAATTGTTTGTACTTCCACCCTGTAACGGCCCACTCTGGGCTAACAGTATAAATAAATGAAATGAAATGAAATGGAAAGGCAGGGAGGTTAACCAGACGCACATCCGGTTTGCTACCCTGCGCTGGGGAAGGGATAAAGGGTAGAAAAGAGGTTGCAGAAAGATGAGAAGGTACACACAATCACGAGCGCACTCATGAGCTCCCCGAGTTTCTGCTAATGAAATACTAAATAAAACATATGCCTGGACTATGGCAAATTCTCTACACATTAATTGCTCTAAAAGCAAGGCTGTACTGTTCCGTGCGAAAGCCAGGGCATTTGAAACATCTCACAAACTAATACTTAATAACGTTGAAATTAAACTTTGTCAAACAGTTAAAACTCTCGCTGTCCATTTTCACGAACACATGGCATGAAATTACCATGCCGAACACATTAGTAACAAACTTTGTAAAGTTTTAGGTGTGTTGCGTCGATGCCAGAACATACTACCTGTGAAACAAAAAATATTAGTGTACAACGCTCTTTTTTCTTCACATTTACACTATTGTCATCTGGTCTAGTCTACAGGCTCTAAAGCATCTCAAAAGAACCTGATCGTGTTACAAAAAAAATGCCTTGCGGTGCATTGAAGGTGTATCCTATAACGCACACACTGCTTCAATATTTGCAAAATATTGAATTTTAAGAATTACCTGTTATTACGAATACCAGCTTTTGTCAGCTTTTATATCAGAAATACGCAGAGGAAGTATCTTTTTACGCACCTTGGCCACCTTGCAACCAAATGCTGCAAGTCGCGTTACTCGGTGTACGGAGACTTGGCACGTACCTTGTCCTCGCACAAACTATGGATTTGAAACACTACGTTACCGCCTTCCAAGTGTGATGAACTTGGAAGGCGCCTCTGGTTCGGTAATTTTCGCCATCTTTCGAAGCAGTACGGTGATACAGATATCCTTACGCTAAATAATTGTCGTAGTAATCACTTGGTGTTGGTTTAAACTTGGAGTTGAAGCACCTGCCAGTAAATCACGTCCTGTTCTGAGTACTGTTCTGAGTTTATGTTCTGAGTATACTAACACAAATAATTTAACAGTTGCTAATTGTGATGGAAGCCTTTGACAAACGGCGAAGTTTCACGGTTCGATATTTCTCAGTCTCAAACTCCAAACAACGTCAATACTCGAGTGCGGGAAATTGGGAAAGCGTGGGGTGTAGCGCGTTAATTTTTAAGCTGACGAGATCCGATACTGATTGTCGCGCCCAGACATATACTTAGAAAGGTGCCCGCTTCCATCGCACCTCACGCAAGGTGGAATAATATTTTAATTATTCAGTTCAGTGGCGAGAAAGAAAAAGTGGTGGCTCGGATCTGCTTCGTCATTCATGGTAGTTTCTAGCACCCGGCAAGTTTTCTGGCACTTCGACGAGTCTTGCTTAATTCTTATTTTTCACTGTTTAAAGGCACCGTCGGAACGGTCGCCTGCAATGTTGGTGGGAAGCGCCTGGAGGTGTAAAAGAGATTACTTCCTTTTTGTTTTTGTTTTGTTTTTGTTACCGCTGCCAGAGTATTGTTGTTATACATTCATCACGCCTTTCCTCTCAAATATAAAAAGAAAGAAAAGTGAATAACGTCTTTAAAAATTCAAACTCGACTGCCTCCAATCTCAGCATAGGTCGGAGCTTGGCAGGCGCCCGGTTCCCGTCCCTATAGAAAAGACGCAGACTCTTCGTAACTTAATCGTACGGAGCGTCCCGCCGGGGCCACAGCGTGCGAAGCCCGCGCGCACGTTTACTTTTTTTACGCTATCACCCGTGAGAAATCCCATCGGAACCATGCAACCACGTACGCACCAGTCCTCACCGCCGCGTGTCGCTGCCGTCGCGCTGCGTGCATACGTCGCACGGGACAGGCTTTAAGTCGACCTTTCCGACTCGACGCGACGGTAATCGAAAGAAGCGTGAAGTCGATTCGTTAACCGATGTCGTTCGTTGCTGGCACCATTTCGACTCCCAAGGAAGCTGGGGTGTCCCCTATAGGGAGTGTTGCCATTCCTGAAAGACTCGTAATTAACGGCTGCGAACACCTTGCACAAATTGTTTAAAGGAAAGAAGGAACGAGTTAGGGCACATCGCAGTGTTCTTCCTTCCTTCCGTCAAGCATTCTGCGTGCTGGAAATGGTTTTACTCGTCCAGTATGTTGTACAGAAAGTCCAAGCAGCCGGCTTGTAAAGAGTGCAGCCTATGCGCATGCGTTCTTTGACCCGTCTTTCCCTAACAACGTACCACAGCTTCATCACCGCGCGAATCTGGCGCGGCTGGCATCTTTGCTCGGGAACGACGCTTGGCGTACGCAACAGTTTTTACGCCTCTCTACAAATACTTTTTTTTCATTTTAGTCTCTCTTGTGGAATCAAACTCCTATTGGCTTCAATTTGTACAGTGTCGGTATTAATTAGGCTCTTGTTCTCGCACTACCAGTTCACTAGTTATTTGCTTCGTCTGTCTGTCTTCGCACACTTTTCTGAGGCTGTCATTGTCTAGAGGCAAAGGTAAGAATCCGTGACAGTTGTGTCTGGTATTTATCCTGTCGTACGAAGCACTGCAATTTCGAAGGAAATCACGGGCTGCATTACCGAGGAGCGAATCTCTTCAGGGTTTTGTGATAAGGTTATACCAATTTTTTTCGCTGTGCTGCAATGACCACCAGTACAACTCTCGGGAGAAATAAACCTATTGGCTGCCAGTTTTGCTTACCGGAAGTTCGCTAATAAACAGCAGACAAGACATTCGAGCGAGTGCTCTTAAGTGCAAGTCTTAATTTTCTGTACCCAGCCCTACCTTCCGCATGTGGTGCCGAAAATTATATATATGGCATGCCGCCCCTTCTATAGTTATATTTAATAATAATAATAATAATATAATATCTGGGGTTTAACTTCCCAAAACCATGATATAATTATGAGAGACGCCGTAGGGGAGGGCTCCGTAAATTTTGACGACCTGTTGTTCTCTAACGTGCACTGACCTAGCACAGTACACGAGCCTCTACCATTCTGCCTCCATCGAAAATGCGAGCGCTGGGGTTGGGATTGACCCGCGACCTTTAGGTCATCAGCTGAGCACCAAAGCAGCGAACTTTTCGACCGAATCTTCACGCATACATACTTCATCAAGTGGTTCTCCAAAGGATGAATAAAGATTGCGATTAGACTGGACAGTCGTTCGCTTAAGCTTATAGGCATGGCGTAATAACTATACGTGCAATTTTGTTCACGCTAACTTTGAAAGGTTTCTCAAGTGGAAGGCTCCGTTCGCCCTCACATGATTTCAGAAATTTGTATGCATTACAAGCTGCGCCGATGTCATGCCCGAGAAGTTGGCAAATACATTGTTGTAAAAAGTCCTTATATACGCTATACCCCTCAACGTACATGTGACTGTATTCTCAAGACAGGGGGCGAAATGCTTATCAGAAGCCCTCCTCAGTGATGCCTGAACGGGACAGCTCAGTACTCGGTTAATTACAAAGCGCGTTTGAAGTCACAAAAAAGTTGGAAAAAATCATCGCTTCTCATGCAACCTCTCACCTGCTTTATGAATGATTGTGAGACTAGTCATCCTTACCAGCCCTCATTGACTGCCTTCGAATATTGGTTGCATTAAAATCCTAGTTTGCTCTTGCCGGTATCAGGTCAACATTAAATTTTAAAAAAAGCACCGAAGATCGTGCTTCTGTGAGTCAGGCGAAAAAAAAATTGTGATGGTTTGTTTCTTTGCAGTAACAACTAAGGATGTTTGCTACAAAAAATTCTACTATGCCAATAGCGTTATTAGTGAAAAAAATTAATCGTAACTCTCAAGATTTCGAAGGGAAATCAAGCAAAGAAAATATTTACACCTTTCAATATTTCTTCCAATAAAAGGGAAGAAAGACTCACATGAGCCTCTTTGATGTAGCTAAGTCCATAGCTATATCCTCGATATAACATCGTGAATTTCGGGTAATCAGGTGTCAACGCATCGCCTGGCGTACAAGCGCGTATTCAACTCATATTCGCGTGATTGGCCGAAAAAAGAAGGTTAACAAAACCTGTCGTCTGAAAAGATACGCGAAGTTCGTCGTGATTACACCACCTTCAACAATATAATCTTTATAGGCTTTTTCCTAATCTCTATTACCTATGACACTAATTGGACTCCCGTCTTCGACTCCCGTCGGCCATCACAAGCATATTATTAAGGTTTATCATGAGCACGGCTATATCGTGGCAGGATTAGAAATAATTAATCATAAACGTTTCTGTACTTTCCCCAGTAGACTTCCCCTTGAAGGCGGAGGTTTCTTGAAGAAAAGTGATGGCTCTTTATTACAATGAAGTGTTGGAGATTTCCGAAAAAAAAGTAAAACAACATGCGGCGAATGCCCTCCAAGAGCATGTCATCGTATTAATTATCCCGTCAAATTAAAATTATAAGAAACGGTGGAGAAGGGCCTCTGTGGTATCAAGCACAAATTTTCAGTTACGTAAACATAGAAAAAGAATACTGTAGCCTATTTCTGGAAAGTCGCTAGAGAACACGGCATCTATCAGTGGGCTTCATCTTTAGCACCTTTCATATTCCCTTGAAAAAGGACACGTCCGTGCATCTGTGATGCATCTGAGTACGTAGATAGAATATCGACTGGTAATATTAATATGGTATAGCCGAGGTGGTACCGTAGTTGTGGGGCTCAGCTGGTGAATCGAAAGTCGTGAATTCGATCTACTGCCGCCATGATGGCATTTCGATGAGGGTGGAACACTGGAGGCCTGTGTAGTGTGCGACCTCAGGCCACATGGTCGACATTACTGATGTCTTCCACTAAGATGTGTCTCATAATTGTATCTTAGTGGTGGCACGTAAAGCCCTAAAATTTATAATTATTATTATTGTTACATCGTATTACATTCTATCCATACTCGGTCTCTGATGCCATGCAATGATTACTTGGAATAGTGGTTTAGAACCCCTTGAAAGTATTGATATAAGCTGGTTTCTAAACGTGAACCTAGGAATCTAAATAGGTGGGCGCTTTTCGTGTACCTCTCTCTATGGAACATCAAAGGAAGTTGGTAACGCCTCGGCTTCCTGTCCGCTTGTACTGACAATGCCCTCGTCATGTTGCTCTCTCCTTCTTTCTATCACCTTTACTTCCCCCTTTTTTTATCTCCAAAGACACTCAGTTGTAACCCAGCAATAGAAGGCAATAAAAGATAACGCCGTCTTCCGCTGCAGGGGACAATGTGTAGATGCGAAGCAGTCGACGCTTATGCTTGCACTGGCGGCGGCATTGACGCTGGCGCTCATCGCAGTGTGGCGCAGCAGAAAAACCTGGAAAGGTGCAAAGCGCACAGTGATGGACCATTGTTTCCTACTGGAACATGCCGATCTCTGCTAGTGGGCGATGAGAGACAGAAGACTACGATTGGACACACAGACACCCACAGTCTGCTTTTAGTTAACGCGCACGCTGCATATTTTTATTGTTCAACAAGGCACAGGATACGCAGCACGAGCAGTAGTTTTTTTTTTTCTATCAAGAAACTCGCTTAGACACGCTGCCTGCGTCAGCGTTGTGAGGGGAGATAGGGGGGAGCGTAGAAAAGGAGAAAGAGAAAAAGGGAAGGCGCGCATGCGCAACGGGGGTGTATACGCAGCTGGGAGGGATGCCTACAGGGGAGGGAAAGCGAGCGTAGACCATCAGACGCATAGAGGGAGGGAAAGCGAGCGTAGACCATCAGACGCATAGAGTTTCCTAAATATACACTAGAGGAAACTCTGGTGCTAGAGTCTATGGGAGCTGCAACGCACGGCGCTTCAGCGAGCATGGGAATGATGGGTTGTACACGTATTTGTCTAATTTTCGTACTTCTGGCTCCGTGTGTGTTCTTTTGACTCAGAGCTGTTTTTTCATGAAACAAATATAAGCAAGTTATCAGTGGTTGCGCTTCACCACCTTATTATTTTAGCCTCACCATTTCTAATCGGGTCCGATGTTCAAAAGGGTTTGTTCTTTCCTTCGAAACAAAACCGAAACAGAGCAATAAACGAAGCCACAAGTACGATTCGCCACCGGAGATTACAAAGATTAGGCAAATCTGTGTACCACCCATCGTTCCCATGGTCGCTGAACGATCGCAGAGCTGGGGTCCCCTCTAATTAATTCTAGGAAACACTATGATCAGACGCTGCGTGCATTGGCGTTCTCAGCTGATGAGGGAGAGAAGAGGAGAGGAGAGTAGGAGAAAAGAAAGGGGGAGGCGCATGCGCAGTGGAGCGCGGACGCCACAGGATCGATTTCGCACATAAGATGTTTCGCATCTAAAATAGCTACTTTTAATGACGATAGTCTTTGTCGAGGGAGGACCTTCGACGGAAAATTTTTGGTCTCTCTAAGTCTGTACATTTTTCTGTTTGTCCACTCTTAACGATACCTCAAACGACCGACCCCATCCGCAGCGCCAACCAATATTGCTCAAGTTTAGCGTTCCTGCTTGTGCGATTGTCAATTAAAAAGCAATCATTGCGTTTATATGAGGTAACATAACAACAGGTCGTTGTTTTTTATGTGTGCATTTATACTAGAGAAGTGACACACAAGTAATTCTAAGCACCATAGCGTTTATCACGCTGCGCTGACAGTGCAACGCAATGCTCAACAAGACAAGTGTTACCAACGCTTGGTTAAAACGACACGGTGGTGGCACCTGCCCGTCTTTTTGCATTCTACACCTTATCGTCTCCGAAAATAGCGCGCATCTTTCTCCGCAGACGCGAACGCCTTCATTCGTTTTCGAAGATAACTGCCAGATGGCACTCGTGTCTAATGCGCCTCGATGCGCTCGTTCGACTACGCTGCACGCTCGAGGCACTCTAACACAGCGCCTCCAGAATACCATTCACCGATTTTGTTGCGCAGAACATCAAATAAATGTGTTTTTTTCACTCTCTACAGACGCAAAACTATCGTCTTTCGACGACATTTGCAGTGTAACATGAAGCACCAGGGTCAATATTTTTTTCATATCTTCCTTTCCTAACCACACACACACAAACACACCCACACACACACACACACTTTCTGTGTCTCTACGGAATGTGGCTGTCGTAGGCATGACATGAAACGACGTTTTGGGCGTGTAACTTACGCCATAGTCGTATACCTGCATAGTTACGTGTACCTACCTTTAACTAAATCACCTGCTACGTTGACGTAACTAGATGCGGGAACAGTAGAGCGCGCGACGTTATAGGCACTCGGTGCATCGGTAGACCTTACATGCGCAGTTAAGTGAAGGGCGTATCACCTGTCATCCTTTACCGGTTTGGAATCTGAACCCCTGGCTCGCTCTCCTTTAATTTGTCGAGAAGGTGCTTTCACTGAACAAACCGACACTCATTACTGATCAAGCGAGAATGAGGGAAGAATTCACTTTCGAACCGTTATCACACCTCGTGCTTACATATAAAATAAAGGTGGGCGTCTTGATGTCGTATTGCAGTTTGGACATATTGAGCGATATGTGGTCATAAATGTGAGCAGAAAGCGAAGCCACAAATTCCCGGCACATTAAACAGCTTTCGTCGTTGTAGGTCCCCACTGATGTTCACTTGAAAAGGGTGCAAACAATCTGTAACTTGCCTGTTCATACTGTGGCAGTGCTTCGACGGCCTTAAGAAAGGCAGCAATCCTTATATTCCAACCCATGCATCGGGTGCGGATGCAGCAGCGTGCTACGGTTGCAACGGCTGCGTCAGCCCCGCGTACACGACATACACAGTATAGGCCGCAGCTGTGGATCGGGCCAGCTAGCCGGCAAGGAGCGGCAACCTCGTTTCGCAGTTAATCATGCGACGCCCGACACCAGTAAACCCAGCTGCTGTAAATCACGACACGCTTTCGTCATGGTTGAACCGCGTACGTGCAGACCACAGGTGTGCACGGGCTGATTGGTATGTAAGGGTTAATGTCCCAAAGCAACCATATAATTATGAGCGAGCCGTATAGTGGAGAGCTCCGGAGATTTCGACAACCTGGGGTTTTTTAACGTGCACGCAATTCTGAGCACACGGGCCTACAACATATCCGCCTCCATCGGAAATGCAGCCGCCGCAGCCGGGACTCAATACCGCGACCCGAGGGTCAGCAGCCGAGTACATTAGCCACTAGACGACCACAGCCAGGCCGGTGGGCACGGGCTTCGGGTAGCCTCAATCACCAAGCCCATCCCGACTCACGCCTTCGACAGACCGACGTCTTTTCATCCAGGACCCGGGCCAGGATGGGCCTACTTAGTTCCCCTATCAGGCGAGCCAGGCCAGATGCAAAGCCCGTATCAATACAAAAGTGTGAACACCGTACCAGAATATTTTTGTATTACGTAGCGATGAACACGCAAGAAGAGCTTTGTGGTGCATGGAACCCCACCTTGTACTGCATCTGAAGCCCAGAGCAAGATCAGATGTACTAAACGTGTGGAAGAACAAGTCCTCTAAAATATCAAGCTCGCTATGCAGCAGAGTCACTTGTTGGGAGAGTTAGTTCATTCCTAATGTAGGTTATTGCGCGAAAAAAAAAACACGAGATAAGGACAAGTTCAAACTATCAACTAAACTTATTCAAAAAAGCGCACACATATATATACAGGTCAACGAAGTCACGAGTCATATTAGCAGAAACAAATTCTTTTAGTGGCAAGCACTCAGGTAATTTATTTCGGTGGCATGTGATGTGATTGAGGGCTTCACCCCGCATTTGTGGTCTAATCTATTAATAAAATATGCCTCCTCTATTTCTCGTCAATTTTTCCTTTCATTCTTGCGAGCACCCTCCATGGTCTCTGATTGTAAGGGTGCCAAACTGCGCTCCCTGCAGTGCATAGAAAGATTTGAACAAGGTGTTCATCTCAAAGTCACCTTATGGTCTAACAATCTATTGTTCACACATCATCCCGTGTGCCCAACATAGCATTTTCCACAAGATAGTGGTGTATCATAAACTGCCTTTTTGGCACACTCGACCAATTTATCATGGTGCTTGATGTCACACCCATGGACCCGCTCGCTTTCTCCAGATAACTTCTTACCCACAGCTGCCCTAATCCGGCCAGCAGAAAAAACCACGCTACATCCAAACCTGTCCCCGACTTTCTTCAGCTTATGGGAAACCCCGTGAACATGCGGTATGCTTACAAAAGGAGCCCCTTCCTTCCGTTTTACTCGACTTATACCCCGCGCTTCCAATTTCAACCTTTGCAAGACCCTTTAGCTTAGGAACGCTAATTGACGTTCTGGGAACCTAGACTGCCGAAGCCTCTCAATCTACCGTGCAAAAATTTTTTGCTATGCATGCGAAAAAGATATTGGCAAAAATTTCGGCTACCAGTGCGAGCAGTGAACAGAACTTCAGAGTGGCGGAATATATGATGCACAAACGCCACACTTCACTAAAGCTCGAATCACAGCTTGTTATTTTGACGTGGTATCTTCTCGCAGCTGGTTATATAGTGACTGTCCCTTGTCGTCTGCTTATATGTTCAATACAATGCGACAATCTCGCTAAGCTAAACCTTGTCTCCACAGTCAACATACAAAGCGTCGGGCCATGCAGGGTTAGGCCCGGGCATTTGTTTTTGTAAGCCGGGCTGGGCTGGGCGCAGGCTCGGAGCCCTATAGCATCGGGCTCGGGCGGGCCTTCAATGCAGCCAGCGGGCCCGGGCAGGGCTCTGGCTCGGGAATTCGGCCCGTACACAGCTGTAGTGCAGGCCACTGCGTTCTTTCACAAATGAAACAGTTGGGATGCAATTTAAGCGGTTCAATGTACGTTGTCCTCGTGGTGTGTCTCGATCATCCCGCTTTCGCAAGAAACATTTAAAAAATCAAGGTCCCTTATGCATTCTCCTAAGACGACTCGAAGGACATTTGTCACCGCTGTCATTCACCGTATATGTCTACGTATCTATATGTATTTAAAAGCAAGGAAAAAATAATTCAGAGAGGTGATTTAGGACGTGCGGAATCGGATGTACTACCTCCCGCTCCTGAGCAGCAGCGCGCCATCTTCAACGCTCAAACGGCAAGCTATTGATATATACCACTAACCGCTGGTGGAGCCGATCTCTGAGAAATATCAGCGTGTTTTCTGCATTACCAGCGATATGGCGCAAAGAACTCGGCACCAGATGATCATGTAGGCTCCCTATAGGCACAACGCTCGTCGCGACGCACCGACGCACCGACGCACGCTCATCTCCCATGCGTACTTGGCTCCACGGGCTGGGGAAGGGACGCTTGTGTGTGCGCGCTAATGGCACGCCGTGGGCTTTCACTGGAGTGATTGTGTCGTATTTACCAGGCGCACAAAGGTCATTTCACTTTCTGTGCAGTATCCATTTGCGAAAAGAGCGCACTTTTCAAACACAGCGAAGTATTATATTTGCGTGTACCTGTCCGTTCGTTTCGTGCTTCGTTTTTTTTTTCTTTTTTTTGAGTAGTGCCTTAAGTGTCGATCTGTGAATGTTGTTAGTTTGCTCTCGTCCTGTGTGTGCAGTTTTCATGCGTCATTTGAGCGTGAGCAGCACGCTGCACGTTTCAATCTACTTGCCGTACTCGGCATCACATTCCAATTTCTCGCTGTCGCATTTGTTGCTTCGTCCTTGCGGCGAAACTGTGACTTTCTTCTTTGGAGTCGATGTATTGATGCTTTCCCGTTGAAAGCTTTCTGCCCATAACGTCGTTTTCCACCACCTTCGTGATCGGCGGCATCGGTGCGCCTCTGTGGTATAGGCCTGCCCTTGACCAAGCGAACGATGACATGTGATGACACGTCTCCGTGTCGGCATCACAAATTTTGACGATATGGAATGGCACGATAATGTTATATGATGATGTCATATCGTTATGATGTTTTGCATAATTCATGATCACATCCAATTTTGAGGAGCTTTAACTTTCGACTTTTTTTAAAGAAGGGGTTTATTAGAGGTGCGCTTGATCTTCGAAAATTTGTTCACCTAAATTTCAGCTTGTGCTTTCTTTTTTATTTCTAACGATATGCAACTGGTTTCTCGAAAACTGTCAAAATCCTGGGAAAAAACACGACCTTACAACCCCTTGTCCATTTTCAGTTCTCAGCAGTGCTACAATAAATACGACTTCTCATACAAAGAAGTTGCAGGATGTAAAACGTTAATTAACTAAAGAGCAAGTGACCCACAATAAAGCACATGCAAGGACATTGGAAACTCAGGTCAAAAGCGCTTAAGCTTCATTTAAAGTTCGTCCCTGATTTTAGATGGGAGTGGGAATGGTCAAAAGTGAGTGGTCCACGCTGTTTAGATAACGCACTACAAGTTGCCACTAGATGTGATGAAGTGATGATATAGTAGTTGACAGGTGGCGCCCAAGTGGACCGATTGTCGGCAACGTTCGCAATAAAACAAGACTCCTTTTCTTCCTAATGGTACCGGTAGCACGTTGCAGGGTGGCAACATTTACGGC
Source organism: Rhipicephalus annulatus (assembly GCA_013436015.1). Classification (NCBI taxonomy): domain Eukaryota; kingdom Metazoa; phylum Arthropoda; class Arachnida; order Ixodida; family Ixodidae; genus Rhipicephalus; species Rhipicephalus annulatus. Next base: position 795,100 of record WOVY01009998.1, on the reverse strand, counting down.
AAGTTATTCTTTTTCTATCGTATATTGACATAAGAAAGTACAAAAGAAACTTGACTGAGAAATCTTCTCGACAAGTGGTCTTGTCTTCAAAGCAGTAATTGATTTACTTAGCTGTGCGTAATAACGCTTTGTTCACTCGACCCTAACCGCAAAGGGGAGGAGGAATTTTCTTAACCAGATGAGGAAATCAGACTGCCTTTAATAAGACTATACCACTCCTAGAAACTTTGGCCCTATATACTGACTCCCACTGTTCAAAGACCTTTCAATCCTCCTATCCACTGTTCTCCTGCATTATTGGGATATCGTGCAATGAGTGACTGCACACGTGTCATGTTGACCTGCGTGCGGTTTGTCGTTACGCACTGCAGGCAAGAGTCTTCGCACTGCACGTGCTCTAGAGACAATAAACTAAGCATCTCTCATTGCGAGGTGTTCCACTCCTTACCTCACAGAGGAGCAGCTGGTTGAAGGCATGCCCTCTATGTGGACTATTGTTCTCGTTTTTTCTGGAAGTTACCTTCTCGGAATTCTGCACTTTCCGGCTGTGTAAGTCGATCGCCATCGACAACGGCAAAATTTAGTCGTTGCCACCGCTTCGCGAAACCCAGTTTTCACTTCATCCTTTTTAAGAAAGAAAAACTTGAAATGTCACAAGAAATGTGAACAGGTGAACTGCGAAACCGTTCAGTCGTTCATGGAAAAACTTTAACACCAGCAACCCACTTGACTTTGATCTTTCTTTGTGCTTCGCCCTCTATTATTTCACCGCGCATCCCGAACAGGCTTCCAGTTATGTTCCACTTTCTATCACTTTTTTCATATCAATGCGTTGTATTTTCGAAATGTTGCCGATTTTTGAATCGTTATATGATGTTTGTTTCTTAGTTCTGTATGGACAGATGTTTGTCATCATAGTTTTTTTTTGTACGTGTACGCGTAAACTGCTACAATTGTGTAAGTACTGGTGTTTTACTTTGATGCACTAGTTCTTGATGGTGTAGCTCTACGTGACGTGTTTCTTTTCCTGTTGTATCTTCATAACTGTTTCCTTTTTTGTATCACCCACCCCTGCCTAAGGCCTCTTGTGTGAGGTTGGCAGTACTTCTGAAATAAATAAAATAAATAAATAAATAAATAAATGTGTGCCACATAGAGGATAACTCGTTTCTTTTCTTTTTTTGTTTTGTTTTGATGCAGTGATGCACTCGCCATTTGCGCACAAGGAGCAAATACAAAAACCGTATTCCACTCATGCCAGATGGCACAAAGAGAGACGCAGAGGTGCGCTTCAGACTCCGCTATACTTCCAAAGCCGATCGCTTAGAGAGGCTTTCAGCGGAACCTGTCACCTATGCGTCAGGTTCGTTTAGGCAGTCGTCGCTATTCGTAGTACCATGGCGGCTTGCAGTATATAGCACCTCGTTGCGGTAAGATGTGAGAGTCACGCGATAAATTACCGGCCGCAAAGTGCGCACACGGAGTGAAATTTTCTCAGGAATATTTCGGGGAGCTTGCTTGATTTATCGCTTATATATTGAAGTGCATCTAGAATCTGCATGTACGGTGGGCTCCTCTTCAGTTCTGAATGCGAAAGTGTTTTCCTATTCGCTCACTTTTCCTGTTTTGTTGACATGCACTAACAAATAAATACTTCGCTCACCGGAGCCCTAGCGACTCGCCATAGTCGTTTTGTGGACGTTGCCTGTAACTTCGGATTCCTAAACTAGCAATGAAAGCACTATTTCAGCTGCGGAAACTTTCTTGCGTTTGACCAGTTGAGCACCGTGTACCGTATGGTGCACACACAAATGGAAAACTGCGCAGCGTCTTTTTGCGTACTTGCCTTATAGGCGTATCATGGTCGGGCCACCTGGATTGTGTCGTGTCGTTCACAACTGTAGAAAGTACCACAATCACCGCGGTTTTGCGAAAGTTGCGATCCGTTTCTTCAAGAGATGATGGATTCACAGTCAGCATTACAGCCACTGCATCGAGGCCTACCTCACGGAAAGTTGGTAGGGCAATCTCTGGTGCTCATCAAACACCCGACCGGCAAGTGCTTTATTATAATGTTTCAACGTATCCCATCACGCATTGGAACTGAAGGCAATGAAAAAGCTGATGCCCTTGCACGTGAAGCGCAAACGTGTGCTCCAAAAATAAGGGCTCCTAAACTTACCAGAACGACAAGGATGCAATACGCAATCACTCCTGGGTGATCCACAAGTTTCCACATCCGCCATGCGTAATCCATGGACTTTCTATAGAGAACAAGCGACGCTTCTTTACCGAATAAGAACTGACTCCGCATACAAGCCGACCTGGTCTTTCAAGACTGGGTGAGAAGCTTCCACGTTCTGTGTCTTCTGTGGTGATATCGGCGAAATGAAACACTTTTTACCTGGCTGTGCCTGCGTTTTGAGAAGGAAAGAGCAGCGATGGTACGCAGTTTGCAAGGAGGTTGTCACAGACACGAGACAGTTGAAGATGCCATTTCTCCTGAAAGGTCCACGGCGACGAGGAGGTGCGTGCCACGTACTCTGTTGATTTTCCTGCGACACACATGGCTGTGCGACATTTGGTGACGAACTGCTCTTATTCAGCAGATGCTCAGGCAACACAACTGCCGGCCATTCAGGCCAGACTAACCCCGCGTACTGCACCACCACCAACAACAACTGTCCTTAAGTGTGTTTAAATCAATAATGCGTAGTAAGACGTATTGAAGACGCCCTAAAGTTGTCCTTAAGACATATTATGACGGAACGAGAACAAGCTTTCGTAAGAGGTGTGTGAGTGTACTGGTTGGTTGCGACTCATCATCGATTATAGTAGCGCCAGCGAAGGCCTGTAAGAAGAAGTATTCAAGGTGAAAGCCTTAATATGCCACATCAAACGTTAAAATAGACCATTGGCGGGAGCGTGAATAATGCAAAAAAAATAGTATCGATTTCGTGACGTCACAACGAAGCCACATAACGTGACGCCACCTGGGGACGTCATCAGATGACATGCTGCTTCGTCAGGGGGCCGATCATGGAGGCACTGCAAAACCAGGTGACGTACATGAGGGTTGCAGCGCATCCGATCATGGAGGTAGTGCGAAACCACGAGGCCTCGTTGTCGTGCGAGACACCAGATGAACGATCGCTACCAGTTCTTTTCGCTCGCTGACAGGTGATGCCGCCTGAAACTGAATACTCGCATGCTTCCTGCGTCACACAGACGTAGCAAACCTACGCAATGTGGACGCCACTGGCAGTTGCGCAAACTCCGATTGGTTGGCGGGCCGGGAGAGAGATCACGGGTGGGACAGACATGATCTGGCGCGAAACAGCGGTGGTTTATACTCGCTAAGCTGTGTCTCCTGTTTCAGTGAGCAAGAACACCGCGTCTGGTTGTTGTCACATTTGCGAAACCAAAAGCTCCGCGTTACGCTCCAGTAACGCCCAAGGAAAGTCATGACGTATAAGTTCTAACAGCCGCTAATCTAATAACGTATTTCGCTTTTCGCAGAGCGGCCCAAAATGGGCTCAATCTGATTAACCATCATGTATTTCTTAAACCACATTATCTATCTATCTATCTGTCTGTCTGTCTGTCTGTCTGTCTGTCTGTCTGTCTGTCTGTCTGTCTGTCTGTCTGTCTGTCTGTCTGTCTCAAATCAATTCAGCAAAATCCCGCAAGGTGGAGGAGGGATAACGAAAGCGAAAGGAAACATTGTTCTTATGTATCAATAAAAAATCTCTCCACATCACCAGATGAGTCTTATAGAAGAATCATTAAGAAATAAATTTCATTACTACGTTTCTCTGAAGGTTTCTTTCAATAAACATAACATGGAGCGTCATGGCCCTGAGGGAAGAAAAGAAATAAGATGTATCTCCTGGTCTCGTGAATGCTATTTTTATCATGTTCAACACACACATATACAAACACACACACACACGCACACTCACACACACACACGCACACACACACACACACACACACACACGCACACACGTTTCTACATGCTATGGGATGACAGTAAACGCACAGGCATGGGTAAGTACACTAATACAAGTCGATTCTAATGAATCTTGAGGAATTTGGCTATGCTAATGGGTAATGGAGGCCAAAATCGATTGAAAATGCGAATTTTCACTTTTTATATCATGATATTTCAGTATTGCTGGCAAGTGCTTCGAAGAAGTGGCGCAATATTCGCGCACACAAAAGCATTTAAAAAATTACAGTATATCCACGGAGTGGATGATGACGAGTGGGGCAAAGCGTCCTTCCATTCATCCGTCCGTGTGTGCGTCCGTCCGTGCATGCGTCCATGCGTCCGATCGTGTTCAAGAATGTAGACGGCACGCGGGTAACACCGATGAGACGCGAGCCAAGGAAGCTGAGCGCAAGCGTCTTCAACGCACGCGCCCACCGCTCTGCTTCGTCCACGCCCCACCAATGATCCGCCACGTACGGCGCCTATCCAGGAGTCTGAGAGATGCACTCGTTCTCCACGTACCCAGGCACAGCCCGCGCAGCAGCCAATCAGATGGTAGTGGTACAGCACCATCTAGAATATTCTCACTCAACTGCAGTTTGTAGGTACTTCTATGAGACAGCGCCGTCAATTATACTGTTCAGGAGATACTGCCTTCTTTTCTTTCACGTCTTTTCTTCTCTAGGTTACGCTTGACGCATGACAAGATTATACTGAGAGGAGCTTCGCCCTTAAAGTGGCCCCAAACGCACCTGATCCAGTGACTGCACTGCGGCAACTTGGCAGTCCCTCCGAACAATACATTACATCAGAAGAAGCAAATTTTTTTCTGTGACCACTGCAGCTATCAAGTACAAACTTTTGTTACTTCTTTTAAGATAACATGTCCCCTTACTGAAGCGAGATTGTGCTGTTACCACCAATGTTGTATTTTTACAAACGTTTTTTTATTACGAAAAAAGCCCTAAAATTGTTGTTATCACACATTCAAGTTTTTAACTAAAGGTTGTTCACGCCTCTAAATATTGTCTTAGTTCAGAAGGATACCCTGAGCACATGTAATAACCAGAAGAAAATTCGCCATTCTACACACAAAATCTTTTCCACAAATATTCTTTCAAAAATTAAACTAATGAAACAACTAATTTTTCACTGTCTTTAGAAAAGGCTTGTATTTTCTTGCGAAATTCACAAAACGTCTAGTAATATCTACAGTTAGGCAACTTGCGAAATTTCATGCAGTTTGCTTTAGAAATAACAGAGCGATGGGTAGTAGTAGTTTCACACCTGTTTTTTCTATCCATTCCCCTTTAATAAGTTTACCTTTGCCTAATTCTTTCCTAGCTGTTTATACATGCACAGTCATGGGTGGATCGTGCTTCAAGCTTCCAAATGAACTAAATGAACTTCAAGCCAATGAAGTAAATGCTTTCCTGAAAACCTAATGAAAAAATGGCGCTGCTTACAGTATAAAGGGTATTCACGGAACCTGAGCATGCGCTATATTGTTGCACAATGAGCTGTTTCACCATTCTGGCGATAAGCAGATCAAGATAAGAAAATACGCCGCTAACTGTCTGGTTGCGCAACAAAATGGCCGCCGCACTGACATCAGTGCATACTCTCTATATGGGGATAAGTGGCTCCCCTAGTTATATTTTCGTAAAAGTACGACTAACTAGAATACTTCCGCCTGCTTATCGCTAATTAGTAATAACCATACCTGTGTACATGTAACCTGATTTAACTGTAACATTACCGGCGTATACTAGTGCATTCGCAGTCACGCCTGTGTTCGGGGCAAGAAACAAAAAGTTGTACTGCTTGGAACAGCGGCTAATCTCGTTATCCTTTACGAGTTGCCGTGAGGGTTCCTGCCAGTCTAACTGGTTCACGAAAAAAACGCTACTGGCGCCATGCACCGGGAGAGGCGCGGGGAGTTATTTTCGTAAATGCTGGCAGGCGCGTAATTTCTTTTGGCTGCAAATATATTACTGCGCGTTTACACCGAAATCGCGTTTAAATTGACGTATGATTCTCATAATAGACGAGTAAAGAAACAAAAATTCATCATTGTGCATATTTTCTTTATTTTGCACGATAATCAGAATGAGAAACAAAATGTCGTCACTAATCATTTCGGATATTCAACTGTCGACTTGCCAAATTTTTGCGACACGCAGAAGACGTTAATCTCAACCTGTAATCAGCGACATTTACGAATTTCCTGCTAAATATTAACGAGTTAGATGGAAGCTTACGCCTGTTACGTCAGCAGGATTGCGCCCACCTGTGTCCACACTCACACCGGCTGTTCTTGCCTGCTTCGATTTTTATTCTTCATTTCATTGAAGCTTAAAGGCAAACCTCTTAAGGGCCGGAATTTCACGCTCACTCGGCGTGATTCTCGCTAAGCCGAAGCAGAGGTGTAACTGCACATTTTACACTGAAGAGACTGGACCAACGAAGCCGCGTTCTTCCGGAAAAAAAACGAATCGCTGTAGGTATTACGGCACTGCGCGAGTGAAAAAAAAAAGTAATTCAGTTAATTTTCTCTATGAGCCGTAGCACACCTGAGCCCCATCCTCGGTAGTGGTCTTCATTTTGAACACTGCCCAGAAACGAAAACGGGCGTTGTACGCTCTGAGATTTCGCAGGACCGCAGCGCCATTGTGTGCGCCACCCTTTCCTGCACCACCCCAACGTGCTTCTCACTTACCTGGTGCTAGCCTGCAAAAGTGGTTCGTTGTGCGTTGTTGACCGCATCGTGTACGCTGCGGAGAAGCGAACACGGATAGAGCGCTATGCTTCGTAACTGCGCAAATTCGAGTTCACTTTGCCGGCTTTTCGCGGGTCACCCAAAAACCATCGCTCTCGGGAGCCCGACGTTGACTGATACCACACCCGCAGCCGAAAGAAAAAAAATAACAACAGAGCATTCGCAGTAAACAAGTAGTTCATGTTCGCTGTATCTCGCTCTGCATGCTTTTGGCCACACACTCTTCACGCCGACACGACTAGGCAATTCTCTTGTTCTTATTTCGCCTTGCCTTATTTTTTTCTCATGAACGTTCGCTATCCGAACGCCGGTGTGAACGTGCCCGCGCTTCGAATGCGATCGTTCAGCTTAATTCCGAGGGCGGGGTCGGCCGCAGCTCGCTTCTGCGGCAATGAGAAGCTTCGCATCGTCGAAAACGAGCGAGCGTTGTACGAAACAAACAAACTAGACACGAGACAAAAAGAAAGCAACGGAAGTGACGCTCGTGTTGCGTCATAGCCTGGACAGCGCATTAAATCAAGCGTGGTGGGCTTGAATCTTTCTGCAGGAATCGAGGTGTAGAATGAATGTATAGAAGGACGCAATATGGCCAGGCAATCACAGTGCTTATGGCATTGTTGTCATTTTTTTCGTGAGTCGAAAGGAACGTTGTAGGTAGTAAATTATCTCACTGGTATTTCAGCCTGTGAGTAACTATCCAGAGTTTACCTTACCGAGGCTCACCGCGACGTCCTTGGGCGCTTATCTGTGTGTGCAGAATTTTGAGCAGCTGTGCCATGCAACGAGGTACATGTTTAAACGGTGTTTCTCGCCGAGGCATTACTGGGAAGCCTGTATGCCGGCTGAAAACTAGTTAGGCATTTGCTCGAAATGAGGGGCAGAGTGACCGTACATGCGCAGCCATAAGCATCATCATTCCTCTCGTATTCGCCGAGGTTTATTAACTTCACCGACGGCTCTACAAGTGCTTGCCTCAGAGTACTGGAAAAGCATTAGTCACGACAACCAAGTTTCGGCACAGCAGTATAGTTATGCGTGCGTGTTAGTTTCCTGTTCATGTTTGCTAGAGTATAGCGAATAACCCGGGCAACCACTCCACAAAAGGCGCCTTGTATAATGAGATTACCTTGTTCTGTCTAACCGGGGCCCTGTGCGGCCCTTGTAACGCGGTGATGTAACGAGAGGCTTCCCTGCAACGTTGCCGCGTTGACTGCGTCTAGGCGTGACGAAAAACGAAATCATGGCTTTCGAGGTTGTTACTATCGCCGACGAAGTGCAGTGTTCCTTGTTTTCGTTACGTGTACTCTAAATGAATTCGTCAGCGGCGGCGCCATCTAGGGGTGGCCGCCGCGCACTAAAAAGCGAGAGGGTGGTAGTATAGCGCAAAGATTTCAAACAACGCGAAGAAGGGGGCGCGTTGCGTGCACGAGCCAAGGGCGCATTAAGTTCTCAGCCACGTCCTCGCATGTCCGTGGTAGTGCAGTGAAGATGCAACTGCACGGTCCCGGCGTAATAAATTAAAGGCGCCGCGCGGGCTTATATAGGGGCGTACGTTGGAACAATCAGGGTGTACCTCAGCTCGTGGGAGAGCGGGAACTCGAATATCAACCCCTTCCCCTCTTCGTCGCGAGTGTATTCTTCGCAAGGCCTTCGTTTTCTCCCGCCTTTTACTACCCAGCGAGATGTGGTCTTGCGGACGGCGTTAAGCGCTTCGCTGAGCTTTATCTCTGGCCGCCAGCTAACTGTACGGAGGAGAAGGTGGGGGGCGAACATATACAAGCGTACAAGACGCACAGCGTGGCAGTTAACGGAGACATTAAGCGAGCCTTTCGAAACCTGGCTTCTCAAGCAAATCGAGCGTGCGAGGAACGATCAAAGAAAAGCGCGGTGTGATGGCGGCAACGCCGGTAATCGGCTGTAACGCGCGGAACGCTCGGTCATACTGCGGGGCGAATGCGTGGTAAACAAACTAACTTGCTGGCCGCACATCTACCGCAGATGTCTTCTTCTTGTAACACCTTGTGTATGGATGTGCATGTATGTGTACAGAGGTACATGAGTCCGCATTTGCGTCGTTTTATTATCTGCTCTCATGGCCTGTGTCTGCCTGTTGTTTTTTTTTTTAACTTTTCCTGTGCTGTTTTTGTTATACTTTTTACGCGTGCAAAACTAAGCCAGCGGGTCGAGTGGCAAAGCTCATTTTCTATGCATGAGCGTGTCGTGTGATGCAGATATCACGATGAGCTTTAACACAATTCGCGTCTTGACTACCAACGAGATTGCCGTATGTGTACAGTATACACGTGCAAAGTATGTGATTGCACCTGCGGCACTTGCGGATTGGAGCGCGTGAAATTGAACTGGGTTACCTGGCGGACCACATACTTCACTTGGCTAAATGTCAAAAACGTTGATACCAGAGCGCCAAAAGGTAGTAAAAGAAGCTAGCCATACTCTCGACAACGAAAATTATCTTCACATACTGCCCGTAATTGAGCCTCTAGTTGGAAACTTTTTCTGGGAAGCGAAAACAAGCGGGGAAATATGGACGTAATCAAACGTCGTTCACAAAGCAAAGTTTAGCCTTGGGTTTTCGTTACGAATAATTTACCGAGTCTGGCTCCTTGGTCCACGTGTAACGCAGAATGGTGCGGAAGAATAGAGGGGCGGTGAACAGAATAGTCTGTACACACAGTGATTCTTTCATCGTACTATACATGGTTGGTTAGCGAAGCTGCAGCCTAGATTTGGGTGAGCAGATTGTCATCAGGCCATTCGCTGCTCGCAAAGCAGCCGAGACAAGTGCGTTAGTCCGGAAAGACGACGCTGGCTGCTTGGTCACATCCCTACCAGAACCTACCTTCGCGAGCTCTTGTTAGAACAAAGGGTTCGTGGAATGCGTGGATAGGGTTTGGTGGGGGATGGGGGGATAGTGAGGAGACTACGCGGCTGTAATGAGGTCTCTAGAAATGAGCTTTCCTGCTTGTGTAATGCCGATCCCCGAGCAACCCGAGGGTCTACCGAAAGCCGAGTAGGAATTGAATAATTGCCAAATAGCGACTACCTGGAAAGGGAAATACCGGGACGCTATGATCTTACTTACGGCTTTCGGAGGGTTTTCGTTTTCGTCAGCGTGTGCAGTCAGCCTTCCGTAGTCAAATTGGTGTTTAGCCTGGCTACCCGGCCGTCGCATTTATGTAGTTTATTTCTTATTCATCCAATAAGGTTTCCGTTTTGATAGTTAGCAGTCTTGAACTTCTGTTTTTTTTATATCAATCGTTGCAAGGCGTAGACTTACCAGTCTTGCAGATACATGCATTTTCGTAGAAGGTTTGTTTGTAGAAGAAAACAAGAGCAAGAAGAAAAATTACGCTTTTCGATTTTTTTACAAACTTAAACCTATACTTAATATATTATCAAGAATGTCACTTGGTCTACCACCCTTCATATAGACGTCCTGTCAAATTCAACCCATGCAAAACAATAAAGTACCAAAGTTACGCGATGTAAATTAATAGACTTGACAAACAAAGGTATTGTACTTGCTAAGGCACGTTACCAGGCTATTTGATTGTGGTTCATCGTGCATATGGCTATAGCAAACCACAAGAAGGACGCACACACACAAGCACAGACACACACTCACACACAACGCCGGTGTGCAGCGCGAAAACGCCGAAAAGTGGATGAACTTTCGCGAATGACACACAACGAATAATTGCAAATAGGCGCAACTTCATGGTATCAATTTAAGGAAGTCAAACTGTAAATGTACATTTTTCCAAAAACAGCTGACCGAAATATGCGGGAAGCGTTCTTTGAGAGCGTTCTTTGTGTCCCAACCACTGCAATACATTTAGCATAAGTCGTTTTAACCGAGCATCACAAGTACCCATCAATGCAGGCGTTGTGGAGAAACTCGAGCTCGCTTTTTCTAAATGCATGAGTACCTACTCAGCGGTAGTGCGATTTGTCGATGGGACCAAAGTCCTTGGAGGTGACACACCGGTTAGGGAGTTCAGGAGGCGACAATCAAAGGGCGTTTTTGTCACCACAACCACTGCTACCGCATGATACCGATTGGGCGGTGGCCCTTCCTTAAATTCACATTTTCGGTGAGTAGATCAGGTGCAGCAGTGGTAGGACTGCAATAGGCGATCAATCCAAATGCCAACAGGAACAATAGCGCCTCTTTCTAAACGCACGAGCTACATTCAACGGTAGATTGACGCGCCGATGGGAAGAAACGTTTGCAGCAGCGTTCAACATGAGCATATGAGCGTAAACACGAATTGTCGATTAGAGCGCGTCGCGAAGTATACTGGACAGTGAAGAAAAGGAAGTCCGAGATGAACTCGGGGATAAGGCGTACCCTTGGTGATCGTTCCAATTGGGCCGCGAAGACGGCAAATGCACCGCTGAGATAAAAGACTTTTATTCAAATTGCGTACACATCAAGCTAAAGGTGCATTATTCCCTGATGGTTCTCCCACAAGGAGGTGAGCTGTTTCGAGGGAGAGCGAGAAAGGTAAAAGAACGGCAGGGAGGTCAAGCCGAGGAAGCATTCCATTCACCGGCTCCGGTTCCTGAACCAGTACTTGAGAAGAAGAAAGAATGTGTGAAAGAGTGAAGTGAAGGAGAAGACTGTGGGACGATCGACACTACATAGTCATGAGACTATACCACCAGTCGTTCAAGTACAACACATCAATATGGTCTGCGAAGAGTCACGATTCGTCATTCAGTGCGGTTTCTCGAAAAAACCCTAACAACGACTGTAGAGCAGCTCGTGTACAAGACCGGGCACGTCAGTTCCCTTTCATTAATTACGTCGCCTTTGGGAGGGTCGTTCTCTAGCGGGCCTAGTGTGGCTGAGAGGGCTGCTCTTTATAGGAGTCAAAAAAAGGCACATCAGCAGAAAAGGTGCGCACTAGTTTGGCTGTACTCGCAGAGTTTACTAATTGGGCTGTCACCAACCAGGTATATACTGAAGGGAACTCTGACACTACCTATGCGGATTTACAACTTGATATTAGAATAGGACAACCACGCATGCGGGAGGGGCGCAAATCTGCTGTTATGTCTACACCCCCATGGTCTGCCCTGTCTAAAACTGGGTTTTACCAGCAGTCCAAAATTTTCTTCCAGTTCACACTTAATGAACAACTGGAGTAGTGCAGAGGCGCTTTGGACAAAGTAGCCGCTTTTAACAGCGTAGTTTTGTAAGGTAATCAAGTGAACGCGCCCCCCTCAAGAAACGGCGTGCTAAACAATACACGCCGACTAAGGGAAAATTCCTTGTTTCAATAAGGCATTGCCAAACAGTGTGTGTAACATATTTATTACCATGATGGTGTTTCTGTATCTCTCCATCAACGCCGACAAAATGGCACACAGTCTAGAATTGTTCTGACTTGCGAAAGAAGTGCAACTTCCGCTACTTCTTTGCCGCTAATCACGTGATAGAACTCTGGGCCACGAACGGCGGTGGTGCTCTCTTATTGTTTGTGCTGTTCCTATAGCGTAAGTGGGTCAAGATATACAATAAGCGGTACCTGTGTCTGAATGTGGCACACACGGGCGAAACATGACAATAAGGGAACATTGAGAGGTGCACGCTTTGTTATTTTTGGGCTATGAAAAAATGGTAACGCATTCATTCGGGCGTAAAAAGCAAAAGACGCCCACGCCGAATGTGTCTGGCTAACGGAATGCCATGAGCGATCGTGCCTATTGAGGCTAATGTTACACATCGATACTATATTGAGGCTAATTTTACAAATCAATACTATTGTTATACGCAACCATTTTATTTCTATAACCTTGTAGCAACGCTTTACAACGTTTATCTTAAAGACATTGCTTTTGATGATGTCCTTTCATTCGTATTTCTTGACTAAAATGCGTGTTCGAACTCGGCTTTTACCCAGCCCCGCCGCTGTGGTCTATGTGGTTAAGGTACTCGGCTGCTGACCCGTAGGTCGCGGGATCGAATCCTGGCTGCGGCGGCTGCATTTCCGATGGATGCGGAAACGTTGTAGGCCCGTGTGCTCAGATTTGGGTGCACGTTAAAAAACCCCAGGTGGTCGAAATTTCCGGAGCCCTTCACTACGGCGTCTCTCATAATCATATGGTGGTTTTGGGGCGTTAAATCCCACATATCAATCAATCAATCAGCTTTCACCCATGTGTCGCTCTCCAGCCGCAATGAAACTTTCTCCTGACAAAAGAATTTTCTCGAAAAACTACACATGCAGCCTCGCTTCATCACCACATGCTATGATGACCACCGAGGTTTCGGTGGAAACACGAGCAATTGGGACGGAGGGACGGACGAAAAACCTTCATTAAAAAATATCCTACAGTATTGCTGGACCGGGCTCAGGCCGCCTGGACATTATGTGCAGTGTGGCATAATCTTTCCACCGCTGTTTGATCGGGCCCACTGGATTGGTCACAGTTGGTCGTGCATGTCTGAGCTAGCAGCAGCGCACTTTGCCATCGCTCATCGGGAAGGCCCGGTTCTATATTGTCCTCTCGTTATGTTACCGTGACCTGTGTGGATTGCCGAAAAATATGTGCCACATCTGCGTGTTCGTGCTTACAGTGGGTACAGCTTACGTGTGGGTATCTTCTAAAAACAAACGTAGCGATCATTTCGTAGATATACGTATAATCGACAAATGTTGCGTTCGCTTCTGTCTTACAAGATCATTTAAACAATGTGGCGACATCTACATTCACGCTGCGGCACGTGTGCCTAATATCGAGATCACGCGACACCGGTTCCCCCTCTGAACGCCGTAAACACGCTGCTTGTGTGACCGATCGACATTGCTTGCTGGGAAGTAGGTTCAACCTGCAAACGACCTCGGCTTTCTCTGCGTCGTCGACACTCTTTTCACGCTCTAGTTATTCTCAGCGGGGGTCGCTTGGCTGTTGCATCCCCGCTGAAAGATCGTGGCGTCGTATACACAAAGCCAACGCGAGGTTCCGTCAGTGAGTTTTTTTACCCGCTTAGTAATGTCAATCTGTCACCATCATCAACAACAAGAAGAAATAATTGTCTGGATTCACCGAATAAGTTTTTCTTTACCTACGACTTCTGGAAACCTAATTCCACTGGCAACGATAAGAACCACTGAGTGGGTCATACAATTAAGGTTCGCGAAAAAGAAAAGCGAGGGAGGAATTTAATTCCGTGGTTTTACATCCTGAAACCACGACATGCTTATGAGAGAGACCATATGGGAGGGCACCGCACCTGTGATTTAGTTACGTGCACCTAAACTAAGAATACGGACCTTTGGCACTTTGCCTCCGTGTAAGTGCTGCCACCCCGGCCGGGATGTGATCCCTCGACCTCTGGGTGAGCACTCAAGCCCCGTAATCATTAGATACTCCGTGCCATTAAACCACAGTGGTGGGAAAGACAAAATAATAGCCTTCTTCAATTGCAGCTGAAGTGCACCTGCTTCGAGGACTGAGTGAGCACGTAGCTTCTATTTGAAACAGAAAAAAAACAAAAGTAACGTTATTTCATTGCTTTATGGTTTCCCTTCGGTTTGTTAGGAATTTTTCTTAATGCTGGACACTGCGAGTGTGTGTAATCGACCTAATTTATGAAGCAATTGCTGATGAAAAAAAAAAATGCCGGAGAAAACACTGTTTAAAGTGAATAAAAAGGAACGCAACAAAATCTTAAGGATAAACGGCTAACAGAGGAATTTGTAGATTCATTGGCCGCCGTTACTGCGGGGAAGTGAGTAAAGGGCAATAAAACTGAGTACTTTAATTATGAGAGTATAAAAGTCCTCGCCCGTTCTACCACTTCACTTGATTAGTCTTCTCTACGCTGCGCACACGTTATCGAATCGGGAAAATATGTGCCTCAAGTGGTATTACTGACCACGAATCGATTTGTTACTTCATGCGTGCCAGGTATATGCGAATAACCGTTCTGCGTGTGCAAGTCAATTCCTCGATTGCTGCCGAAAATCATTTCATTTCTATCATTATTTTCGTGGTTCAAGAACTTCAAGTATGTCGAAAGGTCAGAGGCTTACTTAATGACTGCATTAACTGCACGGGGGTAACTAGGTAAATTAAGACCTTCTTACCTTCCAGCTGTGACCTGCATAACATGTTTGAAGATTTCGCTAATAAGTATTGACACATGTCCCAGCTATCACTACGTTGATGCAACAACAAAGCTTTATGATACGAAATGTATTCTTGCGGAGTGATACGAACATGAGCTGGTGTGGTGCTCTACAAAAACATTATTATACACCTTCATGATTTCACAGTGGTATACCCAAGATCATTGGAGCTTGAATGTGTGTGATGATTGTTGTTTATGACTTATTTTCAAAGGCAGTTTCTTACGCCAGGAAAACACTCCCTCTAGAATGCGAATCATATGACCTAGGTATAGGGAAAACGTTTACAAAACTAATGATCAAGAAGCGATTTGATATTGTTGTTTCCCGTTTGTACGAATATAGTTCCATTCTTCGTTCGCATAAAAAAAACATTGCGATCTAAGATGACTGCTTGAAATTCTGTGTGATAGCTGCGCTTTCTACATCCCTTTTTCGTCGTAGTTTAATGAGAGCGTTATAAGCTAAAAAGGATACGTGAAACTCGAGTGCATGTCAGCAGATCGACAATGTTGCCACTCTCTTAAATTCCGGACACTGTACGACGTATTCACAGAAGATGAAATTTTATTTGTGCTTCTTTATTGAAAGTGTTTGAAAAGCACTCTTCGACACTCTTATTTCACCTTTCAATGGCCAACATCAACGACTTGCAAGCACACGGTTTTGATATTTTTTATGCTACATCAGCGGCCACCCACCAGGAGATGACTGGTGACCGTCAATGCCTATTCAACATGTGGCGAAGAATTGGGCAGTGTGTCAACCAGAGGTACCATTCCTTATAAACCACTGGTCACAAGCTTTACTTTCCTTGACGTAATTAGTAAGAGCATGACTGGTGCTCATATAGACACCTGCAGCTAAGTTCACGTGGCTTGCGTAAGTAGGCGCGTACGCATCTATGCGGACACGTAGGCTACACGCAATGCAATATCTGAGAACAAAAAAATCACCACCCAGTCACTTTGTACAACCATGGGCGAAGCAGTTATGTGCATTCCCAGTGTTTACTACGGATAGGTATTTATCACAGTGTGTTGTAACGTTTTATTTTTCTATCACTACATTTGAGATGTGCGTGCTTCGAACTTTGAGTTCTGTGACGCTAGCTCAATAGATATTAAGAAAACCCTTAGAGAGGTTTTTATGAGCAACGACTGGGTATCATCCCTAGCTATATATGCTGGCGAAACATGACGTTTGAGAGACTAGTGCAAGTGCAGACACACTTCAAGGTAACGTATCCTATAGCATTGCCTTCTCATTACAATATCTAGGATCTCGCGGATTGAAGGAAAGTCCACCTTTCCCAGCTACAGTGATACACAGCTTTGCATTCATAACACGGGAAACAAGGAAGAAGCGAAGAGCAAGCGTTGCAGGAAGGAAGCATTTGTCCTTTTCAAAATCATGCCGCTGAATGTTCGCAGCTCAATCCCCAATGGCTGAAGGCTGCACACGGTTCCCCGAGGCATCATAGGGTGACTGGTAACGACTAGAGACACACAGCGCTGCTTCCCACGTACAGGCTAGCGAACTACGCATCGTCCTTACAAGTTGGGGAAGTCGGAAGAACGATCGCAAATAAATGTGTGTCTGTGCGTCGACTCGTCCGGCCTCTCGGACTGCCGTCTGCTCCTCGGGTAAAAAGGTGAAAGCACTCGCGTCTCCGGCAAACTCTGCCGGAAGACGGCAATGTAACAAAAAAAGAAACACGCAAATGATGCGAAGGAAAGAAATTTGTTGACTGGACAAACAAAAAGGGGTCGCGCGGTGTTTGTCCAGCGTGCTTGTATTTTTGTCCCATATTCGTAGATGCCAGCGCATAAGGTCCGCCGGCCATAAAGGCTCTGCTGGTGACTCTCCCCCGTTCGAAAGTTTGGAAACAGACAATATTTTCGCAGCAGCTTTTCTCATATCGAAGCTGTTGGAGGATGGACATTGACGCCGAATGGCAGAGCTGCCGGAGAAGCTAAATATGAGCGCATTTTTGATAGCGCGATGTACAGAAAACTTTTTGAATGAACACTGGAAGCAGGTTGTCAAATATTTTAGAAAATTAATAGACTTGTGTTTTCATTAATATCAATCACATTAGAAAGATAAATGAAAGTTATGTCACAGGCAATTTAATTGTGAAGTTCGTCTCTGTTGTCATTTCCTTGCAAACATTTAAAGAAATTTGTGTGCATGGTTGAGTGGCGATAGTTTCTGGCGCGAAATCTACACAACATTTCTAATGCTTAGATTATTTAGACGTTAAGCCAACGCGCCCACTCTTTGCTACTTTATGGGCATAGAAAACATTTGACGGGAGCACGAAACCACAGCCCCGGTTACTCACCTCAGGGAAAGCAAAGTATGCATACAATGACCAATGGCGGAAGTGGAATTTTTCGGAGGCTAAAACTATAGTATGCGAAGCGTAGCTTGCTAGGCACACCAAGAAAGTCGAAGTCGTGTTTTATTTCTGAAAGTCAAATAACTCGAGAGTGGCTAGGCATTTTCAAGCTTCGTGTAATTCGCGTGCTTTTCTAGTAACCAAACTAGTTTTTTTTAAATTATTACATTGTAATCCAACAACAGCCTTTTCCCTCCATAAATGCAACTTTTTCCGGTGCATTATAAGTTCGCTCATTAATGCGACGAAAGCGTGAGTTCGCTTCTATGCATTACTTTGCAATCGTTACAATGTCTTTTGGAAGTCTGAATCCAGGTACAGATGATCATTTAAGGGTAAAAAAAAATTGTAGCTCCTCCGAAACCTTGTGCATAAATTTACATCAATGAGCAGCGCCTCATCGCTTCAAATATATGCTATTTAAGAATCATGTAATCGTCCCGTGCCAGACCTAGTACTGAATTACACATGATTTTTGTCACGAACATTTAGTGCAAACGAACGTCCCATATTGCCACGCACGAAGTCAGATAATTAATTTGAAGGTAAACGAGTGAAAATAAAATTTCTCCTCGACTTTACATACAGGAGACTGCCTAATGGGTCAGAATACTTAGCGAATATTACAAAACGCTTTCAACATTCCCCACCAGTAAAATACATCGTGCCTTTAGTCATTCAACTTCCTACGACGGCAAATGAGTTCAGGGAGGACAAGAACATTTGCTGCGGGAACGTGCGAATTAGGGGCTTGCCTGCCATGGCGTCCCAACTCGCAACGGCATAATGTCTAAGCAGTGGACATGTTCTCCTTGGTGGTGGTGGTGGCAATGATCATGATGGCCTGTAACTATGGCTCACGCCCACTTTAGTGCGTTCTTTCGCAGTAAGTATTCACGACAAAAATCATGTATAATCCGTACTAGGCCTGGTACAGGACAACCTTATTCTTAGATTGCATAACCGTAGCGACAAAGCGCTGTTAAGGAATGTAAATTTATCCATGTGTTCAACGTTCGTTATTATCTTCTTTCTCTTCTTCTCGTTCTTTCTTCTTGTCCACCTCCTTTTGGCAACTTATTCCCTACCCTCAACAAAGCATCTTCCCTTTCTTAAAAGCTGGAGATTTTAGCCTGGCTACTCACTCGACATTCTACTCCAGGTCAGGTATTGGCCCCATCACGGTGGTCTAGTGGCTAAGGTACTCGGCTGCTGACCTGCAGGTCGCGGGATCGAAGCCGGGCTGCGACGGCTGCATTTCCGATGGAGGCGGAAATGTTGTAGGCCCGTGTGCTCAGATTTGGATG
Organism: Rhipicephalus annulatus; assembly: GCA_013436015.1. Taxonomy (NCBI): domain Eukaryota; kingdom Metazoa; phylum Arthropoda; class Arachnida; order Ixodida; family Ixodidae; genus Rhipicephalus; species Rhipicephalus annulatus. The sequence goes on along the minus strand of WOVY01009998.1, from coordinate 776,454 downwards.
CACGTTTAAGAACCCCAGGTGATCGAAATTTCCGGAGCCCTCCACTACGGCCGCTCTCATAATTATATGGTTGTTTTGGGTCGTTAAATTCCACATAATAATCAATTATGTCAGGTATCCCAACAATATCAGTGAAAAAAAAAAGAAGCTACCACTTGCAAGTAGACTTTTTTAAGGACGATAGTCTTTCTTGGGGACGTTCAACGGAAAAATTTTGGTCTGCCTGCCTGTCTGTGCAATTGTCTGTTTGTCCGCCCTAACGATACCTCATACGGCACCAAACGGCCAACCTCATCCGCAGCGTCCACCAATATTGCTCAAGGTTTAGCGTTCATAGTTGTGCGATTGTCAATTAAAAAAAGCAAATATTGCACATATCTAAGGCACCATAACAACACGTCTATGTTTTGTATGTCTGCCTTTATACTAGAAGAGGCACACACAAGTAACTCTAAGGACTGTAGCGTTTATCGCGCTGCGCTGACAGTGCATCGTGATGCTCAAGTAGGTGTTCTCAACGCTTTGCCACGACGACACGGTGGTGGCACCTGCCCGTCGCTTTGCATTCTACACCTTATCATCTCCGAGACTGGCGCGCATCTTTCCCCATGGTCGCGCACGCCTTCGTTTTCGAAGATGGCTGCCAGATGGCGCTCCTGTCTAACGTGCCTAGATGCGCTTGTTCGCTTCCACTACACGCTCGAGGCACTCTAATGCAGCGCCTTCACAATACCATTCACCAATTTTCTTGCGCAGAACATCAAATAAACGTTTTGTTCACTCTCTCCAGACGCAAGATTATCGTCTTTCGACGACATTTACAGTGTAACTTGTAGATTCGGGCCAATTTTTTTTCATTATAGCATATTTATTTCGTATTAGTAATAACCAGTTTTCTTTTCTATTCAGTACGTTAACATAATCTTAAGACTCCTATGTATATTGGCTATTGGTTTTTTTTTTCAATTACTTACTATTGATTTGATAAATCAACTATAAAACGGAGACGGAATCTTTCAGGACCCCAATAAAGTTTTTAATCCATCCATCCATCCATCCATCCATCCATCCATCCATCCATTCATCCATCCATCCATCCATCCATCCATCCATCCATCCACCCATCCATCCATCCATCCATCCATCCATCCATCCATCCATCCATCCATCCATCCATCCATCAGCATTGACATTCTTTGTTGATTTAAATGTTACAACTGCTGTCTTTTTCTTTGTTTCTATTCCCTGCTGTGCTAAAATTTACTATCTATTCTTCTTTATGGGACCTACAACTACCCTTTGGCTACAGGTCTGACAAGCGTTTCTTCTCAGTATGTTCGACTACTTTAGACTTAATAGAGACCTGGCTGTGTATTCAGTCTGAAACAACAATAGTTTCTATGTTAATGAATTTACGTTGCCATTATGCGAAAAATAAATAAAACCCTCGTCTTTGATGAAGCTGCAGGGCGTAATCGCTTTTTGAGTCGCTTTGCACTTTTGTGTATCATTGTTTTATCGTCATTGTTGTTTACCTCACTGTAAACAGAAGCTTAGGAAAAGAGAACAGGAATTCAGAGACTGATAGTGCTAATCAATATTTCTTTTTTTTCTTGTTCTAATTTGCAGCTGTGACAATGCACCACACGGAGATGAAGGCCTTAGCTCTGTGCTCGTTGGTCCTGCTGCTCACGCTAGTATCAGCTCAAGGTGCATCATATCAGGTGAGAATATTTCTTCCCCTTTTTTGTTTGCTACCACCATGCACACTTTTTAGGTGGGTATAATACAATAAGGGAAAATTAATTTCTGTTGTTTAGAATACTAAATAACTATTTATAAGGTACCTTAAGATCCTTGCTTGTGACGATAACCTTTGTACTTATCTCAGGAGCGTCACATGGAAGCACATGACCCGCGATAATCCCCTATATTTATCTCATATTATTCAGGAAAAAAAAGAGTTCAATGGGGCACACAATTGCGTCTGTAAGTGGCATAATGGGTGCCATAATTTAGTGTTTATCGGTAACAAAAACTTGTGTGGTCGCTTAGGCTTCCGTCAATTCGAAAGCGAAAATCACCTTCTTTTTCTTTCAAGTTAATGTGCTGAACATCCCGCACACCTCCTTCCGAAACATTTGTGCAAATAGCGTGGTTTTGCAACGCATCCAAAATCGGAGTGATTGCAAGCGTTCTGCACATCATCTTGCTTCAGCATGGCCTCTGAGATCACACCACCTGTCACCAAGCAACGATGTCGTGTGATGACGTCACTATATGAACCGTGTTACGTCACGTCATAGTGATGTCACATTGACTTCATAAAATCTGGGACTTCGTTGGCGTGCATCACTCGTCATGATACGCGATGTATATGAGAGATGCGGAGAATCATCACGGGGTGTTTGGAACGCAAGACGAATCACGATTTTGCGAATCGTCATCAGGAAGCAAAACAAACCATCATTTTGCGTTTGATGGGACATCTGAGACTTTCGCCTTAATAAAAAGTATTGCTTTGAAAGTCCCTCGCCGCCAGTCACTGGAACTGTGAATCGAACAACGTTTCGCGAACCATTGATAAGCAAGACGTGTTCTATATTCTTTAATGTTTTAACTAATGGTCTGCAGAAACTATTTTTATGTGATAAAAAAAAACCTGCGTTTTAACTAACGAGAATGCATCTGAAAACGAGAAAAAGTTGAGCTCGGTTCTTGAATGTGAAAAAAAAAAGCTCACTGCAAAGACGCGTTTGCAAGAGGCAGAGAATGGAGCTACGCATATATCGTATGTATTACAGCACCTCTTTCTCTATTTATACCAAGAATGAAATCAAGCCCTGTCTACCACATCACTATATCATTGACACTTCGCAATGATTAATTGTTCTACGACTTAAAATCTCCAAAAACAGCGAAGCGACAGACGAAGATTATCATCAGGCCTGTATGTACTTCTTTTCGGACAGGAATTGTTCAGTTCTTCGGCGCGAATATGGCTTGGCCAAAATGCCGCGCAAAGATGAAAGCCTTCTAACTGATTATCGTGGATTAATGCGTAGGCTTTAAAGCCAAATTTGAAGGCAAGTCATCCGTGGCGAATTTCCAGGCAAAAAGAAGAAGGACTTAAGGTCTACAAACCAGTTACTGGAAAACAGAATTCCCTTTTGAAATGACCCGGCCATGTGTGTTAAGCAGAGATGAACCAGGCATGAGCTGAATATTATTGCCGTGTTGCCGGAGGAAGCTTTGAAATAACATGATAATAGTAGGCGTAATTACAAAGACTCTGGTGGAGAGAGTCACTTTCTTTCAGAGTTAGCCCTTAACGGTGTCAACTGCTGAGCATGAGGTCGCGGGTTCGATGCTCGGTAGTGAAACTACGAGAACACTCATGTGAGCATAAATGATCCTCAGGTGCTAAAATGCAGATACCTAATTTCCTTTAAATTAACGGGCCTAACTGAACATATTGTTACGGGAGGATTTGTTCTGTTAGAGCTGATCTCGCTAACGCTTAAAGAGCACACAGTATTACAAGTCAACAGGGCAGCTCGAGAGACCGATTCACTACAACAACGTTTTCGTCCTCCTCCACTAGATGTCATTTCATCACCTGTGCCAGCGCTGATATGACATCCAGGCTAGAAGGGCGGAGATGTCAATTACGAGGCTACGGTGCTGAGTCTCCCTCGTGAATTTTCATCTACACAGGTCTGGTCTGGCCCGTGGTCTCCCTCAATTCCTCCACTGCAATAAGAGTGAATCTCTGCATCATTTCCTGTTAACATGCGGTGTGATCAGAAAAAGTGGTTAACAACTTAGATTACTAGGCACTCTACTATGGGAAAGCATATTAGAGCCGTCCAGGTTATTTGCAAATCAAAGAAAAAGACTTTTTGAAGAACCTTTCCATAGGATGGTCCTTTCCTTTGGAGCAAGTGAAAAGGG